>WAAF01001069.1:151115-225317 GCA_013400475.1 Tricholaema leucomelas
AGCAGAGCTGCTGCAGCCCTCTGAGCATCTTCGTGGCTCTCCTCTGGACTGGCTCCAGCAGTTCCATGTCCTTCTTGTGCTGGGGGCTCCAGAACTGCACACAGAGCTCTAGGTGGGGTCTGAGGAGAGCAGAGCCAAGGGGCAGAATCCCCTCCCTTGCCCTGCTGCCCACACTGCTCCTGGTGCAGCCCAGCCCTTCAGGAGGTTTCTGGCATGCCCATGACTGCACCCAGGACAGATGCTCTCTGAAATATTTCTTTCAGGAGCACCATTACGAATTCAGTGTGGGACTAATGATGTTCAGGGCATTTTTCATCAGGCACTGAAGAACAAGTCTGGTTTTCATTCCATTTCTTCAACCTTCAGATCTTTGAGATCTATAATCACAGTATCACAGTCTCACAGTATCACCAAGGTTGGAAGAGACCTCACAGATCATCAAGTCCAAGCTGTTACCACAGAGCTCAAGGCTAGACCATGGCACCAAGTGCCACGTCCAGTCCTGCCTTGAACAGCTCCAGGGACGGCGACTCCACCACCTCCCTGGGCAGCCCATTCCAGTGTCCAATGACTCTCTCAGTGAAGAACTTTCTCCTCACCTCAAGCCTAAATTTCCCCTGGCGCAGCTTGAGGCTGTGTCCTCTTGTTCTGGTGCTGGCTGCCTGAGAGAAGAGAGCAACCTCCTCCTGGCTACAACCACCCCTCAGGTAGTTGTAGACAGCAATAAGGTCTGCCCTGAGCCTCCTCTTCTCCAGGCTAAACAATCCCAGCTCCCTCAGCCTCTCCTCGTAGGGCTGTGCTCGAGGCCTCTCCCCAGCCTCGTTGCCCTTCTCTGGACACGTTCAAGCATCTCAATGTCCCTCTTAAACTGGGGGGCCCAGAACTGGACACAGTACTCAAGGTGTGGCCTAACCAGTGCAGAGTACAGGGGCAGAATGACCTCCCTGCTCCTGCTGGCCACACCATTCCTGATGCAGGCCAGGATGCCATTGACTCTCTTGGCCACCTGGGCACACTGCTGGCTCATGTTCAGGTGGGTATCCATCAGCACCCCCAGATCTCTCCCTGTCTGGCTGCCTTCCATATGAGGCTTCATCTCTTATTTTTCCCCATTAAGAGATTCTTTCAAAAGCATAATGACCATTAGTGTAGATGGCCTTTAACTAACACATTGTACAGCAGCACTCCACTACCTCTCCTTTTGCTTTACAAATGATTCTATTCCCCAGCAGTGCAGACAAGTCCTGTTTGCATTCATCTGCGAAGCTGCAGTCTGAACTCTGGATATCTTCTGATCCATTTTCCCTTTCTTTGCCACCCCCCCCCCTTCTGCTGGCAGGTTGCAGCAGTACATTTCCATTTGCACAGCTGCTTTTTTGGTTCTTATTCCATGACTGATTGTTCTCTGTTTATCTATATTTAATCACATCCACTATTTGATATTACTTCAGAGTCCAATTTCAAAGCCTTTCATCGTTTGTTGGTCTTTAGCATAATTTACAAACCAGAAAGCCTTGATTTCAGTGTCATTATACCCAAGGTTAATATAAACAACAACAAAGCCCACATCCCACAGCTGCCTTCTGCAATCTCTCATGGTCATTAATTTTTGTGGGGTTTTCTTTTGGTATTTTTGGAGAAATGGTTTCTAGAATTAGCCTAATTTTAAGCACTGCACTAATATCTCATGGCTCTATAACTTTGCCTCCTAGCTGTTATTTTAATTGGAAACCAAGGAATTGGGTTAAAGGCTTTATGAATATCCTACCCAGGGTAGCCATCAGTTCCCGTATAGAAGCTTTAGACTGTTGTTTAGCCTGGACTGGATGAGCTTGGAGGTCTCTTCCAACCTGGTTGATTCTATGACATGTCAGAACACTTAGGCTCCTTGCCACTGGATCCCAGTCACCCAGAGTCATGATTAGGCTTTGTTGATGCTCCTTCTTGACATTATGGCCTGGCTCAGGAGCAGTGTGGCCAGCAGGACAAGGAAGGTTATTCTGCCCCTCTACTCAACACTGGACAGGGCACACCTTGAGTGCTGTGTCCAGTTCTGGGCTCCTCCATTCAAGAGAGATGTTGAGGTGCTGGAAGGTGTCCAGAGAAGGGCAACAATGCTGTGGAGGGGCCTGGAGCTGTTGAGGGGCCTGTGAGGAGAGGCTGAGGGAGCTGGGGGTGTGCAGCCTGCAGAAGAGGAGGCTCAGGGCAGAGCTCATTGCTCTCTACAGCTACCTGAAGGGAGGCTGTAGCCAGGTGGGGTTGGGCTCTTCTGCCAGGCAACCAGCAACAGAACAAGAGGACACAGCCTCAAGTTGTGCCAGGGCAGGTCTAGGCTGGATGTTAGGAGGAAGTTGTTGGCAGAGAGAGTGATTGGCATTGGAATGGGCTGCCCAGGGAGGTGGTGGCGTTGCCATCCCTCGAGGTGTTGAAGCAAAGCCTGGCTGGGACACTTAGTGCCATGGTCTGGTTGATTGGTTATGGCTGGTTGCTAGGCTGGCCTGGATGAGCTTGGAGGTCTCTTCCAGCCTGGTTGATTCTATGATATAAAGCTCCTGATCTATTGTAAAGAATTGATTGGAGTTTTTGTGAAAAATACATTTTGCCTTACAAATCTCTCAGGGGTATTTTCAATGAGCCAATAAGCAAGGAGGTAAACAAGGTTTTGTCAGAGCAAAGGAGATGGAGTCTCAAAAAACTTCACCATCTCACCTAAAACTGCTAATGAAACTAAGTGCTTATGGGATAAGCAGGGAAGTCATCCCCCAGATTAATTACTGAAAGCAATTAATTAGGAACTGCTTAATGAATTAAGCACTAGAGTAGGAATGAAGAGATTGTGGAGTCGCTGTCCCTGGAGGTGTTGAAGCCAAGCCTGGCTGGGGCACTTAGTGCCATGGTCTGGTTGATTGGCTAGGGCTGGGTGCTAGGTTGGCCTGGATGAGCTTGGAGGTCTCTTCCAACCTGCTTGATTCCATGATTCTATGACTGTAAAGCTCACCATGTTCTAACCAGCCAGTGAAGCATAACCCTCTCGTCATGAAATTACATGGGTTTGCCAAAGTAGAGCCTGCCTCAGATGCTTTGTGTTGGTCAGGAACAGATTGCTCCTTTAAACCAGTTCCATTCACAGGAGATAGGGCACTGTCAGGTGGCAGGAAGCCTTGAGGATGTTGTTCAGGATCAAAAGTGCAGCTTAGCAGAGCGTTAAAGTGCTGCCAATGGCTGCTCCTCTTATCTCTTTTTTCATTAGCAGGCCGCTCAGAGAGCTGCTTTTCTGAACCAATGCTTGCCAGGTGAGGCAGTCTCCACTGCTTTTCATTCTCTGTTTTCTGAGTCTCATCAGTGAGGGCTTACACATCCTGCCAGGAACAGGATGCTCTCCTGAATTAATCCTTGAAACATTCTTTATTCAGCTGACTTTGATACCTGTAGACATAGGTGGGGTTTGTGTGCTTTGATTTTTCCATGGCCTTTTGATTCAGAGCCTCAGCCAAAGTCTCACAGTGATGGAAAACAACTTCTTTTTGCTTCCTGCCTTGTGAAGGGACACATGCATAGGTAATGCACACACCTGCAGACATGGTGAGTAGGGTATGAAGAGCAGAAGAGGGCAGACGACACGAAACTGCACTGCTCCTTCCCTGCCAGATCACAGAAGCATAGAATCATGGAATCATGGAATCATGGAATGGTTTAGGTTGGAAGGGATCTCAAAGCTCAGCCAGTTCCAACCCCTTGCCATAGGCAGGGACACCTCCCACTAGAACAGGTCACTCAAAGCCTCATCCAAACTGTCCTTGAACACCTCCAGGGAGATTGTGGAGCACAGAAGCACCCAATGTGATGTAAGATCACATTGGGTGCTTCTGTGCTCCACAACCTCCCTGGGCAACCTGTGCCAGTGTCTCACCACCCTCACTGCAAACAATCCTTTCCTAACATCCAGTTTNTGGACTGTCTCCAACAGTTCCATGTCATTCTTGTGTTGGGGGCTCCAGAGCTGCACCCAGGACTGAAGGTTTGGTCTGAGGAGGGCAGAGCAAAGGGGCAGAATCCCCTCCCTTGCCCCCAAGTCCTCATTTAATGACCTGCTTTTGGTTATTTATAATATTGCCAACCATCTATTATCTGACTACAACTCATCACTGTGTGTCTGCCTCAGGCTGAGCTTCACAGGAATTCTCAGCAGATGTTTTGAGGGGAGGGGAGGGAAAAACATGCTGCACTGCTCATGCCAGGCAGCACTTGAGACTTTTCTTGAATAGAATAGAATCAATCAGGTTGGAAGAGACCTCCAAGCTCATCTAGCCCAACCTAGCACCCAGCCCTATCCAGTCAACCAGACCATGGCACCAAGTGCCTCATCCAGTCCTTTCCTGAGCACCCCCAGGGATGGTGACTCCACCACCTCCCTGGGCAGCCCATTCCAATGCCAATCACTCTCTCTGTGAAGAACTTCCTCCTAACATCCAGCCTATACTTCCCTCGGCACAACTTGAGGCTGTGTCCCCTTGTCCTGTTGCTGGTTGCCTGGGAGAAGAGCTTAGTAGCTTTAGGACACTTTCCCCCACTTGGACCTGTGGAAGGAGAGTTACCTTTATGCCAAGCATAACTGTGCTAATCCCGAGTCAATCTGTTGAGACGAAGTCTTTGGAAGTTACCTTTTTCCCAGATCAGTAGAGACTTCTGAAAGCTTGACAGCAAGCATCTTCCAGGCTTCATTTTTCACAGAGGGTTTTCTCCAGACTTTCAGCTCTTACTCCCGAACTGCACTTGCATGGAGGCAGCGACTGAATTTACTCTTCCCAGCTCCAGCGTAAACGCAGAGGTTCTTGCAACCTGACTCCAGGCAAGCTACCCTGGCTCATAAATAGACAAGTCTAAGGAAATAATCATAAACCTGTCTTTGAACACACATCACTTTGGAACTTGGTTTCAGCAGCAACAGAAGACAAGATTATGGATGTGTCTAGGGATGAAAAAGGAAGTCCTGTGTAAATAGATACTTCTTATTTTCAATATTTAAACAACCAGTTCAAAAGAGATGGAGGCAATTTTCTTCCTAAGGGACATGGCTAAGAAACACAGACCCCAGGTTGTGAGTTCTCCAACCTTTACAATGAAAAATGTGCTCTGTGATGGAAGCAATTGAAATACACTTCTGAAGGATGTGTCCTCTCATGCATTTAAGAAATGGGTTTGTGGGTAGCAATGAGACAGAAACAAAGAAGACCAAAGGTAGCTACAATTTCTTCCCTGGCTACTGCAAGAGTTCCTGATGACACTGGCATGTGATGTGGCCCTTAGTTTCTGTCTCAGCTTCTTCAGGAGACCACCATTCATAGAACCATAGACTGATTTAGGTTGGAAGGGAGCTCAAAGCTCAGCCAGTTCCAACCCCCTGCCATAGGCAGGGACATCTCCCACTAGAGCAGGTTGCTCAAGGCCTCATCCAACCTGGCCTTGAACACCTCCAGGGAGATTGTGGAGCACAGAAGCACCCAATGTGATCAAAGATCACATTGGGTGCTTCTGTGCTGCACAACCTCCCCGGGCAACCTGTGCCAGTGTCTCATCACCCTGACTGCAAAGAACTTCTTCCTAACATCCACTTTCAATCTCCCCTCTGCCACTTTAAACCCATTCCTCCCCATCCTGTCATTACAAGACCTTGTCAATAGTCCCTCCCCAGCCTTCCTGTAGCCCCCTTCAGATACTGGAAGGCCACTCCAAGGTTTCCTGGAAGCCTTCTCTTCTCCAGGCTGCAGAGCCCCAACTCTCTCAGCCTGTCCTCAGAGCAGAGCTGCTGCAGCCCTCTCAGCATCTTGGTGGCCTCCCCTGGACTGGCTCCAACACTTCCATGTCCTTCTTATGCTGGGGGCTCCAGAACTGCACACAGGATTTGGAGAGCAGTTCAGATATTTAGAGAGTGAGGACAGAACTATCTCCTGGCTGGGCTCAGAAGCTTTTCTGAGTTTATTGAATTATGTGAGACTAGGAAGTTGTATCTCTACTGAGGACCTAACCACTGCAGTCTCAGAGACTTCTTTTTTCCATGGATTTTACACTTTTCTAGCTAACTGGGGCTGTGATTCATCTTACTTACCTTATAAACCAAGCTACTCACTCCTCATGATCACTGGTGAGACAACAGGCACCTTTAGGCATGATTTGTCAACCCAGGTCACAATCTTCAGGCTGCCTAGCTGCTCCCTACTCTCTGCGCCCTGCATCATCTGGGCTGGACAGGTTTGGGCTGGGCAGGTTTAGGCTGGACATTAGGAAGAAATTCCTCATGGAAAGAGTGCTTTCCCATTGGAATGGGCTGCCCAGGATGGTGCTGGAGCCACCACCTCTGGAGGTGTTTAAAAGGAGGCTGGTAGAGGCACTTAGTGCCATGAATTGCTAATTAGAAGGGTTAGGTGATAAGTTGGACTCAATGATGGTAGAGGTCTCTTCCAACCTGGTTAATTCTGTGATTCTGTGATCCTGCTCACTTATGGATGTCTTTATTATGGATGTCTTTATTATGGATAGATTCCAATCTTGCTACCTGATTTCAGAAGAACTGAACTCTTGACTTGTTTAAGTGTCAGAAGGCTGTGAAGCAGAGCTGAGTGTTTGGGTGTTGCTGGGTGTTTAGCCTACTTGTGGCATTGACTTGCTGAAAGCTTGTGACTTGACAAGAGCATGACATTGTCATGCAAAATGTCAGCTCAGTACTTCCAGAACACCCTCCCCTCAACAGGCATTCCAGGTAGGAAATCTGCTGAAGCACTCCCTGTAAAATGTATGGGAAAGACTCTGCCCTCAGAGCCTCATCTTGGCAAATCCAGCCCGCAGTGTTCTCTTAGAAACTAACATTCATCTCCCCAGTGAAGCTGAGAACCAAACTCAGCTGGGTTTTGGAGTCTCTCTTAGCTCTTTCAACATCAAAGAGGAGGTCTGCAAAAGGCTGTCAGAAAGTTGAAAGCAGTTGAATGAGTCTCCTGTGGAGCAGCTGTGTTAATCCTATTATGAAATTAAACTCACCCTCTCCAAAGCAGGTATCTTGTTCTGCCCCTGCAGAAGTCAAGGCCAGTTTTAGATACACTCCAACAGGGCCAGGTTTCAGCCTTTGCCATACATTACACTAATCTGGGTTCTCTTATTTAGTTCTGCTCAGGGAATCTGGAGAGAACCAAAGTCTAACAAACTGGGTTTGCTCTGTAAAGGGAAAAGCTTTAGATAGTTGCCCTGTGGATGCTCAGAATTTTTATTTGAAAGTTAGATGGCAGAAAAGGTGGAAATATGTAAAGACTGACTTTGGATTTGTCAGAAGACAGAGCTCTCCTCTCTTCCACTGGGGCTTTAAATGCTCAGAACTTTCTGAATAAGGGCAGCAGGGCAATGAACACACAGTGCTGCAGTTGAAATCTCCTCAAAGTTATTTTTGTAAGGCAACAGCTTTTGTTCCTCATGATTTGTACTGATTTTTACCTTTGGAGAAAAAACAACCCACACCCAAACAAACAAACAAAAAAACCCCACCAAAACCAAAGGCACAGCCAAACCAAAACCAAAGGCAGAGCCAAAGACAAAGCTGAAACCAAAGGCAAAGCCAAAACAAAACCAAAGGCAGAGCCAAAGACAAAGCTGAAACCAAAGGCAGAGCCAAAACAAAACCAAAGCCAAAACCAAAACTAAAGCCAAAACCAAAGGCAAAGCAAAACCAAAACCAAAGCCAAACCAAAACCAAAACCAAAGGCAAAGCCAAACCAAAACCAAGACCAAAGCCAAAACAAAACCAAAACCAAAACCAAAGCAAAAGCAATCTCTAATAGTTTTGAGACAGGATTTAGCAGAGCTCATCCATTTCTCAGGCTTTCCTTGCCTGTTGTATAACAGGTTGTGTAGAAATCTCTGTCCCAGCTTTGCTGTTGAAATGCTCCAAGACCTTTTGGTCTCACTGCAAACAGTGCAGAGTTGTTCATATCAGAAGCTCTGAATTCTGCAGCTTGAGATCTCTCTTATTTCTCTATTTCTTTTTCTTTTCTCGTTTGAGCTGCAGTTCATTTCCTATGAACTAAATTAATTAGGCTTTGATCTTTTCTTCTTCCCACACAAACCATCTTCTCTGATTTCAAAAACTAGTTTTCCTTCTGGAGCTTATCTTAGGAAGCTATTCAGGCATCCCCATGAGAGATGGGGCAAGCAAAGAGAGCCTTAAGTGTTGAGTTGGCCTCTCTCCTAGGCCACATGGGATGTGATGCATAATGAATGGGCAATCCATTTATTGAAGCTAAGCCTGATGCCTATAGAGTGGAGTTTGGTACAGGGGTGTGCACTTTTGATAGGCTCACATAGGCAGAAATGGGCTGTCCACACACACAGAGGGAGACCTGATCAACTACCCCCCTTAATCCCCCTTTGCAGCAACTTAGCCACAACATTGCTTGTTCCCAGGGCTGACCAGCCTGCCTTCCTCACAGCTCAGCTACAGATAGCAGCTTCTCTGCCAGCCTCCTAAGGCCACTTTCCTGCAGCTGTGCCTCCTTATCAGTTCAGTTACTCAATCCTCCTTACTCTCCTTATTTTCTCAGACTATTCAGTTCTGCCCAACTCTGCTCAACCCTGTTCAAACCCTGGCACTTAAGCTCTTGGATCAGGGCTATGATTTTGTCCATCTCCCAAGCGTTGTGTTGATACCTACCTGAACAGCAGAAACGTTTCAGTGCCCATGTGCACACTCTGTATTAGTTGTGTGAGATATTGGTAGCTTCTGAATATCTACGAGTGCCTTATTAAACCCTGGCCTATCTTTGCAGGATCTACCACAGTCTATATTGAACAAACTTGGATGTCTTTCCTCCAGCTGTTCACAGCCAAACCAACTAGGGGAGGGGCAGATTCCTTCAACTCAGATCTGCACTGGTGCCTATATTTCCATGCTCCTAAATGCTTACATGCTCCTGTGCATCTGGGAGTGCTGCCTAGAAGAGCTCTGGCTAAAGCAGGGGACACGTGGGGAGCAAAGATGGGTGATCAAGGATGGCAAGTACTTGTGGCAATGAGAAATAGCTGCAAACCATATCCAGGCTTGGTGTTAAACCACAGGCAGAGCAGACAGGGCTAGAGGCACTATTGTCTTGGTACCATCTGGAGAAGCTCTTTGTCCTGGTAGGGCATAAATCCTGCTAGGTCCATTTAACCCTTGCTCTCCTCATCCTGTTTTGTGGGGTCCAGGAGTGGATTTGGATGAGCAACCAATAAAGGTTTGGCCCCAGCAAAGCCTCGAGGGCTATGGGGCTTAGCACCACATGTTAGGTGTCTTGTGCTGCCCTCAACGTGCCTGTGTGGTCAAAGGAACCATAAAGCTTTGAATTCATTGGCCAGAACGATGGTGCCAGTGCCTACTGCCCAGTTGGGTTTTCAAAATGAAGTATTTAAAGGGGGAAGACATAGAAAACCTGCATCCAGCCTTTCTGCAGGGAGCCTTCCTGCCTCTCGTTGTTTGCAGCTCATTCAAGGCAGCCACATGTATGCAGCTCCCACCTGCCAGCTTAGCAGCTCAGCAGCATCTCCTTCCCTCTGCCTGGAATATTTTGTTTCTTACCCTGGGATCATTATCACGAGTGTGAAAGCATCTTTGGTACAGGAGACTTACTCAGGGACCAGAAGTGTTGTGAGTACATCTGCTGGAGTGAGTGCCAGGACTCCATAAGCATAGTTAGAATTTGCCTGTTTTCACGTCACTGTTTTCCAAGTTCTGGTTGGTTAAACTGTTTAATTCTGTGCAATTACTTCCTGATGAGTGAAAATCCAAAGAAAATGTCAGGGAATTCCCCTGATTTGGGGAATATTAATTAAAATTAATATCCATATGGAAATTAATATTCATAATTCATAACTATTATTAATTTCCAATACACTTCCTACACAGGGGATCCTTGTTGGCCTCTAAGATTTGCCCTACAGAGATAGAGGGAAATAACCTCTCCAAATAGGGTGCACACCCTACAGAGATAGGGGGAAATAACCTCTCCAAACAGGGTGCACACCCTACAGAGATAGGGGGAAATAACCTCTCCAACTAGGGTGCACTCTCTACAGAGATAGAAGGAAATAACCTCTCCAACTGGGGTGCACATCCTACAGAGATAGGGGGAAATAACCTCTCCAAATAGGGTGCACACCCTACAGAGATAGGGGGAAATAACCTCTCCAAACAGGGTGCACACCCTACAGAGATAGAGGGAAATAACCTCTCCAACTGGGGTGCACTCTCTACAGAGATAGGGGGAAATAACCTCTCCAACTGGGGTGCACACCCTACAGAGATAGAGGGAAATAACCTCTCCAACTGGGGTGCACACCCTGCAGAGATAGAGGGAAATAACCTCTCCAACTGGGGTGCACACCCTACAGAGATAGGGGGAAATAACCTCTCCAACTAGGGTGCACATCCTGCAGAGATAGGGGGAAATAACCTCTCCAACTGGGGATTTGGGGTGCACCAGTGACCAATTTTTTTTCCTCTTCACATTTGCAAACTGTAGAGGTTTTTGAGCCATCTAACCATGGCTGGGCATGTGTGAGGAGAGAGGCTTGTAAGCACTGAATGTATCTGTATTATTTTGTGAGTGTTTGACCCCAGTCTTAATACTCCCAGAGAGGTTCAGAAGACAGAGTAGAGCAGCAGACACGAGGTAACACATACCTAGTCAGGGTTCAGTCATATCCCCAAAACAAGGAAGCAGTGTTAGATGTTTCACATCCCTCCCTGATTCATTTAGATGAAGAAAGAAAGGGTATTGGAATGAAGACCCAAGGTGGTATTGCCTGACCTTGAAAGCTGCATCACATAGCACCTGAATAAGAATACAGAAGAGATGAAAAAGCTGCTAAGATGATCTTCAGGGGAAACCACCACAAGCCTAAGACAGAAAAATTGCATTCAATCAAGACAGCCTGTGAGACAAAGTCTGGTGCTTGGAGTTCAGTTAGCTATGATGCTCATATTCCCAAGGGGAAAAGATGTAGCACCAAATTTACAGGACTCCACTGTGAGATACTGATAATTAAAACTGGCCTTATGCACAGCCACTTAACTGCAGTTAATTCATAGAGTAATTATCACAGGAATCCTGCTCTAGTTGGATTTTACATTGAACTTCAACAGAGAATTCTGTTGCCGCTGAATACTGAGAGCTAGAAATAATCAATATAAAACAAGGGCTGCCATAAATACTGGATGGGATGGATTCACCCCCCAGCAAGGAAACAGAGGAAATGGAGTAAAAGGAACTAGTTCAGCACTGAGAGGAAATTGATTGAACATGAGGTGGTGAAGGATTGGACTGGAAATTTCTCCTGCTTCCCTTGATACAGAGTGAAAGTTCTTGTGTTTGGACTTCATGTGGTGTATAGTGTCAAGTGGGCCAATTTTCAGCCCCCAGCACAAGAAGGACATGCAAGTGTTGGAGCCAGTGCAGAGGAGGCCACCAAGATGCTCAGAGAGCTGCAGCAGCTCTGCTAGGAGGACAGGCTACAAGAATTGGGGCTCTGCAGCCTGGAGAAGAGAAGGCTTCGAGGAGACCTTAGAGTGGCTTTCCAGTATCTGAAGGGGGCTACAGGAAGGCTGGGGAGGGACTATTGACAAGGTCTGGTAATGTCAGGAAGAGGGGGAATGGGTTTAAGCTGGAGGAGGGGAGATTTAGACTGGATGTTAGGAGGAAGTTCTTTACAGTGAGGGTGGTGAGACACTGGCACAGGTTGCCCAGGGAGGTTGTGGCTGCTCCCTCCCTGGAGGTGTTCAAGGCCAGGCTGGATGAGGCCTTGAGCAACCTGCTCTAGTGGGAGGTGTCCCTGCCTATGTCAAGGGAGTTGGAACAGGATGATCCTTGAGGTCTCTCCCAGTCTAAACCATTCTATGATTCTATGATACCTGAAAGCAGAATTGAATAACAATGCTACAATGTCCTGGGAGGACCAAGTCTGTCCCTTGGGACTCTCTCTTTTTGGAGGACTTTGTTTCTGTGGGCTTCTTGAACAGCAACCACCACAGTAGGGTCACGCTTGGGCTCAATGGTGCTTTCCAACGCAAGTGACTCCTTGACTCTGTGCTTCTCTGTCACTGCTCTGGCACAGGACATGCAAGGAATAGACCTTCTCCTGTGTGATACACATGGCACATGGGCCAGAGGTCTGCTCTCTAACTGCAGGATTTGCTACGGTTTGGGGAGGCAGCCATGTGCCGTGTAGTAAAGACACCACAGCCATCATAGAATCATAGAATCATAGAATGGTTTAGGTTGGAAGGGACCTCAAGGNAGAGCACCCTTGTGCTAGGGATACAAAGGAGAAAGCATTTCCACATCATATACCTGATGGTGAGAGCTGGGAGAGGAGTCTGAAATGAACAAAGTGTGTGTTTGTAACACGAGGGACAGGACAGCACAGCACTTTCCTACAGCCCAGCCAGTCAGATGTTGATTTGGGCAGGCACCGTCCCCTCCTCCTGCGTCATTCCTGAACGCACACACGCAGACTCTCCTAGAGATCCTCACACAGGACCCCACTCTTTCTTGTTCTCTAGTGTGAAAACAAACTGTTCATTCCTACCCTAGTGCTTAATTCATTAAGCAGTTCCTAATTAATTGCTTTCAGTAATTAATCTGGGGGATGACTTCCCTGCTTATCCCATAAGCACTTAGTTTCATTAGCAGTTTTAGGTGAGATGGTGAAGTTTTTTGAGACTCCATCTCCTTTGCTCTGACAAAACCTTGTTTACCTCCTTGCTTATTGGCTCATTGAAAATACCCCTGAGAGATTTGTAAGGCAAAATGTATTTTTCACAAAAACTCCAATCAATTCTTTACAATAGATCAGGAGCTTTATATCATAGAATCAACCAGGCTGGAAGAGACCTCCAAGCTCATCCAGGCCAGCCTAGCACCCAGCCATAACCAATCAAACAGACCATGGCACTAAGTGTCCCAGCCAGGCTTTGCTTCAACACCTCCAGGCACAGTGACTCCACCACCTCCCTGGGCAGCCCATTCCAATGCCAATCACTCTCTCTGCCAACAACTTCCTCCTAGCATCAAGCCTAACATCCAGGGGGTTGGAACTGGATGAGCTTTGAGGTCCTTTCCGACCTAAACCTAACATCCAGCCTAGACCTCCCCACATCCAGCCTAGACCTTCCCTGGCACAACTTGAGACTGTGTCCCCTTCTTCTGTTGCTGCTTGCCTGGCAGAAGAGACCAACACCAGCTGGCTACAACCTCCCTTATCAGTATTTTCCAATCCCTTTCTTCATTGTATCTGATAAGTTTTTGATCTGGTGCAAAAGATAGAATCATTAACCTCTGGATTCTTACAACCCTCCTAAAGGGTAGGGATCCTAAAGGGTAGAGATCCTAAAGGGTAAGAATCCCCTAAAGGGATTCTTACAACTCTCTTTTTAAGAGTAATAATATATATGCCACTAAGGTTGTATTTATTGCTCTGCATTGCTCAGACAGGCAGGCTCAGTTACACAATACTCCATGGTTTCTCAGCTTCCCATTTGAGTGCTATTTGAACACTTGAGTCAATGTCATCTGGCCCCAACAGTTTGGGCCTGCTTAATCTATCAATTCACTTCTCAATCTTCTCTCTAGGCACTCTATTTTGAGCTATTTTTTTTCCACCTCTGTAGCATGATTTGGGCAAACCACGAAGCAAAGATTTGATTTGACTCTCTTGTTTTTATAGAACAGCAAGTGCTTCACTCCCTAGTCAAGGGTATTTTATGGCCATAATAAGAGGTGGCAGTATCTCAAAGTCTTTTCTTGCCTTTTATTGTCTGTAATAAGATGTTGAAATAAAATTAATAAAATATCACAACAAGCCTGTGTAAATAAATCATCCCCAAAGCCATTAGAAGGCACTATTGAGGGAGCAGAAGGGCATAGTGATTGTTGAATCATATCTCTGTGACAGATCATGGCAAAGTGACTATCTTCTGGAAGAAGTACTGACTTAATTCCCCCTTGTTTGGACCTGTTGCCTCCTATGGCCCCAGGGGTATCTCCTGCCTTCAAAGAACTCTATTGCTCTAATCATGCCTCAGCATGAGAGCCTGGAGCTCGTTATCCCTGTCCGCCTATCCTGCGTCCCGTGGCGAAAGCGACCCTCTGCTTTCTGCCAGCCTGGATGCAAACCGAACTCTCGGGGAGGTGTTTTTCTGGTGCTAAGGGCGGAATGGGTTTGGGGTGCACCATCTTTCCAGCAGGAGCGCTCAGGAGAAAGGCACTCGTGGGCTTGGTGTTGTGGCATCCAGGCACCGGTCTGCGCGCAATGCAAATCCAGCCTGTAGGTGTGGGTGCGCCGAGGCTGCGCTGCCCCCGGCGCTGCCTTTCATCCCCTGGGAGCTGTGAGAGGGTGAAGCCGGTGGGAAGCACAGACGCTGGCAGCCCAGAGGTCATGTCTGCAGGCGTCTGTCTAATGGGAGCCAGCCTTGCCCAGCTCCCTTCAGAGCTGGCTGTTTGCATCTGAACGCAGCCTGAAGCGAGTCAGGTGGCTGAGAACTCAAAAAGCTCTGTAGATTATCCGGGGAGCTCAGGGTAAAATGAGTCCTTGGGTCCCCTCTGCCTAGCTGTGAGTCCTCTGGGGGCAGCATGAGCAATCAGGGACTTTGGGGGTGCTCTCTGTCTTGTTTCAGCCCAGCTTTCGCCTGTTCCCTGCTGGATCAGACACTAAGAGTGGAGGGAAAGGTAGAGGAGAATTTCCCTGAATTCCCCAATTCCCAGCCCCGTCCCCGCAGTGGAAGCTGCCCTGACTCAGCACTGCTGCCATATGTCCATCGCTGAGGGTAGGAGCAGGTTGTCCCTGGGCAGACAGCCAGGAGAACAGATGGTCATGTGAAGACACTAAAGACTGTGGAAGAACCCTGGATGTGGAGGGCACAAGTCAAACAGGAATGTTTACAGGTCTGCCCAGTCTGCACTCAGCCACCTGTGTCAGCAGGGCAGAGATGCCATTGGAAGTAGCACTGGGGATGAAGTAATTCTTTTAGCCTGCAGAAGAGGAGGCTCAGGGCAGACCTCATTGCTCTCTACAACTACCTGAAGGGAGGCTGTAGCCAGGTGGGGTTGGGCTCTTCTGCCAGGCAACCAGCAACAGAACACGGGGACACAGCCTCAAGCTGTGCCAGGGGAGGTCCAGGCTGGATGTTAGGAGGAAGTTGTTGGCAGAGAGAGTGATTGGCATTGGAATGGGCTGCCCAGGGAGGTGGTGGAGTCACTGTCCCTGGAGGTGTTGAAGCAAAGCCTGGCTGGGGCACTTAGTGCCATGGTCTGGTTGATTAGCTAGGGCTGGGTGCTAGGTTGGCCTGGATGATCTTGGAGGTCTCTTCCAACCTGGTTGATTCTATGATTCTATTCTGTGAGTCTCAGGCAGCTGCTGTTAAAAGGCAAACCCCTTGCACACAGCTTTCCCTCGCTGTTATCAGAAGAGCTGCATTAAGTTCCCCAAGAATTCCTTGGTGCAAAAGGCATCAGTGCAACAGCTCCCAAACAGAGTTCAGTTCTACTCTACAAAAGCCATCAGTGCAACAGCTCCCAAACAGAGTTCAGTTCTACTGCACAAAAGCCATCAGTGCAACAGCTCCCAAACAGAGTTCAGTTCTACTGCACAAAAGCCATCAGTGCAACAGCTCCCAAACAGAGTTCAGTTCTACTGCACAAAAGCCATCAGTGCAACAGCTCCCAAACAGAGTTCAGTTCTACTGCACAAAAGCCATCAGTGCAACAGCTCCCAAACAGAGTTCAGTTCTACTGCACAAAAGCCATCAGTGCAACAGCTCCCAAACAGAGTTCAGTTCTACTGCACAAAAGCCATCAGTGCAACAGCTCCCAAACAGAGTTCAGTTCTACTGCACAAAAGCCATCAGTGCAACAGCTCCCAAACAGAGTTCAGTTCTACTGCACAAAAGCCATCAGTGCAACAGCTCCCAAACAGAGTTCAGTTCTACTGTACGTGAGCTGCTGAGAAGCAAACCACCAACTCTCCTCCCTGCTCCCAGTTGTATGGGTGACTGTATAAACACTGAAAAAGAAGGCAATTTCAGTCTGCAAATCCCAATCCATTTTAGGCCAGAGCCACTAAAATAAGTCAATCTGTGGCAAGCCAACTCATTCAGACTGGGGGAAAAATACAGATCATGCAGAAACCCAGGCATGATGGAAATGTTTGAAACAATATGGATCTGCTCAGACAATGGCAATTATGCTTGTGAATGGTCCAGGCTTAAACCATCCAGGCTTCCAAATGCCTTTCTTTAACCTGCTTATGTACTTATCACTCCTGTGTTTCAGGTTTGGCTCCATCACATTGTTCCTAGCTTGGCTTCTCACGTTGTGTGTTCAGAGCCTCAGTAATCTATTTCCACCTATTTTGCAACAGCTGCCTGATGAGGAAACAAAACAACCTACCCATCATTTGGCTGCTCATTCCACAGAGCTGTCATAAGGAGAGGAGATGGGCATCCAAATGCATTATTTGCCTTGTTTTAATCATAGTAGTTATTAGCTTCAAATTCCTTGGATGGAGGTGGGGGGACCCCAAAAAACCCTCACTGGAATTAATGGTGAAAAGCTGGGAAATAGAGAGAGCTGCCAAAGCACTTCAACAGCCTCCTGCTCCCTGAATGGCAGCTAATAATGAGCTCACCAACGTGTGGCTTGCAGGAGCTCATCCGTGAAGGGGAAATGGAAGAATTGCTTTTATGAGTTTTAAAACACTTATAACTTTATTAAGCTTCCCTTTTCACTAGTGAAATAACTTTAATTGCCCTTCATGGCTGAGGAATTATGTTTATTCTGAAGTGATTCATTTTTGTCTCCTGTTGAAGGGATTCTTTTCTTTTGCCTTTTCTTGTGTATCTCTCAGCTGCTAGAATGGCAGTGAAAAGAGGGGAGGAGAAGGCTGTCATCAAAGTCCTGGCAAACCACTGGTGCTTAATTCCTTGTTTCCACTTGATGGGTTTATTCTGTGCCAGTCTTTTCCAGTGGCATGAAATGAGTAAGCTCTCCTGTTCCCTCTGACAATCAGTGAGAGCTGGGAGCCTCACAAGCTCTGCCATTAAAAGTAATTATAAGAGAGAGCAGGCAGCAGCAAACGCTCTCCAATCTATCTGTGAATGTTTGCTTCTCAGAAGTAGCATCTTGGGACAATCACACTCCTTCCTGCACTACTTGGATGCTCAGAAGATGAGGTTTTGTCCACCTGCAGTCCTCCTGGAAGGCTGTGCTCCATGATCACAGATGTGCACGTTGTGCAGCACAGGGTTTTCCAGGGAATGTTGACTGAAGGAATTCTGCACTAGTCTGCTTCAAAGGAGATTCTCAGATCTCAGAATCTACCTGCCAATGCTAAGCCAGACTTTGTGAGATGAAGCTTGGAGACCTCTTCCTCCTTTTCCTGAGGGCAGTCTCTCTAGGAGGAAATGCACATACTGGAGGAACTCCAACCAGAACATTCTCCTCATTATTAAAATGCCTTTTCTCATTAATAGTAGCTTGTTTCTATATTTTTTATGTTAGCTACCAACATTTGGAAGTTGCTTGGCTAGAAACAAGATTTCATAACAAATTAGCCTAACAGTGAGAATTGACAGGAATTGTGTGCAGAAAGATCTAGAAACTGCATTGTGGACTGAAGCACCATAGAATCACAGAATGGTTTAGGTGGGAAGGGACATCCAAGCAAAGCCAGTTCCAACCTCTTGCGATAAGCAGGGACACCTCCCACTAGAACAGGTTGCTCAAGGCCTCATCCAACCTGGCCTTGAACACCTCCAGGGAGGTTGTGGAGCACAGAAGCACCCAATGTGATCAAAGATTTGGTGATTCTGTGCTCCACAACCTCCCTGGGCAACCTGTGCCAGTGTCTCACCACCCTCACTGCAAACAACCCTTTCCTAACATCTACTTTGAATCTCCCCTCTGACAGTTTAAACCCATTACTCCTTATCCTGTCATTACCAGACCTTGTCAACAGTCCTTCCCCAGCCCTCCTGCAGCACCCTTCAGATACTGGAAGGCTTCTATAAGGTCTCCTCAAAGCCTTCTCTTCTCCAGGCTGCAGAGCCCCAACTCTCTCAGCCTGTCCTCATAGCAGAGCTGCTGCAGCCCTCTCAGCATCTTGGTGGCCTCCTCTGGACTGGCTCCAACACTTCCATGTCCTTCTTGTGTTGGGGGCTCCAGAACTGCACCCAGGACTGCAGGTGGGGTCTGAGGAGAGCAGAGCCAAGGGGCAGAATCCCCTCCCTTGCCCTGCTGCCCACACTGCTCTTGCTGCAGCCCAGCACAGGGTTGCTGTCTGGGCTGCACTCCCACTGCAGGCTCCTGTTGAGCTTTTCCTCACTCCAGACCCCCAGGTCTGGGGCATCTTTTTACTAATTCCTAGGGCAGTTCCTTCCTGGAAGAGGAAGATGTTGCTATTCCTAAATGTGTGCAATATTTTATTGGAGACTTTCTACAGACAGCACAGCACAGAATAACAACACAGAATAACTGTCAGGAAACTGGAATTCAGAACTGGAAAACAGAAGTTGTGGGAAGTTTTATCCCACAGGAAGAAAATGAATAGACAGAAGGTGGAAGGCAAAACACTGAAGCAAAGGGAGCATTTATTAGGAACCTGGCAGCCAAAAATAGGGATATTTTATGATGGCAGTGTCACTGTCTCCTGGTTCCTTGGCTCCTTTTCTGGCCCACCATTGTGTTTTGTCTCAGGGCTTTAATTTCCCATACACATAGTTTGTCTCATCACTTTCACTTTTTTATTAGCAGTGATGGAGTAGCTTAGCTCTTCTTCTTTGCACTTTGGCAAGGTTCAAGAACCTCTTCAGCAAATTAACAGGCTGCTCATTGGCTGAACCACCCTTTTTAAAGTGAGCCTAGCTGTGGGAGCAAGATGTGTTTAAAGCCACAGATTTCCAGTTGAGCACAAAATGCCTTTGTTTTGGCAACAGCAGTGATTATGGAGAGGCAGGGAAGGTTTGTTTCACTCGATTAGAAGGACCTGGTGTAGCTATGGAGAGGCAGGGAAGGTTTGTTTCACTTGATTAGAAGGACCTGGTGTAGCTGTTTAGATTCACTGGTTGTAAGGACTTTAGAATCATAGAATAGAATCATAGAATCATAGAATCAGTCAGGGTTGGAAGGGACCACAAGGATCACCCAGTTCCAACCCCCTGCCATGGGCAGGGACACCCTACCCTAGAGCAGGCTGCACAGAGCCCCATCCAGCCTGGCCTTAAACACCTCCAGCCATGGGGCCTCAACCACCTCCCTGGGCAACCCATTCCAGCCTCTCACCACTCTCATGCTCAACAACTTCCTCCTCACCTCCACTCTGAGCCTCCCCACCTCCAGCTTTGCTCCATTCCCCCCAGTCCTGGCACTCCCTGGTGGCCTAAGAAGTCTCTCCCCAGCTTTTTTGTAGCCCCCTTCAGATATTGGAAGGCCTCAAGAAGGTCACCTGGGAGCCTCCTCTTCTGCAGCCTGCACAGCCCCAACTCTTTCAGTCTGTGCTCACAGCAGAGCTGCTGCAGCCCTCTGAGCATCCTCCCAGCCCTTGTGTAGCTTTAACATTGCAATCTAGTTGCCTACTCCAGCAGAAGCTACAACTGAGCAAAAGGGACTTGCTGACTGAGGTCTGTCATAGAAATTAGTGCAGCTCATCTGTTCTCACAAGCAACCATTTCCAGAAGGTCAGGCTGGTCCCCAGCTCCCATCAGTTAACAAAGATTCAGAGGCTTTCCAATTTCTCCTACACATTTTTTCCTGCCATGCTGTCTCCAGGATGTAGAAAATGAGCCTGACATTTCCCCTGCCCATAATCCTACAGGGTGAGGCAAGACAGGGTTTGAATGATATGCCCGAGATAGGCATTTGTTCCTTCTCTCCTTCCCAGGGGTTTCTTTGGGAGTCTCCTGGACTCATGGTGGTGTGACCTCTCTCTCCAAAACCAGGCCAAACAGAAAACCAGCCAAAGGGTTTAAGGGTTCCTGTTATGCCTCTCATGAAAAAGCAGTGCAGGCTCCACCTATGCTGTCGACATTTCTACGGTCTGCAAGTGATTGCCAGGATGTTTCCTTCAGTCTGTGGAGAGAATGAACCTCTGATTTGAGGGCTGTGATTTTAAAGAGGAGATTTGGAGAGGTGCTTACCCATTGATACAGCTGGAAACAGCAATGCTGTTTGCAAGACTAATCAAGAAGCTGAGATTCTGGGTTAAATCACATTGTCTTTCTGCTGCTTTAGATTGTTTGTGCTGTGCCACAAGGTGAAATACGTTAGGGTAGCTGCACTGAGCAAAGAAAATGGAGAGTTATGTTTGCAGGATCTATCTAAATATCATCTAACCCTTGATGCTGCAGTCTAATGGGATGTGAATATATAACCTTTGTCAACAGATTGAATCTGATTTTTTTTCCATGAAGGATTCAAGGACATCACTTTCGTCCTTGCTGCTATTCCCTCTTGCCCAGCTGGTCTACAGCTGCTGAAGAAAACATTCTTACTTTGGAGAGAGATGCAGAAAGTATTAGAGATAAATGATTCCAACCAGGTTGGAAGAGACCTCCAAGATCATTCAGGCCAACCTAGCACCCAGCCCTAGCCAATCAACCAGACCATGGCACTAAGTGCCTCATCCAGGCTTTGCTTCAACACCTTCAGGGACAGTGGCCCCACCACCTCCCTGGGCAGCCCATTCCAATGCCAATCTCTCTCTCTGCCAACAACTTCCTCCTAACATCCAGCCTATACTTCCCCAGGCACAACTTGAGACTGTGTCCCCTTCTTCTGTTGCTGGGTGCCTGGCAGAAGAGACCAACCCCACCTGGCTACAACCTCCCTTCAGGTAGCTGCAGACAGCAATGAGCTCTGCCCTGAGCCTCCTCTTCTGCAGGCTGCACACCCCCAGCTCCCTCAGCCTCTCCTCACAGGGCTGTGCTCCAGGCCCCTCACCAGCATCATTGCCCTTCTCTGGACACCTTCCAGTACCTCAACATCTCTCTTGAATTGAGGAGCCCAGAACTGGATACCAGACTCAAGATATGGCCTGACCATCCAGCTCTTAGATGATCACTACAGCAAATGCTGTAGCTATCTATTTAATCTTTTAAACTACAGACAAACATCTTCAGTTTTAGTAAACCACTGCAACAGTATAGAATAACAAAAACCTGGACAAGTTGATTAACTTCCATATCTCTCACTCAGATGGCAGAAGTGTGGGCAGCAGGGCAAGGGAGGGAATTCTGCCCCTTGAATCTGCTCTCCTCAGATCCCACCTGCAGTCCTGGGTGCAGTTCTGGAGCCCCCAACACAAGAAGGACATGGAACTGTTGGAAACAGTCCAGAGGAGGCCACCAAGATGCTCAGAGGGCTGCAGCAGCTCTGCTATAAGGACAGGCTGAGAGAGTTGGGGCTCTGCAGCCTGGAGAAGAGAAGGCTTCCAGGAGACCTTGGAGTGGCCTTCCAGTATCTGAAGGGTGCTACAGGAGGGTTGGGAAGGGACTATTGACAAGGTCTGGTGATGACAGGATGAGGAGGAATGGGTTTGAACTGGCAGAGGGGAGATTCAAAGTAGATAGATGTTAGGAAAGGGTTGTTTGCAGTGAGGGTGGTGAGACACTGGCACAGGTTGCCCAGGGAGGTTGTGGAGCACAGAAGCACCCAATGTGATCAAAGATCACATTGGATGCTTCTGTTCTCCACAACATCCCCTGGAGGTGTTCAGGACCAGGTTGGATGAGGCCTTGAGTGACCTGTTCTAGGGTAAGATGTCCTTGCCTATGGCAGGGGGTTGGAACTGGCTGAGCTTTGAGGTCCCTTCCAACCTAACCCATTCTATGATTCTGTGATTCTATCACTCATTGGTCGATGTCTGCCCAGGGTCTCCTGACCAATAGATGAACTGAAATCTTACCCTGGAATCCAAGCCACTATTTAGTTGTTCCACTTTTATACAGTGACTAAGTAGTAAGCCTGCTTACAACTGGGATGCTCTAGGCTTACCATTCATGAAGCATGCCTTACCCTGGAATCCAAGCCACTATTTAGTGACTAAGTAGTAAGCCTGCTTACAAGTGGGGTGCTCTAGGCTTACCATTCATGAAGCATGCCTTTCATTTCATTTAGCTGTCCCTGTTTGCCCTGAGTTCCCCAATTGCTTGACTTCCACATTGGAAGGTGTTGCACATCACTCACTGCCCAGCTGGACTGCTCATAGTTAGAGGTTATTGGCATTATTGGTTCACAGTATTAAAAGCTCCCTCAGACCATGAAATTTTAATAAAGAGGAACATATTCATTCTTCTGAAAAAAGCAGATGTAGAGAAAATGAATTGATCAGGCATGTCTGATAATCAATTTCCTCTGGTAAGCACACAAAACAATTATTCATCCAGATCTCATTGTTTAATTTGCCTTCTCTGCTCATGCATCTTAGTGGCAATCCATCAGCATTTCCCTGCTTCCTTCCACCAGAAGTAAAATGGTATCTTAACAACCCAGCTTGCAGATAGGGATTGCTTGAGTAGTATGTGCAAAGTATATCACCAAAGCAACCCCCTCCTGAAAAATGCTCTTCAAGATCTTTGGCCAAGCCCACAACATAAAGATTTGCCAGGCTCAGAGCATTCATTATGGAGGGAAGTCTAAACATAACAACATCATTCAAAGTAAGTAGTGGCTGTTAGAAACCATGTGATGGTCTCTTCTGGAATGGGTATTTAAGATGCAGTGGCAGCACCAGCAAACAGAGGTCAACAATGCCTCTGATCTGACCTGTGGTCAGTTTACTGCTGCCTTGGGAATCCTTCTTCAGCAAACAAACTGAAAACAAGTCGATAGAAGTGGCAAGCTTTGCACTGATCACACTGTTATAGCAGCAGCACACTAAGTACTGAACCCCTGGACTAGGTCTGTGTCAGAACTGAAGGTGTCGGTAAGGACATGGTTCATTACAGTGTCAGGCATTGTACAGTGGGAAGAGGCATCGTGTCCCGTCCCCAGGGACCATCCACATGTGGCACAAGTCCACTGACAGAGCTGATTCTGAAGAAGTGTGGGTGTCTGGAGTCATGGAGAGCCACTGATGAAACAGTGCTTTCAGAGGGAGTCAGATAAAAGAAAGGTCTAACACTTAGCTGAGTTACTGCTTGTGCCTGCCCAGCTCTGCTGGCTGTGAAGGTGACTGGATCAGGATGATCCCAGCCCAGGGACAAGCCCCAGTGAGTCAGTGTAAGGAAAGCATATCTCAGTGGCTTCATGCCCAGCCCAGCAGAGACAGAAAGGATCTGGTCCCTTGTTCACAAGTGCTATGGATCCTAAAGAGTGCTCTGATTACAGTTTAATAATCACTGTCTCTGTTGTGCCATCCTGGAAGAATAAGATATTTCCTGCATATCTTATGACAGGTCCTGAGAGGGGTGAAGGAGAATCAGACTCAAAATGTGGTTCTCCTTGGCTTTGGGTCAAGCACCCATCAGCACACTCAGCAGGACCCACAGGACAAACTCCTGGATGGGATACCAGCCTCCAAGACCTGAGTGGCAAACACACCAGAAGCATCTGGGTGCCATATTCCTCCTCAGCTGAAAATGCTCCTTACTGTACATCAGCCATCCCTGTAGGAGAAAGGAATGTCCTAACTTGCTTGTCTCAAGGAGCACTGCAACATTTACTCAAGTCACACTTCCAGTGTGCTTGGCCTCCAGGAGCACTTCTAAGCTATGAAAATAGAGTATAGAGGGAAAGCTGAGGAAAGTGTCTCAACTAATAAATTCCACCTGGGGAGAAGGAGCAGGGTGTTTGGCTCTGGGCATGCTGGGCTTTGCATTCGAGATTGATTGCTCAGCTGAGCTCTGCACTGGGGAACTTTCTCATTTCCCTTCTGGCAAACATTAACTTCCTTTGCTTTCCTGTTACAGTCGCTGATCGTAGAGGGAATTGTTCTGCTGACTGCAACAGTATTTTTCATGCTAAATTATTCTACCTGTGTGCAAATTATTCCACTTGTGTCTCTGCAAGGTGCTCAGTCCCCTCTGCTCTCTGCAGAAACGATTTGAGGTGTAGAGAAGCTGCTGGTTTGCAAAACGATCATAAAGTCTTCCAGGTTCATGCTCACTGGAAATGAAGCAAGGAAAATATTGGGAAACCTGCTAAGCAAACACCAGGGCTCATAAAAAGAGCAGAGCTGGACCACATGATAGCTGAGGGAGCTGGGGGTGTGCAGCCTGCAGAAGAGGAGGCTCAGGGCAGAGCTCATTGCTGTCTACAGCTACCTGAAGGGAGGCTGTAGCCAGGTGGGGTTGGGCTCTTCCCCCAGGCAGCCAGCAACAGAAGAAGGGGACACAGTCTCAAGCTGTGCCAGGGCAGGTCTAGGCTGAATGTTAGGAGGAAGTTGTTGGCAGAGAGAGTGATTGGCATTGGAATGGGCTGCCCAGGGAGGTGGTGGAGTTGCTGTGCCTGGAGGTGTTGAAGCCAAGCCTGGCTGGGGCACTTAGTGCCATGGTCTGGTTGATTGGCCAGAGCTGGGTGCTAGGTTGGGCTGGATGAGCTTGGAGCTCTCTTCCAACCTGGTTGATTCTATGATTCTATGATAGTAGCAGTAAGATAGTTTAAGTTGTACCATCAGCTGGATTTAGTGTAAGAGGAGAGATTTCACTTTGGGCTGGAAGAAAGGCTTATTAACCTAAAACTTCCTCTATTTTGACCAATAATTAAAATCAGTCCAGAAAATTATTTTACACTTCTCTATAAAACTTTCCTCACTTACATCCTCGACATATTAAGCTTCCAAGCTCACTAAATATTTCCATGACTTCTCAAAGTAGTGCCACCTGCCCCATCTGTAACCTGCACAAAGATCTCTGAGCCCTGCTTGTCCCTGTAACATAGGAGACAGCTCATGGTCAGCGGCCCTCTCCCATCAGTCCTGGTTCAGCCACTGCTAATGTTGTGTCTCCTCCATTAGCACTCAGGAGCAGTTGATTCTCCTGCTGCTGTCTCTCTGCCCAGGTGCCCCCAAGGTCCTGCAATGACTGCGTGGAAAGATGTATAAGCTGTTAAAAAACAATAACAGTTCCCTCTTAAGCACACTACACATTACTGCATGGAAGCCATGGACACTGATTGAATGAGTCTAGAGGAGCAAGGGCTTGGGTATCTGGCAGCCATGTGATGAATTGAGACTAACTGTGCAGTCACCACTCACTGAAGAATTATAGACCAGAGGAGGAAAAGTAGAACATTTGGCAGCAAAATAATTATTTAGATGCCACTATTCAAAGTCCTTAGGCAGACACAGAGTGGCTCAATGAGAGGATGTAAGGTGCTGGCAAGGAAGGCATAGGAAGGAAGGGAAAACCAGGCTGGTGGGAGGAATAAGAGGGCAGGTGAGAGTGCTCAGTTAGGAAGTTTCTGTGGGAAAGGAGAAGGTGATCTGATGAGTTTGGGAAATGCAGGAGTCAAGAATAGGTGTTGATGTGATGACAGGACGAGGACTAATGGGTAATGGGTTTGAAGAGGTTTCACTGCAGGGCTCTTACAACTCCAGACCTTATTGCTTTACACTTTGAATTAAGCTAGGGCAGTCAGGGGACTTGTGTCTTTCTGTATCACTTCCACAAGGAGGATCTCGCTCTGTGTTGGATGAAGGCAATTGCACAGGTCCTGGCAAACGGTTTGACCACCACACATCCCTTCCACATCACAAGGCACACACTCAGCTCCCCAGTCAAAAGCAGGAAAGGAGTGATCACACCACCCTGTGCTGTCTGCCGTGGCCGTGGGAGGACATGCACAGCACAGCTACGCTGTAGTCACTCTTGGTGCCCTCTGTGGTCCTATCTTCCATGTGGTGTGCTTCGTTTTATACCTTAG
The DNA here is from genome assembly GCA_013400475.1 of Tricholaema leucomelas. Lineage (NCBI taxonomy): Eukaryota > Metazoa > Chordata > Aves > Piciformes > Lybiidae > Tricholaema lacrymosa > Tricholaema leucomelas. The sequence continues at coordinate 177,044 of WAAF01001069.1, forward strand.
CACACCCAGTGGTGTGCTAGTTTGAGCCTAGCTAGAATGTTTTGGTGAGAAGGACTAGATCATAGGCTGTGAATTTTTGCTCTGCCCTCAGCTAGCACAGAGCCAACTATTTTTTGTGCAGAGATTTGTTCACCCTTCCCTGTTAACCAGGTTTATGCTTCCAGTTGCTAAATTCCTGCTTGTCAAGGGGCCAGGCAGGCCACTTCTAAGTCAGCCATGGCAGGTTAAAAGTTAAGTGTGTATTGCTAGGCAACACCCTCAGGTAGATTTGTACCTTCAGTTGGCATCCCCTGATTCACATTCCTCAGATGGCTGCTTGGACTTTATGCTCAAGCCTCTGGCACTGGCAGGGATCACAACAGTCTGGACACAAACCTACAGTAGATGTTTCCAGCATGAACACTGGTCTCAACCCAGTGGTCTGGTTTTGCCCTGGACTTAATCCCAGTTAGCAAGCAGACACATAGATTAGAGAGCAATTCAATCAAGACAACTGGATGTTAGGAAAGGGTTGTTTGCAGTGAGGGTGGTGAGACACTGGCACAGGTTGCCCAAGGAGGTTGTGGAGCACAGAAGCACCCAATGTGATCTTACATCACATTGGGTGCTTCTGTGCTCCACAATCTCCCTGGAGGTGTTCAAGGACAGTTTGGATGAGGCTTTGAGTGACCTGTTCTAGTGGGAGGTGTCCCTGCCTATGGCAAGGGGTTGGAACTGGCTGAGCTTTGAGGTCCCTTCCAACCTAACCCATTCTATGATTCTATGGAATACAACTTCATCTTCCCTGCCTTTCCAAAAGTCCATGCTGTAGTGAGTTTACTCTACCAGGGGAGGCATCCATCCGAACCCAGTACAGGATCACAAGTCTGAAACCCAAAACTGGCATCTAATGCGATCGAGGAGACTGCAGCAAGATGTGCTTAGGAAAGTGTGCATCCCCTAGAGATGTCTTTGTGCTCATGGAACACTGAGTGGAGCATCACAAACGGTTAGCAAGGGAAACAGAGCTGGAACTCAGACCCTCTGCAAGTTCCTATTTAGTGTTTGTAGCCTGAAATTATTTATCTGAACATCTGCTTCATTAAGAGATATTGTGATGTTATTCACATCAGCAACAAAGAGCTAGAGAAAGCATTTTCCCATCTCTCATTTTCCTACACAGTCCCTACCCCACTTCTAAACTTCCCCACTACAGATGTGTGTCACAACATTTACTGCTGGCATTCATTGTGCTTCTCTGTGAACAATGGCAATGCTTCCAGAGAGCAGCTTAGGAAGCAGACCAGTGATTTCTGAGTGTTTCTGAAGTAACAATCTAAGCATTTTTACTGCTGTGTGTGCTGTTGTGAGAGACCTTAGACTGGGAACAAAAGAATGTCTGTAACTAATCTGCAATTACTCAGATATTGCCAGCTTCGAAGCAAGTCGAAAAGGCTGAATTGCAGACATGGGTTTGGAGTCTTGTGCTCTGCTGACAAGCAGCTGCGTGAGAGGGCAGAACCTGAAGCTGTCTCTCAAGCAGGATCAGAAGAGCTACTCTCCCAGTAACCAGGGAGGTTATTCTGCCTCTGTACTCAGCACTGCTCAGGCTACACCTTGAGTGCTGTGTCCAGTTCTGGGCTCCTCAATTCAAGAGAGATGTTGAGGTGCTGGAAGGTGTCCACAGGAGGGCAACGAAGCTGGGGAGGGGTCTGGAGCACAGCCCTGTGAGGAGAGGCTGAGGGAGCTGGGGGTGTGCAGCCTGCAGAAGAGNAGTGCCATGGTCTGGTTGATTGGCCAGGGCTGGGTGCTAGGTTGGACTGGATGATCTTGGAGGTCTCTTCCAACCTGGTTGATTCTATTCTATTCTATTTCGTCCTTCTACAGTTGCTGGGATGCTTTAAGGGAAATAAGTTAACTAGATTGCTAGAAACACCTGTATTGGGCAGTCCCTATTACCAAGAGAGCCAATTTGCTTTATGCTGCTTAGCTGTTACACCTTTCGTTCTTATTAATCTTGCTTACCTACTGCTTTTGCTTTTGAATGGTTTAGTTTGGAAGGGAGCTCAAGGATCAGGCAGTTCCATCCCACTGCCATAGGCAGGGACATCTCACGCTAGAACAGGCCACTCAAGCCTCATCCAACCTGGCCTTGAACACCTCAAAGATCACATTGGGTGCTTCTGTGCTCCACAGCCTCCCTGGGCAACCTGTGCCAGTGTCTCACCACCCTCACTGCAAACAACCCTTTCCTAACATCCAGTTTCAATCTCCCCTCTGTCAGTTCAAACCCATTCCTCCTCGTCCTGTCATTACAAGATCTTGTCAATAGTCCCTCCTCAGCCTTCCTATAGCCCTCTTCAGTCACTGAAGGCCACTACTCCCTGGGCAACCTGTGCCAGGGTCTCACCCCCCTCACTGGAAAGAATCATAGAATCAACCAGGTTGGAAGAGACCTCCAAGCTCATCCAGTCCAACCTAGCACCCAGCCCTAGCCAGTCAACTAGAACATGGCACTAAGTGCCTCATCCAGGCTTTTCTTGAACACCCCCAGGGTGCTCAAGACCTCAGAGGGGCTGGGTCCTCGATTCTATGCTCCACAGCTTCCCAAGGCAACCTGTGTCAGTGTCTCACCATCTTCAGTGGAAAAAACCCTTTCCTAATATCTACTTTGAATCTCCTCTCTGCCAGTTCAAATCCATTACCACTCATCCTGTCATTAACTTCCCACTCCATCCTCGTTTAGACAAGGCTGACCAATGACTATAGTATTTTTAGGGCACTACCAAGGGTCCTCTGTCTCTCCACACTGCTGGACTACTAACAATATCTAAACCAAGCAGAGTGAATTGCAACCATGACTGTCCTCCGAAGAAGTAAGAGCAATGGTGTAAGAAAGTGCTAAGATTACACACTGGATGGGTAGACCTGGTAAATGTGGGACCCTGCAGACCAAAGAAAACGTTAGCAACACCCCAAAATTCCTCTTACTGACATTTGACAGCATCTAGCACACTGAGAGCCTGGATCTGCAGCTGCAGCCTCCGAGTAGTGTAACAGGACAAGCATTAATCCAGACAGAAATGTAGATGTAAATGAATGCTTTCACAGACATTTGCTTCTCCTTGGGCAGCTCACTGGAGCAGGGTGAGTGGGTGCTGCACCTTGCAGGCTGTTGGTGACAAGAAAGGCAGGGCATATCTTCAACCAGCATGTGCTGGCAGTTCCTCTGATAACATCTGGCACAAAGGAAGTCAACTGCCCTGTGGTTTGGCACAGCCTGTGCTGACACCTACCAGTCAGCCACAGTCTCTAGGCCAAGGATTAAATAAGTGGTGCAGATATAGCCCCAAAATGTCAAAACAGTGAGCAGCAAGGGCAGTGAGGAGCTGTGAGCTGACAGGAATAAAAACAGGGAAACTGCACTGCTACACAGTCATGGGGAAATGTTTTGGTTGGGATTCAGTCATGCTTTAGTGAAGAGTAGACATGAAGAAGCATCAGCTGCTCCCTCATTCTTCTCTACCTCCCTTTGCAGGATCATGCAACTGGACAGAGGGCAAAATTTAGCCAGCTGATTGCTGTCTACAACTACCTGAAGGGAGGCTGTAGGCAGCTGGGGTTGGGCTCTTCTCCCAGGCAAGCAGCAACAAAACAAGGAGACACAGTTTCCAGCTGTGCCAGGGCAGGTCTAGGCTGGATGTTAGGAGGAAGTTGTTGGCAGAGAGAGTGATTGGCATTGGAATGGGCTGCCCAGGGAGGTGGTGGAGTTGCCATCCCTGGAGGTGTTGAAGCCAAGCCTGGATGAGGCACTTAGTGCCATGGTCTGGTTGACTGGACAGGGCTGGGTGCCAGGATGAACTGGATGATCTTGGCTGTCTCTTCCAACCTGGTTGATTCTGTGATTCTATGACTCTATGATATGTAGCATGATAGCCTTCTTCTCAGCTGTAAATGCAATTGTGGAAGTTCTGAGGAGGACCTGCACCCTGGCCCCATGCATGGTGGGAAACTGAGCCCAGTGGCAGGGACTGTAAACTGCTCTGGTTGCAGTTAGCTCAAAGGAAAAGGACAGTCAGTGTTTCTCTTTGAGTTCTGACTTATTGGAAAACTATAATGATGATGGAATCCTCAAAATAAAACATCATTGGAAAAGATACTGACCTTAGCTAGCATTTATGTTCCCTGGGCAAAGCAATCTTTTCTGCTTCTGTATATAAAACACTTTGTCAAGACCAAATCCAGATTGCTTACCTGACCCTTGCAGGATGTTGTGTTCATGCCTGATTAAAACCCAAATGTATCCACATCTGCCAAAGCACTCACAAACAACAGAGCAATTAGGTGTTTCAACTTGGATCTCAGCTGCCTCCAGTAACAGCCCATGGGAAGGATAACCAAACCCCATTGCAGTCAGGATACAGACAGCAAAGAGCAGCTTTACCCTAGGACATTCAGAGCAAAAGCAAGAAATGGAGGCAAAGTCCCTGACGTACAAAGTCCTTGGTGTGCATCTTCCATCTGCTGCAAGCAAACTACTGCCGCACTCTGCTTCATGGGATTCAAAGGTGCAGAAACAAAAGCCACAGTAACTACATACCTAAATCACCTCCCAGAAAGGTCTCTAAGAAGCATTGTTGGAGCAAGCTAGCATGGAGAATGTCCTTAGAAATGAGATCATGAAAGTTTTGAAACATTCCATCCTCTCCCAGTCCTTCAAGCTAGAAGAGATGGAAAAGTGCAGAGACAAAACTATGAGCTTGCTGTATTGAAACATTCCATCCTCTCCCAGTCCCTCAAATGGAAGAGATGGAAAGGTGCAGAGATACAAATATGAGCTTGCTGTAGACTCAAATCAAAAACTACCCCAACCTGGCCCACACAGAATTAGATGGGCAGGAGAAGCATCCACACGTAGTGGCAGTTGTGTCACCAGGTCTTTGCTGTTATACACAAAACCAGCTATGCTGTGACCACGCTAGTCCAGGTGAGCTATTTCACTTGATCCTGGTCCACATGGGACTGATGAGACACTGGAATTGTTTTCTAGGCATTTTCAAAGCCCACATCTACCAAATTATTGAGAGTTGGACAAAACAAAGTACTGTAGATACTCTGGACAACAGTCCTGTAACAGTAAGGGGATGGATTAAATGACCCAATAAGTCTTCTCTATCTCCAATCTCTGTGATTAGGTGAGATATATGAGAGAGGGTTTTTAGATCCAATAATATTCACAGACTAAATATCTTTCATCCAGGAGCTAAAGATAAAAAATGAAACATGTGCTAAAACCCAATAGCTGTGTTCATAAATCAATTCATTCAGAAGATAGCTGTTTTTTGCCTTTCCTAGGCATCTGGGTAAAAGCAGCTCATGAGAAAAGGCTTTAATAAATGCCTTGGGCAATGGAGAAATACAAAAAGCACTTTGCTGCTTCACTGACATGTTTAACATAAAAGAAATTTAAACGTCATCATTTTTCAGCTCAACAGTTTCTGGCTTCGCGATGAATAAAAATCTGGATAAAGACGAAGAAGGAGAAGAAGAAAGAAAGACTACATTAAAAGCAACTCCAATCAGAAGCCTTTTGTCAAGGACATTCACAAGGTACACTTTTGGCAGCCTCTGGCTAGATTTGCCATTAGTGTCAAGGGGTTGTTGTTTTTCAAGATGAAAATGATTCTCAGCAGGTAAAGATGAACACAAGTTATGTAAGAATAAAAACAATTCTCCCTGCTGGTAATGCTGACTACATAGAACCATAGAGTCATAGAGTCAGCCAGGCTGGAAGAGACCTCCTAGATCATCCAGCCCAACCTAGCACCCAGCCCTGTCCAATCAACCAGACCATGGCACTAAGTGCCTCATCAAGGCTTTTCTTTACATAGAATCAGAGAATCAGCCAGGTTAGAAGAGACCTCCAAGCTCAACCAGTCCAACCTAGCACCCAGCCCTGGCCAATCACCCAGACCATGGCACTAAGTGCCCCAGCCAGGCTTTTCTTCAACACCTCCAGGCACGCCAACTCCACCACCTCCCTGGGCAGCCTATTCAAATGCCAATTCTGATACAGGAACAGATGATGAGGACAGATTGGGGTTGTCAGACTCTAACCTCCTCTTTGTTTTATTTCTCCCTATCTTCTGGAAGAAGCATTCTGGTGAGGACTCATCCCACCTCACAGCCAGCATGAAGGGAGGCATGGAAAGCATCACTTTGACCATGACTTCCATTGCCCTGAAGATGAAAAGGCTTTTAGTAACCCAAATGGCTTGGAAAAGTCTAAAACCAGGCACTGTAACAAATGCCAGCTTAGTCATGTTTCATTTCTTTGATTTAACAGTCCCAAGCATTATTTTTCTTACAGTGAGGTAATTAAGTGCATCTGTCATGTATTTGACTTTGAAGGTTATAGTAATTTGGTGAAACATTAAATGGGAGCTGCAGTGATTCAGAGATGTTGAATTTCTAATGTTACATTAATCCTGGCTCAGCCTTTTGTGCAGCTCACACACACACACGCTCACATGAGCTCTCTCCTCCTGCTTCATCTGTCAAAATCTTTCCCTTATGCCAGTCATTATTTTAACAGAGCAATAACAGAATGCTTCTGTCCCTTGGCTAAGTGGATGCAGAGCTATTCCTCATACCCAGCAGGTAGTGGAGGGATAGGAGTGTTTCCCAGAAAAGAGACATGTGCTTTTCCTTCAAGGCAGGCATTCTTTACACCCTAAATCCAACACCTCAGGAAAGGTCTCATGAGGAACACCTGTGATGTCTCTTCTCCACTGTTAGAAGCCATACCTGGAGACAAAACAGCTCCCAAGCAGAAAGTCAGACTGGGTCTGAAGGCAGCACAATTGAACACATGGCCTGAGACCGCTACAACACTTCTGATGCCAGAGGATCCATCACCTTGGCGATGGACAAAAGCAGGACAGGTTTAGGTTGCCTTAACTGTTATCATACAGGTCAAACCCCAGGTGACTGGAGAAGAGAATTAGGCCAGCAGTGACTACATTGATTAGCTGGCATCTACCATGAGCACTGCCAGGTAAGTGTTTCCCACACCTCTATCAGCATATGGAGAATAAACCATGGCACTAAGTGCCCCAGCCAGGCTTGGCTTCCACACCTCCAGGCACAGCAACTCCACCACCTCCCTGGGCAGCCCATTCCAATGCCAATCACTCTCTCTGACAACAACTTCCTCCTAACATCCAGCCTAGACCTCCCCTGGCACAACTTGAGACTGTGTCCCCTTCTTCTGTTGCTGAGTGCCTGGCAGAAGAGACCAACCCCACCTGGCTACAATCTCCCTTCAGGTAGTTGTGGACAGCAATGAGCTCTGCCCTGAGCTTTGTCTTTGCCTTTGTTCTCCAATGAGATGAAGCTGTTTGCTTGTGTCAGGGGTGGATTGCATTGCTCAGATAAAGACACCAATGCTGAATAATGAACACAGTGGTCAGGAGAGGAGCACACAGTAGCCCTCCTCAGCCTGAGAGTGCCCAGGTTGCCCAGGGAGGTTGTGGAGCACAGAAGCACCCAATGTGATTGAAGATTCTGTGCTCCACAACCTCCCTGGAGGTGTTCAAGGCCAGGTTGGATGAGGCCTTGAGCGACCTGTTCTAGAGGGAGGTGTCCCTGCCTATGGCAGGGGATTGGAACTGGCTGAGCTTTGAGGTCCCTTCCAACCTAAACCATTCTATGGTTCTCTGGAATCCACGCAAAGCTGACCCATCGCTCTCTCACTGGGCCTGCTGTGTCAGTAGCAGCACTTTAAGCAGCCACCTTGGCTCTGTTGCACAATGTGGGCTGCCTTTTTCCTGCTTTCTCAAAATAAATGCAATGCCTTTTTTTTTTCCTTCTTAGTTTTCCAAAAATACCCTGCAGATTCAGATTTGTTTGCTGCCTGTGTACAAGCTGAAAGAAAGAAGTGAACAGTGCTAGGAAAACAAGTTGGATATCCACAGAAATGGTTCTGCACAGAGGCCAGTGACAGGCTGTGCTCTAAAAGATGGCTGGAGGGAAAACAAGAGCAATGAGGAGTGCCTGAGCCTGCAGTGGGAGTGCAGCCCAGACAGCAACCCTGTGCTGGGCTACAGCAAGAGCAGTGTGGGCAGCAGGGCAAGGGAGGGGATTCTGCCCCTTGGCTCTGCTCTCCTCAGACCCCACCTGCAGTCCTGGGTGCAGTTCTGGAGCCCTCAGCACAAGAAGGACATGGAAGTGTTGGAGCCAGTCCAGAGGAGGCCACCAAGATGCTGAGAGGGCTGCAGCAGCTCTGCTATGAGGACAGGCTGAGGAGCTGCAGAAGAGAAGGCTTTGAGGAGATCTTAGAGTGGCCTTCCAGTATCTGAAGGGGGCTGCAGGAAGGCTGGGGAGGGACTATTGACAAGGTCTTGTCATGAGAGGACAAGGGGGAATGGGTTTAAAGTGGCAGAGTGGAGATTGAAACTGGACATTAGGAAAGGGTTGTTTGCAGTGAGGGTGGTGAGACACTGGCACAGGTTGCCCAGGGAGGTTGTGGCTACTCCCTCCCTGGAGGTGTTCAAGGCCAGATTGGATGAGTCCTTGAGTGACCTGTTCCAGTGGGAGGTGTCTCTGCCTGTGGTGGGGGGTTGGAACTGGCTGAGCTTTGAGGTCCCTTCCAACCTAAACCATTCTATGGTTCTATGGAATACACACCAAGGGCAGGAAGGGCTGAGCTGACACACTGAGGGCTGCGTTCTGCTGATTGCTCATTTTTCTCCCTGTTTAAGCAGAGGACCTCAAGTGCCACATGACTGACTGGATTCCTCTTTGTCAGTGACATGCCTGCAAAGCTTCTCATCCTCTTTGATCAGCCCTGGAGGCATGAAGGACCTTTGAAATGCTGCAGTGCCTTTCTTGGCAAACTACTGGGATTTGATGTCACCCAGCTGGCGCAGAAGCATCAGCCTTTAGCCAGTGGTCTCCACTACTTGGAGAGAACCAAACTGAAGAGGACAGGAATCATTTTGTGCAAAAAAGAACCAGACAGCCAGGCAAGGAAATACTCCCTGTTCCCATCCTCTTGTTCACTGGCCAGTGTTGAAGCAGTACAGTAAATAAAGCCTGGATACTCGTCTGGAGGAAAACATGGGAGAAACTGCAATGCATCCAATCAGCTCATAGCCTACTCTTTGTTCTAGCTGAAGTGCAAATTACACATCTTCCTCTCCAAGCACATTAAAGTATTTTTAGAAGTGGAAAGCACCAATTTAATAATTTAATAAGCAGTGTTGCAGGCATTTCTGGTAGACCTGATCAGTATTGGAGTCTGCACAGGCCTTGGAGACACCTAGGTCCAGCCTTTCTGGTGTCCAGCCCCTAAGAATTGCAGGTCTCACACTCCTTCTCCTTCTAGCAGATATTCCCAGTGGGAGTCAAGCAGGTGCCCAGACCTGAGCTGATGCTACCAAGGAGAGGTTGTGCAGAGAGCAGCGAGAGGAAACAAATAAATAAACACAGATTCTGTTTCAGACAGGTCTGAGCACCCTTCTGACGAGGATCATCCTGTGACAAGAGCCGAATTTGGATGTGGCAAGTGGCAGGTAGGAGCTGTGCACAGCAGCTCACAGGCACATACAGCTGGAGGAGCAGCACACAGCAACAGGCAGTATGCTGCCGGACCAGCCCTGCTCTGTTCAAGAGCCAGGTAGGTCTGGGAGAGCTGCCCTTAGGCAAAAGTAAGCAATTACTGAGGTTGGAAAATGAGATACAACCTTTGTCTTCCCATGCACCTGCAGCTTCCACAGCCTACCCTCCAGTTCTTTAACACTAATAATGATGTGCTTCTGCAGCAAAAGGCAGCTTCTGGCCCATCTCCTGAGTTGGATGAGCTAACAGTTGTGAGGCACAGCAAGGTATGGAGCAGGGTAGGTGTTCCAGAGTGTGACTGGCCTGATGGCAGATAAAAGAGTCTGCTGGCTTTTTTGGAGCAGGCAAATCTGCCTGTGACTCACACAGCAGGGAGAGCAAAGACATAAACAGTATTGCAGAGAGTTGTGGGAAGGGCTAAAAGAGAGAAGAATTCCATCTCTGATGCTCTGATTTCCTACATTTACAGTTTCATTCATTTGCCTATAGAAGTGTTAAGTAGGATCAGAGTTTCTCCTAAGGGTCAGCTTCTCCTCTTGGCTTCCTCTGCCATTCCTAATATCACAGAATTAAATTTTATATAACTAGAGCTTTAAAAAAGTAAAATACAAGCCCAGCTAGCCTAGATACTAAGTTAGGCAGCAGCTCCAAGGGAAGGGAGAAAACTTCTAGTGCAGCTTTGATCACACCAAAAGGAACTGAGAAGCTTCTGCCTGCAAAGGTCTCTCTGCAGGTATTGGCAGTCCAGAGAAGGAGTATTAGGAATATTTAATGAAAGGTAAGGTTAGTAAAGGTCTTTGCACACATTTAGTTTACTGCACAAAAAGGGTCTAAAATAAATCCTCAGCAGTACCATCTGCTCTTCAAGTTCATGAGTTGGGGCTAAGAGATTTCTACACTGTCACATCTATGTGATGTTAATGCCATCACTATAACCTGTCACATAGAATAATAGAATCAACCAGCTTGGAAGAGACCTCAGAGCTCATCCAGGCCAACCTAGCACCCAGCCCTGGCCAACCAACCAGACCATGGCACTAAGTGCCCCAGCCAGGCTTTGCTTCAACACCTCCAGGCACGGTGACTCCACCACCTCCCTGGGCAGCCCATTCCAATGCCAATCACTCTCTCTGCCAACAACTTCCTCCTAACATCCAGCCTAGACCTGCCCTGGCACAGATTGAGGCTCTGTCCCCTTGTTCTGTTGCTGGTTGCCTGGCAGCAGAGCCCAACCCCACCTGGCTACAGCCTCCCTTCAGGTAGCTGCAGACAGCAATGAGCTCTGCCCTGAGCCTCCTCTTCTGCAGGCTGCACACCCCCAGCTCCCTCAGCCTCTCCTCACAGGGCTGTGCTCCAGGCCCCTCACCAGCCTTGCTGCCTTTCTCTGGCCATGTTCCAGTATCTCAACATCTCTCTTGAATTGAGGGGACCAGAACTGGACACAGGACTCAAGGTGTAAGTAGCTTCTGGACCCATGCTAGGTGAAGAATGACCATGCTGTGGCTTGGGTGCTGTCATTGCTGCACAATGTAGGATGTAACCTCAGGGCTGGACATTTTTCTAGTCTCTCACTATTTGGTAGAAACCTTCAAAGTAATAATTGGACAGGGCCTTGGGCAGCAGTCCCTTTAATCCCCCAGAGAGAAAGCTGCTTCAGGCATTATCTTGCATCCAGCATTACTCAACTAAGACTCTGAACACTGCACTTTGAAAAATGATATCATCTCTGTGTATTGTAGCAGTGCTGAGCACTGGATTCAGGATGCTGCCATGGTGTGGCTGCAAACAATCTGTCCTCCCAACCCCGTGGGGAACAAACAGTCTGCCTTTGCAGGGCTCTCCTGACTACCAGACTGAGTTCTGGGGTTTCTTTGTGTTCTTCCAACTCGTATTTATTTACATGTTACTCTGCTAATTTTAGACCAAATGCATTTGGATTATTGCTGATTATCTTCTGAGTTGGAAATTGTGAGTAATGGCAACCCCAAGATTTTCTCATTAATCACAAAGCCACTAATGTCTTTGCTTTTAATCAGAGAAAGGGAGGAGCTGTGTGTTACTGCAGAGACCTCAACACGAGCATTGGAAGGAAAATGTTGAGTGTTTGGAGCTTTGTGAAAACAAACTGGCAATGACAACTGGTGCTCTGTGGAGCTAAAAGCTTTCACACTGCTGCAGGTGGGATAACCGCTTGCTACCAGCTGGTAAAGTCTATGTGTGAAAATAAGCTCTGTAGATGGACTTATGGTATTGTCTAGTTGCCAAACACCCTGAAGGAAATTCATTTACACCTGCAGCACCAAGATTTATGTAGGGACTCCTCACTGAAATGAGTTAAAAATGCAATTTCTACAACAGAGAAAGACCCTGAGGAGAGGCTGAGGGAGCTGGGATTGTTCAGCCTGGAGAAGAGGAGGCTCAGGGCAGACCTTATTGCTGTCTACAACTACCTGAGGGGTGGTTGTAGCCAGGAGGAGGTTGCTCTCTTCTCTCAGGTGGCCAGCACCAGAACAAGAGGACACAGCCTCAAGCTACGCCAGGGGAAATTTAGGCTTGAGGTGAGGAGAAAGTTCTGCACTGAGAGAGTCATTGGCTACTGGAATGGGCTGCCCAGGGAGGTGGTGGAGTCGCCGTCCCTGGAGCTGTTCAAGGCAGGATTGGACGTGGCACTTGGTGCCATGGTCTAGCCTTGAGCTCTGTGGTAATGGCTTGGACTTGATGATCTGTGAGGTCTCTTCCAGCCTTGGTGATACTGTGAGACTGTGATAAATCAATAGTTTCAGTCACAGGGTCTTGAGTTGTCTTCAGTATTTACCACAGAAGAGCATTCTGCCTGTCTGGATGTGTTCCTCTGTGCTCTGTTAGATAGTATTGTCCTGCTCTGGCAGGGGAGTTGGACTCGATGATCTCTTTGGGTCCCTTCCACCTGCTAGCATGCTATGATCCTATGATCCTAAGCTGGGCAGGATTGATATGGCTGTGATGCCTTCCACACTAGTGAGCCAGCCAGCTGGGCTTGAGATCAGACTAAGCAGAGGAATATCCCAACCAATGAGCTATGATTTTCAGGAGCCAAGCTCTTTTAACTATTGTACCACAAGGCTGATACTGAGACGTGCTTCTTATTATCTAATATGGTGAAGCCCAGCCTTATTTAGCATCATTTTCAAGTTTAACACAGTTTGTGTCTTATTTTTAGGTCACAGAACCCACAAATCAATATGTATTGAGTTAGCCAGCCCCAGTGAGATAGTTCATCCTCATCCACCACGTCTGAGCACTACCTGCATCGACTAGAGAAGGCAGAGCTGGCTTTTTACACTGAAAAGCAGAGAGGAAAAAATAAAAATCACTAAGGACATTGCCAGGAACTGACCCTTAGTTATTTAAGTTGAAATTTTCACTGAACTAAACTCTCACTTCTTCCAGGTGGAGCAATGACTTTGTCAGAAAAGCTCATAGGCTTGCATGTGAAGCTTCCAGCTAAGCAGGGCAGTTTATACTGCATGGCCAATTTCAAACACATTAAAGGCAAGAATGGTGCAATCCGACTTACACTGACACGGTCTCAAGCTGTGCCAGGGGAGGTCTAGGCTGGATGTGAGGAGGAAGTTGTTGGCAGAGAGAGTGATTGGCATTGGAATGGGCTGCCCAGGGAGGTGGTTGATTCTATGGTTCTATGATTCACAGTCTCACAGTATCACCAAGGTTGGAAGAGACCTCACAGATCATCAAGTCCAACCTGTTACCACAGAGCTCAAGGCTAGACCATGGCACCAAGTGCCACGTCCAATCCTGCCTTGAACAGCTCCAGGGACGGCGACTCCACCACCTCCCTGGGCAGCCCATTCCAGTAGCCAATGACTCTCTCAGTGAAGAACTTTCTCCTCACCTCAAGCCTAAATTTCCCCTGGTGTAGCTTGAGGCTGTGTCCTCTTGTTCTGGTGCTGGCCACCTGAGAGAAGAGAGCAACCTCCTCCTGGCCACAACCACCCCTCAGGTAGTTGTAGACTTATGTCCCTCTCTGCATCAGGGTTCACATAAGGCATGTTACAAACTCATGCATTATTTCTCTGTTGCTTTACCTGAGAAGTAAAGGCTTTGGCCATGCTTGATGTCTGGATGGTGACCTACCAGTGTGAAGTGCTCCCTTCTGGCATACAGATCTAAGTCTCTTTAACACAGAAATCAGGATGAGGCAGAGGGTGTCAGTGGGTAGGTGCAGCTTCTCCTGTTCCTGCATCATGATGTGATGAAAGCACACATCTGGATCTGGAAGATAAGTAGTTCCCTAGTTTGGCTGAACTGGAAAGTCCAAATCAAACATCATAAGCCATCTCCACTAAGCTGGCTGAAAGATGCAATCACCCAGTAAAACTCTGTGAGCCATGAAGAGGAAGAGAGGAACTATGCAGATGGGGGCAGCAGAGATAGGAAGAGACTACCTCTGCCTTTGTTTAGGGCAGCTGAGAAACTACACAGTGCCTTTGCCAGCCACATTTCTCACTGACTCGGTTAACACTTTGCTCCATACGCTGAGTTCCTGTACTCAAGCACAGAGCTCTGCAGAGGAATTGCAGCCACTGCCCTGCATTATACCCAGGGTATAACAGAACTGATCACTGCTAGGGCTCCTGCTGTGAGTTATAGGAGAATTGCAGCCACTGCCCTGCATTATACCCAGGGTATAACAGAACTGATCACTGCTAGTGCTCCTGCTGTGAGTTATAGGAGAACTGCAGCCACTGCCCTGCTTTATAAGCAGAACAAAACAGGAATGAGCTAGTGCTCCTGCCCTAAGTTATACTGGTGACACCAAGGACAGGATGCAGCCCTTCACTGTGACATCACCTGTGGCACCACTGAGCAGCCACCTGGCTCTGTTCATTTGTCTTGCTTTTTGGCAAGTGACAATGTTCCTCTTCACTGGTTTTTACAACACCTGAGTGCTAGAAGATAGGCTTTGTGACATCCAGGTGAGAATCAACAAGTATTAAAATAGTATTTGTTTTTCCTTCAGTCAAAAGAGATGTGGTACTAGATAAAGTATTCATGGCAAGGTACATCTGACCCAGTCAGCCTGATAAAGAACATTACCTTTTGATGTCAGATATACTGAGAGCCTCTGATGGAAGCAGAGCACTGATAATTACATAAGAGTTTACTGTCAGGTATTGTATTACAGCATCAAGATAAAAGCCCTGCTGCACTGGGAACTACCAGAAGCAATATCCTGGCCTGGCTCAGGAGCAGTGTGGCCAACAGGACAAGGGAGGTTATTCTGCCCCTGTGCTCAGCACTGCTCAGGCCACCCCTTGAGTGCTGTGTCCAGTTCTGGGCTCCTCAATTCAAGAGAGATGTTGAGGTGCTGGAAGGTGTCCAGAGAAGGGCAACAAAGCTGGTAAGGGGTGAGAAGAGGCTGAGGGAGCTGGGGGTGTGCAGCCTGCAGAAGAGAAGGCTCAGGGCAGACCTCATTGCTGTCTACAACTGCCTGAAAGGAGACTGTAGCCAGGTGGGGTTGCTCCCAGGCAACCAGCAACAAAACAAGGGGACACAGTCTCAAGTTGTGCCAGGGCAGGTCTAGGCTGGATGTTAGGAGGAAGTTGTTGTCAGAGAGAGTGATTGGCATTGGAATGGGCTGCCCAGGGAGGTGGTGGAGTCACCGTCCCTGGAGGTGTTGAAGCCAAGCCTGGCTGGGGCACTTAGTGCCATGGTCTGGTTGCTTGGCCAGGGCTGGGTGCTAGGTTGGACTGGATGAGCTTGGAGGTCTCTTCCAACCTGGCTGATTCTATGATTCTATTCAATACAGACTTGTCCAGGAGCCTGCCTGCAGAAGAGCTGGCATGTGAGGAACAGTAAGATGATCCTCTGCTGGCATTTTTACCTACTCTTCAAGCCTAGGAAAACCTACAACTTAGAGGGTTGCACAGAGAATTTCAAGGAGAATGCAG
The DNA here is from genome assembly GCA_013400475.1 of Tricholaema leucomelas. NCBI lineage: Eukaryota > Metazoa > Chordata > Aves > Piciformes > Lybiidae > Tricholaema lacrymosa > Tricholaema leucomelas. Next base: position 192,595 of record WAAF01001069.1, read on the forward strand.
TTGTGGAGAGCTGTTCCTTACCAGTTGGTCTTTTTTTCTTTTTGTTTCCTTTTTCTTTCTTGTCTTTTGATTTTTCTTCCCAACACAGCTAAAATGGTGGAATACATCTCATACATGTGTGGTGTTTGATTCAGTGGCATTTGAGTGCCAATTCTGGAAATATCTTAACTCCAGGTAGAGACTCTGGTTAAGAGGATCCTTACAAAGTACAGCTGAAGGGCACAGCTGTCAAACACCAGCTCATGAGCTGGTAATGCAGAAGAATAAAAAGAGCTTGTAGCAGCAAAATAGCTCCACTTTCATACAGTGGCATTTAGCTTCCTCCATTATGGCACTGAACAACAACAGGTGACAGGAATTCAAAAGACAGTGAAGCATTCATTCTCTTTCAGCCTGCTACATCATCAAACCAGAGGAAAGCCCACCACAATATCAAGGAAATACTCCTTGCCTCATAGAATCAGAGAATGGTTCAGGTTGGAAGGGACCTCAAAGCTCAGCCAGTTCCAACCCCCTGCTATAGGCAGGGACACCTCCCATTAGAACTGATTGCCCAAAGCCTCATCCAACCTGGCCTTGAACACCTCCAGGGAGGTTGTGGACAACAGAAGCACCCAATGTGATCGAAGATGCTGTTCTTCTGTGCTCCACAACCTCCCTGGGCAACCTGTGCCAGTGTCTCACCACTCTACCATGGGCAGGGACACCCTACCCTAGAGCAGGCTGCCCACAGCCTCATCCAGCCTGGCCTTAAACACCTCCAGCTATGGGGCCTCAACCACCTCCCTGGGCAACCCAGTCCAGCTCTCATGCTCCTCACTTCCAGCCTGAACCTCCCCACCTCCAGCTTTGCTCCATGCCCCCCAGTCCTGTCACTCCCTGAGAGCCTAAAAAGTCCCTCCCCAGCTTTTTTGTAGCCCCCTTTAGATCCTGGAAGGCCACAAGAAGGTCACCTGGGAACCTCCTCTTCTCCAGCCTGCACAGCCCCAACTCTTTCAGTCTGTGCTCACAGCAGAGCTGCTGCAGCCCTCTGAGCATCCTCCTGGCCCTGCTCTGGACACACTCCAGCATCTCCACAGCCCTCTTGTCCCAGGGGCTCCAGAACTGGATGCAATACTCCAGGTGGGGTCTCAGCAGAGCACAGCAGAGGGGGAGAATCACCTCCCTGGCCCTGCTGCCCACACTTCTGCTGATGCAGCCCAGGCTCTGCTTGGCTTTTTGGGCTGCAAATACACACTGCTGGCTCACATTGAGCTTCTCATCCAGCAGCACCCCCAAGTCCCTCTCCTGAGGGCTGCTCTCCCTGAGGAGCTACTAGCTCTAGGGAGCTACTATTCCAGCTGCTGTTTGCTGTGGTTTGCACAGGCACAAACCCACAAACCTCTTCCACATATCCCATGCTATGGTCTTTTAGATATGCTGCCCCTCAGACAAAGGCAAGCAGGCAATCAGAGCAGCAGCTTACTCCTAGAAAGTCCACCTGGGTGAAACCTGTCAAGCTGAAGCTGGTGGAAGCTCTGCCACAGTCTGCAGACACAGGACCTCAGCCTCCTCTTTAAGCCTGCATGGCTACCCTGGTGACCAGGGAAAGGTACAGGTACATGTCTGATTCACTTGGTTTTTGCATGCTTCCAGTTTTTCACAAAGGGAATTTGGGACCCCTGATGTCCCCCACTTCTACTAAAACCTCCAGCAAACTTCCTTTTAAGAGACCTGCTCAGATGTTTTGGATGCTGATTAAATGCCATGTATGCCTCATCCCTGATAACAGACCTACCCAGGGCTTAATGTTGCAGTCCTAAGTCCCTGATGTATCACTCAATAGATTTCAGTTCTGGAAGTGTACTCTTAAAACCCCACTTGCTCACAGGGCATGTAATAACATTCCAAAACCTCCATCATGCCAGAAAAGTTATCCTTTCTACTTCAGTGAACACAAAACTGTACTCCCTTTTAAGGTTGCTTAACTTTCAGCAGTTAAAACTGAAGTAGTCACTTACCAAAAGCACTTACACACATCACAGGAGTAATAAAAGGCTAATGCCTCCTCATTTATTTACCTTCTGAAAGATGGCCTGAGAGCTGGCTCACTCGGCACTGGGAGCTGTGAGTAACTCTTAAGGATGGGTATAGCTAAATACAAATATCACTGCTTATTCCTGCTAAATGTGCATGACCTGGAACACAAACCCTGTGAGGAGAGGCTGAGGGAGCTGGGGGTGTGCAGCCTGCAGAAGAGGAGGCTCAGGGCAGACCTCATTGCTGTCTGCAGATACCTGAAGGGAGGCTGTAGCCAGGTGGGGTTGGTCCCTTCTGCCAGGCAACCAACATCAGAACAAAGGGACACAGTCTCAGGTTGTGCCAGGGCAGGTCTAGGCTGGATGTTAGGAGGAAGTTGTTGTCAGAGAGAGTGATTGGCATTGGAATGGGCTGCCCAGGGAGGTGGTGGAGTCACCGTGCCTGGAGGTGTTGAAGCCAAGCCTGGCTGGGGCACTTAGTGCCATGGTCTGGTTGATTGGCCAGGGCTGGGTGCTAGGTTGGACTGGATGAGCTTGGAGGTCTCCTCCAATCTGGTTGATTCTATGATTCTATGATCTCAGCTTACCTGATGTCTTCACAACATTGTAAATACATATACACAGGCATGTGCCACAGCAGTGTGAGCAAAATCAGTCTGGACAACCTAGTCAGAACAAATCATTTTTTGTCTGTTCAAAGCAAAATGAGAGGAAAAAAAATCACTTTGATTTTCCCTTATCATGTTCTGTGAAAACTGACACATTCTTGCAAGCATTTCTATTTAAATATCTGGGATTTTTTTTCCTCTCTTTTCTTTGGTGGAAACCTGATGGACCCAAACTTTTCACAGGCCCCACTAATGACACTCTCCTACTTTGTGATTACATATAACCCCTTTACTCTGCTCTCCTCAGACCCCACCTGCAGTCCTGTGTGCAGTTCTGGAGCCCCCAACACAAGAAGGACATGGAAGTGTTGGAGCCAGTGCAGAGGAGGGCCACAGAGATGCTCAGAGGGCTGCAGCAGCTCTGCTATGAGGACAGGCTGAGAGAGTTGGGGCTCTGCAGTCTGAAGAAGAGAAGGCTTCAAGGAGACCTTAGAGTGGCCTTCCAGTATCTGAAGGGGACTACAGGAAGGCTGGGGAGGGACTATTGACAAGGTCTTGTAGTGACAGGATGAGGAGGAATGGGTTTGAACTGGCAGAGAGGAGATTCAAAGTAGATGTTAGGGAGAATTTCTTTGCAGTGAGGGTGGTGAGACACTGGCACAGGTTGCCCAGGGAGGTTGTGGAGCACAGAAGCACCCAATGTCATCAAAGATTGGGTGATTCTGTACTCCACAACCTCCCTGGAGGTGTTTAAGGCCAGGTTGGATGAGGCCTTGAGTGATCTGTTCTAGTGGGAGGTGTCCCTGCCTATGGCAGGGGGTTGAGACTGGCTGATCCTTGAGGTCCCTTCCACCCTAAACCATTCTATGATTCTATATTGAAGTCATCCCTTGCTTACCTATGCTCCTCCTGTGGAAGAACAGGACAGGAGCATGAATTAAACCTATTCTCTAACAGAAAAGATCCAGGGAATTGCTGGAGGAACCCAAGGGCAGTGTGATCTCTGGGACTCCTCTGCAGAGAAGACAGATCCCTGGGTGCTGGAGAAGCTATGGTTACCATCTGGCCTTAGATGAAGCACTTCAAGAACTGGATAATTAGCTGAAGTGGTCAGCTATTGACTTTTTCTATCTCCCACTGGTATGACAAGTAAGCACACTCTCTTTGCCAGGCAGAGCAGTAATCAATAGGTAATGGAGAAGTAATTTGTCTGATGACATCAACTGAATGCACCTCCTTCAGCACCTCTATTAATAAATGTCATGCATGCATGCCAGGAGGCTTGGGATGACATTGAGCTTTGGAGCAATGGTATTGACTAGGAAATATTTCCACAGGAATGTCTCAATCAATCTATACTGCCAGGTTCCACATGAGATTCTAGATCAGATTTGCCTCTCCCTTCCATTAGGGCTAGTCCAGAGCAGCTGCACTGCCTACCTCCAGTTTGAAATCAGTGTTGCAGAAGGTGAGGATTTGGATCACTGCATAAATATCAGATGCAAGCTTAAAGCTTTGCAAATTTCTAGCAGGGCTCTCAGCATGAAGCAAGATCTCTCTGCTGAAGCCGGATAGCCCACTGGAGATCTACATGTCTGGCACAATGTTCTCCAGAACTTCTGATCCAGAGGTAGTTTTCACCTCCTTAGAGTAGTTTTTTTACTTTAAAACATAATCCAGGGGTCAAGTTTTCAGCCTAGATTCTGTTTTATCCATGCACATCTTTGGACAGCAAAGACCTCTCAGGACACTGGAGAGGAGAGCAGGAGTGTCAAATCATGAACAGCCCTAAAGGTAGAGAAGATCTTGCCTTAACTGGGGGGCTAGACTTCCTGTCATCTTTCTCCTCATTCCATCACCTCTTACTTGAGGTCATAGAGGCAACTTTGGCAAAGTGCCTCCTTGTCCTGGAAGGTGAATAAGCCTATTAGATGTCCTGGCTTGCTCCATGCTTCTGCTGATGGGGAAGCAAGGGCGGGAGGAAAACAAAGGCTTGAGCCATTAGGTCCCCTCCCAAAGTGATAAACAGGTACCCACAGGTCTTTAGGTACTTGTTGGTGTCTTGCTCAAATGAGGGTGAGCAAGCCCTGGGTCACCATTTTGCAAATGCCATTTTGATTGGTGAATCTCTGTGGCCAAAGGAGCCACTGCAGTCAGGCAAATCATATCAACAGGGCTAAGTTGCAGGCAGTTGCCTGCCTCTGCCTCAGTGTGTGCTGCTTCTGCCTCAGTGTGTGCTGCCTCTGCCTCAGCATGTGCAGCTTCTGCCTTGCTGCTCTGCCTCAGTGTGTGCTGCCTCTGCCTCACTGCTCTTGGACAATGTCTTCTGCTCTGCCTCGTGCTTCAGACCAGCTTAGCCCTGATGTTTTTAGCTTGAACTGCCTAGAAGCTTAAGTGCCTCAAGTTTCCCAGGAGAAGGCATGACATTGTGCCACTGACACTGTGCTCCCTGCACATCTGCAAGAGGTCCTGCCTGCACCTCTGCAAATCTCCATGCCAAGAGGAACCAGGATCAGGTCAGAGACCCTCTGCCTCCTTCCCAGCACCTTGAGAAGATCTAGATTGCTGTCAACAGCTGAGCAGTTCCAACGCTGCCACAAAGGAGCCAGGAATTGGCTTGAAATTTCTACTCCGGTGAGCAGCACAGACCTTCCCTAGGGCTCCAGGCTGTCCTAGGGCAAAGCCATTTTGTGGCTAAACTGTTCCAATGTTCTGATTCTCCTAAATGAATGAATTCCCCATGGGCATCCTTGTGAAGAGTTTCCTGCCCGAATTAGAACCCAAATGTAACTAATCAGTATGTAGTTATGGGCAGGGCTTTCTGGAAATAAAAATAGACACATAGTTTATAATCCCTGCCTCCATAATTGCCACAACCAATTCCCCCCTGCCTGCAGGAACAATTATAGTAGCTGCCAGAGCTGTGATCCAGCAGCTTTCTCTTTTTTTCTGTGGAACAAACTGAACTTCACTTTGTGTCACATATATCTACACAACAGCCTTATGCACCCAACTTCTCCTCTTTCTTTCTCTGTTTTACTCCCCATGCACTGCTCTAGCCCTTTTCTTCACTGAGGTTTTTCCTTATGCCTCTTGCCCCCCATGATGATATACATGATCAGGCTGTTTATCAGTGGTGGCACTCAGGGATCTGCTGGCATGAAATGAATGGATCTGCTGTCTACAACTACCTGAAGGGAGGTTGTAGCTAGGTGGGGGTTGGTCTCTTCTGCCAGGCAAGCAGCAATAGAACAAGGGGACACAGCCTCAAGTTGTGCCAGGTGAAGTATAGACTGGATGTTAGGAGGAAGTGATTTGCCATTGGAATGGGCTGCCCAGGGAGGTAGTGGAGTCACTGTCCCTGGGGGTGCTCAAGAAAAGCCTGGATGAGGCATTTAGTGCCATGGTCTGGTTGACTGGATAGGGCTGGGTGCTAGGTTGGACTGGATGAGCTTGGAGGTCTCTTCCAACCTGGTTGATTCTATGATTCACAGACTGTTGACAACTCTGGGACACGGTGCAGTGGTAGTGGCACAGCAGTAGTGATGGGATTGGGAGGTCTAGGTGAATGGTTGGATGCAATGATTTCAAAGGTCTAGTCCAACATCAGCAGTTCTGTGGTTCATTGGCACAGGCCTATGGTGCTATGTACAGTTCAATAGCTGCTATGCAACTGTGCAGCCTTAGGAAGCTCTTCCAAAGTGCACAGCTACAGATTTAAAAGAAATCACTTAGTGAGGACTGGAACTTTCCTGATGGCTCCAGTGGGGACAAGATTAGAGCTGGAAATTCAGAATGTAGAAATATGATGGTGTCAAACTGTGTGTGGCAGGACCCATTAACAGTCTGTTACTCACCAAAATCTGATGCAATTCAAAGTGAAGTGAGCAGATGTAACACAACATGCTCCCAGCACACTCCCAGAGCCTCTGAGGAGCAATGCCTCTATTCATTTTGATTTGCAAAGCAATTAGCTAGTCCAAATCAAGCAAAACCAGAGATAACTGTTAAAGCTGGCTTTCAAAAGAAGACTGCCCTTGTGTCACACTTCCACAAGTATTTGCTTTGGTGGTTCTGACTCCAACAGGAGCTGCAGGCCTGCAGTGTACTTTTGGCACGCATGAACACTGCCTGCTCTTCCCAAATGTGCTTCTGTGACTGCTTACAGAGCAGACACAAGGTACTGCTAGTCTAGCTGAAGTGCTGGAGAGCATCCAGAGAAGGACAAAGCATGCTGGTGAAGGGTCTAGAGCACAGGTCTTCAGAGCAAGGGCTGAGGGAGCTGGGGTTGTTCATCCTGGAGAAAAGGAGGCTCAGGGGAGACTCTATGCAGCTAGATAAAAGGAAGCTGTAGTGAGGTGAGGGTCAGCCTCTTCTTCCAAGTAACAAGTGATAGGACAAGAGAAAACTGCCTCAGATTGCACCAGGATAGGTTTAGATTGGACACCAGGAAAAAAGGTCTTCCCAAAAAAGGGTTGTCAAGCACTGAAACAGGATGCTTAAGGAAGTGGTTGAGTTTCCATCCCCGGTGGTAGTTAAAAGAAATGTAGATCATAGAATAAAAGAATCAGCCAGGTTGGAAGAGACATCCAAGATCATCCAGCCCAACCCACCACCCAGCCCTATCCAGTCAACTAGCACATGGCACTAAGTGCCTCATCCAGGCTTGGCTTCAACACCTCCAGGCACAGCGACTCCACCACCTCCCTGGGCAGCCCATTCCAATGCCAATCACTCTCTCTGACAACAACTTCCTCCTAACATCCAGCCTAGACCTCCCCTGGCACAGTTTGAGGCTGTGTCCCCTTGTTCTGTTGCTGCTTGCCTGGCAGCAGAGCCCAACCCCACCTGGCTACAGCCTCCCTTCAGGTAGCTGCAGACAGCAATGAGGTCTGCCCTGAGCCTCCTCTTCTGCAGGCTGCACACCCCCAGCTCCCTCAGCCTCTCCTCACAGGGCTGTGCTCCAGGCCCCTCACCAGCTTTGTTGACCTTCTCTGGACACCTTCCAGCACCTCAACATCTCTCTTGAACTGAGAAGCCCAAAACTGGACACAGGACTCAAGGTGTGGCCTGAGCAGTGCTGAGTACAGCAGAAGAATAACCTCCCTTGTCCTGCTGGCCACACTGCTCCTGATACAGTGGCACTTAAGGACGTGGTTTAGTGGTGGACTTGGCAGTGCTGAGTTAAACAGTTGGACTCAATGATCTTAAAGGTCTTTTCAACCTAAGTGATTCCATGATCCTCTTAATAACAAAAATGATACCTCACAGCTGACATCCAGTGTATCAAGTAACCTGAGTTTTAGTTGGCCAAGAGCCTACAATGAAATGTCCTTTCAATTGAATGAGGTTCCACTGAAGCCAGTAAGAGTGGCAGGCACTGAGCACTTCTGAAAACCAGGTTGCTTTTATTGCAAGTGTATCTCTGGCACCCTCGACCATCTGGCTAACATCCCATCTCCAAAGTCCCATGGGAAACAGAGGAAGATTGGAAGTGCTGGCCCCAGCTAAGCTCCTGGTCCAGCCTGCAAATGCCATTGTTGTCATTCCCTTCTGCTTGTTTCCTTAAACAAAGTAGGCACTACTTTTTCCTTCCTTTTAACCACCAAACTGAATGAAGAAAGGAGTTTCAGTGAGAGTGAAATGTAGCCTTAAGAGAGTGAAACTCCCTGACGATTCACACCTCATCTTCTGAGCATTTCTCTTGTTTGTTTCTGCTGATACAGAAGTTTTGTTGCCAAGTTTCATAAATCAGATCTTTTCTTTCTGACATGATGGAGCATTTCATTTACACAGCTTTCAAAATGAAGCTTTCAGTTATCATTTTGAAGCACATTTTCCATTCCAAAATAAATCTAGATCTGAGGAGGAGTGGAAAACCAGAAGGCTTTTTACAGCTTATCCAAACAAAACTAAACATTTCAAAACAAATATTGTGATCATAATGTAAATGGATGCTCAGAGAAACAGATTCCAGCACAATCCAAGTGGGAGCTGGAGAGAGGTCTGAGAAGCCTTATGGCCTTTACTGTCTGAGGTGATAGCCAGGACAGGGAAGCTGTGGGAATGGAGCTAAATCTGATCCATCTTATAATTCTTATCCACCTGCACATGCTGTACCATGAAAGCTTGCTCTGTGCATGTGATGTTGTTGTACAACACTCAATAGAGTCACCGTCCCTGGAGGTGTTGAAGCAAAGCCTGGATGAGGCACTCAGTGCCATGGTCTGGTTGACTGGATAGGGCTGGGTGCTAGGTTGGACTGGATGAGCTTGGAGGTCTCTTCCAATGTGGTTGATTCTGTGATTCTATGATGTGCTGCAGCACTCTGAGCTGCTGTCCTCTCCTGGACAGAAATGTCTGCTGTGAAACTCAAGGTCCTCTACAACTTGCTCCTGCTGTGGCTTCGCAGTTTTGAACAGTGCAGTTTTGAACAACGCTGAATCTTACTCTTACACTTCATAAATGTTCTGTTCTTTCAAGCCCAAATCCACCAAGAAAATATTGCTCCTTTTGTAGCCAGGCTGACTCTAGCTCATACTTTCCCACTGTGAGTACTGGCCGTGCCCCAAAGTATGACAGGAGCAGGTCACTGGCTATTTGTTGGGATATTTGGTCTGAGCTGCAGGTCTTATTCTCTGCTTTGTAAAGCTGGATTGCTGAAAAAGAAGACTGAGATTCATAGAATCAAGCAGGTTGGAAGAGTCCTCCAAGCTCATCCAGTCCAACCTAGCACCCAGCCTTATCCAGTCAACCAGACCATGTCACTGAGTGCCCTCATCCAGGCTTTTCTCATGTGATTGGAGTTTTGTCATTATATTGGAACAAACAAATTACTTCTTCAGCTGGAAATCTTAGCAAAAGCTCTTCTTGGCCAGAGAAGGTTCTCAGCATGAAAGCACAGGAGGTTCTCTGCCCAAGTATAGTGCCAAACAGCTGATCTCTAAGGTGTTATGTGTAGTTTTGAAGCCTACTTAACAATTGTAGAGGTCTCACCATTCCTCACGATGCAAAAATCACTTCTGAGAACATTCTTTTGCTTCTCTGTTTGCCTTAAAGCACTGACAAGCAATGGAAATGCCTTGTGGAAATTAAAGAAGAATGAGTTTGCATATTTACAAGAAAGTATGCCAAGATCATCCCAGCCAAGTAATTTGTAGCTTGGTTCTGCATGTGACAAAATACATCAGGTGCTAGTGGTGCAATTTCCTGTGCACCGTTGCTGTAGGAACTGGCACGAGTCACTCTGTGATAACCCAGAGGAAATTATTTCTGGTGGCTATTCATAAAACAAGATTTAAAAAGCCCCAAACACACCAGGAAGGTACAGTCTGTAGTTCCTGTTTTAAGGATAAACTCACAATCAAGTAACTACCTTTTGTTTTTGTGGTGCCTTCCTCCTCCAAGATGCAGAAATGCCTGCGTGCCTTTGCTTTGTGCTCACACATGAAGCTTAAGGCTGCAATGACACTGGGGTTTGACAGGTGCTAATTCCAATTGGCCACAGAGCATCCTGGCACACAGGACAGCTTCAAACAGTTGTCTTTGTTGTCACCAGGGCTAAAACAGACTTGTAGAATCAACCAGGTTGGAAGAGACCTCCAAGCTCATCCAGTCCAACCTAGCACCCAGCCCTAGCCAAGCAACCAGACCATGGCACTAAGTGCCCCAGCCAGGCTTTGCTTCAACACCTCCAGGCACGGTGACTCCACCACCTCCCTGGGCAGCCCATTCCAATGCCAATCACTCTCTCTGGCAAGAACCAAGGAAAAGGCAAAATGGATTGCACAAATTATGAACTATTTGGAAGCAATCAGCACGACTGTTGTTGTTACTGTCCTAAAAGGATTTAGGTTCCAACATGGCTTTCCAGTATCTGAAGGGAGCCTACAGGAAGGCTGGGGAGGGACTATTTACACGGTCTAGTAATGTCAGGACGAGGGGGAATGGGTTTAAGCTGGCAGAGGGGAGATTTAGACTGGATGTTAGGAGGAAGTTCTTTACAGTGAGGGTGGTGAGACACTGGCACAGGTTGCCCAGGGAGGTTGTGGATGCTTCCTCCCTGGAGGCGTTCAAGGCCAGGCTGGATAAGGCCTTGAGCAGCCTGCTCTAGTGGGAGGTGTCCCTGCCTATGGCAGGGGGTTGGAGCTGGCTGATCCTTGAGGTCCCTTCCAACCTAAACCATTCTATGATTCTATGATTCTATGCTGGCAGTGACATTTGATAACAGTGTAAACAAAGCATCCGTGAGGATGAGAACTCACCTACCTATGGCAGATCTCCGTGGAGCATTTTGCCTTCAGTATTACTTGAGCTGATGTCTACTGCATAGATTTATTAGCTCCCTGCCCAGAAAGCATTTTTGGCAAGTTCCTCTTCTGTTGTGATCACATTATCTCTAGAAGGGGAAAAGTATCACTACACATTGAAGTGGTTTGTAAAGATGCTTTATGATGGTCTTTGACAAGATGCTTTATGATGATCTTTGACAACTACAGACATGTAAGCAGTTGATGTCTTTAATTGTGACTAATAAGAGAAGAACTAGGAAATGTTATCATTTAAGAGGAATTTTCCCCTTAACTCACTTTGAAAACAAATTCTGCCAAAATGGTAAATGAATCACAGAATCACAGAATTAACCAGGTTGGAAAAGACCTTTGAGATCATCGAGCCCAAGCTAACACTAACACCTTCTGATATCTGAATCACGGCACTAAGTGCCTCATTCAGTCACCTTTTAAACACCTCCAGGGACGGCGACTCCACCACCTCCCCGGGCAGCCCATTCCAACGCCAATCACTCTCTCTGTGAAGAACTTCTTCCCAACACTCCCTGTTGCAGCTCGAGGCTGTGTCCTCTTGTTCTGATATTTTTTTCTTTAGCTTTGTCATGTTTCAGATGTTTGAAATATGAGACTCAGAGCAGTATCCTCAGCAGATTAGATGAAAACTTTCCCACTAGCTGAATGCAACTGAGAGGAGTGTGTGATGCTGCACCGAGCACAGGGGAGGGGAGAAGCAGAAAGACAGCTAGTCCTGTGGCTAGTCAGGTCTCAGGATGTTTGCTGCCAGCACTTAGACAGGCTCCTTACATGTGACTTTGGACAAAGTACCTGGAATAAGATTTTCCAATCTGAGATCCTCCAAGCCTTTGGAGCTGTGAAGCGAGATACCTAAATTCTTTCCAGCAAGGTTAGAGAATGTAAGTTCCTAGACTGCAGCAATTTGCAGAAGAGACACACTTGGTCCCTCAGTTCCTACTACGACCTGCAGCTCTGTCTCCTCCATCTGCCACATCTATTTGTGCTATGAGCTCCCCTCATCACAGCAGGGGACTGAATGGGCACACACAAAGTGAGGCTCTGGTCCTGCTCTATGCACGAACAGCGCAGCAATAGAATTCTGTCAGCACTAGAGTCTCATCCTGCATCTTCACAGAATCAACCAGGTTGGAAGAGACTTCTAGGATCATTGAGTCCAACCTAGCACCTAACCCTTCTAATTAACTAAACCATGGCACTAAATGCCTCATCCAGCCTCCTTTTAAACACCTCCAGAGATGGTGCCTCCACCACCTCCCTGGGCAGCCCATTCCAATGCCGATCACTCTGTGAAAAACTTCCTCCTAACATCCAGCCTTGACCGCCCCTGGCACAACTTGAAACTGTGTCCCCTTTTTCTGCCACTGGTTGCCTGGCAGAACAGACCAACCCCACCTGGCTACAACCTCCTTTCAGGTAGTTGTAGAGAGCAATGAGGTCTCCCCTGAACCTTCTTCTTTCCCCCTGGCTTCATCACAAAGAAAGTACAAACTCCAACTGAGGACTTTCTATGGCTGGAGTACAGAAAAGGTCTCTTTTGTCTCTGCTCTCTTCTCTCTGTTTGACATCACTTTAGTTTGGGATCTCCAGTACTCACCACTGGAACTTCAGGCTGCAGGCTGTAACTCAGGTGGGGCAGTTACAGACTTCAAGCCCATTTGAAGAAAGCTTTTGGAATTTGATTTTTGTTGCTACCTTGTCACTTCTCACCACTTCAGTGGAAACTGGGCGATGATTCAGAAATCACAGCACACACAGGCACCCTCTATGCACCTCATTATGCCACAGGAAAGCAATCCACATAATAATAGTAATAACAGCAGTAATCAGAAATGTCCAAAGGAGGAAAACCTGTCAGAGCAAGGAGAACTGGAAAACTCAAACAGTAACACAAGTGTTCAGTCACAAACTGACTAAACTGCAGAACAGCAGAGCAGTGTTGTTGACTTAGTAGGGGCCTGATAAATGTGAGCTTGTTCTTTGTCACCCTGAGAAAGCCTATTAAGAAAATCAGATTTCAAATTCTTACTGCATTTGGACAGGGCTGATGATAAATAAAAGTCATGTATGCTTTCTCAACTGCCATAAAAACACTTGAGGGATCTCCTGGGAGGTCATGAATGGCACAGGATTAAAAATAAAGGAGGTAAAGCATAAACTTCTTTTTAGCTGCACTCAGATAATCAGCTTGAATATCTCTTTCTGAAGATGAGGCAGCAGTGTGCCCAGGTGGGCAGCAGAGCCAATGGCATCCTAGCCTGGATCAGGAGCAGTGTGGCCAGCAGGACAAGAGAGGTTATTCTGCCCCTGTACTCAGCACTGCTCAGGCCACACCTTGAGTGCTGTGTCCAGTTCTGGGCTTTTCAATTCAAGAGAGATGTTGAGGTGCTGGAAGGTGTCCAGAGAAGGGTAATGAAGCTGGTGAGGGGCCTGGAGCACAGCCCTGTGAGGAGAGGCTGAGGGAGCTGGGGGTGTGCAGCCTGCAGAAAAGGAGGCTCAGGGCAGACCTCATTGCTGTCTACAACTACCTGAAGGGAGGCTGTAGCCAGGTGGGGTTGGTCTCTTCTGCCAGGCAACCAGCAACAGAACAAGGGGACACAGCCTCAAGTTGTGCCAGAAGAGGTCTAGGCTGTATGTTAGGAGGAAGTTGTTGTCAGAGAGAGTGATTGGCATTGGAATGGGCTGCCCAGGGAGGCGGTGGAGTCACCATCAAGAAGAGACTGGATGAGGCACTTAGTGCCATGGTCTGGTTGACTGGCTAGGGCTGGGTGCTAGGTTGGACTGGATGATCTTGGAGGTCTCTTCCAACCTGGGTGATTCTATGATTCTATCATAAGCACAGCCACAGAGGCTAAATATCAAATATTCTGTCTGTAAGCACAGCCACAGAAGCTCTTTCCTTTTTCTACGATTTCCCTATGCTGGGAGGAAAAATTTCTTTCCCACATTTGAAAATGAAAGAAACAATGAGCTGCTTGAATGAAATTCTGTCCAGGAAAGCACCTGACTAACAATGATGTGGTCAGACTAAGAGCTGGAGTTCAAAGCAGGCTAACAGACAGTCACATTTCCATCTCCACTTGTTGCTGCATCGCTGCTCTGCTTCCCAACCTGAGCATCCTGATGGCAAATAACAAACAACTCCAGCCTGAGATGAAAACTGTCAAACCTGTGCATATTGCTGTTATCAGCATCTGAATTAAGGTCTAGAGGTTGCCAAGTTACTAAAAAGAGAAGGAAAAGAAAACAAAGAATGTATGAAACCACCTTCAAACAGATCCAGAGAATGGCTTCACATGCCTTGAACATAAATAGGCTCCCTCCTAATTCATTCATTGATTTGATTTCATCAAATGAAAGATACTCCTAAAACGTTTGGGTTTGTCCTGGGGTTTTTTGAGACTGTAACTTGTCTGACATGTCAGTATTCAGGAATCCATGGCTGCAAAACTGCTTTGAAACAAACAGGCATCTGAATGTGAGCAGTGAGGAGAGGGAGAGGGAGAGGGAGAGGGAGAGGGAGAGGGAGAGGGAGAGGGAGAGGGAGAGGGAGAGGGAGAGGGAGAGGGAGAGGGAGAGGGAGAGGGAGAGGGAGAGGGAGAGGGAGAGGGAGAGGAGGAGGTTGGAAGAGACCTCCAAGCTCACCCAGTCCAACCTGTCACCCAGCCCTAGCCAATCAACCAGGCTGTAGGTCATTGTCCTGTGCTGTCTTTTCTAGCATACCTTTTGCCCTTCTCAACAGACCCAGAGGGGAGGCACTGGTAGCACCTTCACATTCCCTGAGGTTCTGTGCATCTCCCCTGTAACTGTTTTGGTTAGTGTTGGCCCAGCAAAGCTGCTCTGAGTCATTCCTCTTCAGTCAGACTGCTCCCAGGAGAGGAGAAGAGGGAACAGCACAGAGCAGTGGACAGCCTCAATGTATGACAACACCTCACACCTTGACAAAGCCATGCCAAGGACAGTTACCAGCCGTGGCACTGCAGTTACTAACGTTACTGCCACGAGTTACAGCTGTGGCCAGAACAAACTGATGCAGAGCAGCAGGTTGAGCTCTGTCGGATGCACTGCAACAGTGCTCCAGCGCTCCTCACGCAGGTGCTGCAGGAGGGGATAGCTCTCCACTGGGACTCCTGCATTTCCTTTTCGACACGGGATGAGAGGATCCTGGAGCCCTGAGTGCTTGTTGAAATGCAGCTTCCCAGACCCGCATGAGCCCAGGGTAAAAGAGCTCTGAGTGCTGCTTGATGCTCCTGTCCCCTGTGGGTCCTGGGCTGCAGAAATCTGTTGCTTGGGTTTTATTCAGACAGCTTTACACTCTTTTATGGAGCCACAACATTTTATTACAGAACCATTCCTAATGAAAGCTGATCCTAACAGCTCCCTCTCTGGTAGGAAAATTATTTTTCTTACCAGTTTTATAGCTGTTCAAATAAACACTGCCTCATACCTTTCCATCCCATGTATCTCTTAACTGTTAATTACATTGAACTTCTCTTGACCTCTTGCTCAGGAAGAGTGGAAACACACAGGTTGCTTAACTGAGTGTGACTTGCTTGTCACAGGGGTGCTAAGAACTTTGCAGTCACAGTGTCACCCTTCCTCCTGCCTTCACATGCTTTAGTGCTTCATGTCTGGACTAGGTGCTGCATCATCTCTTTCATAGCAAATGCAGCCTCTCTGTGTCTTGTCACTGCTGACTGAATTAAGTGAAACTGGTTCAGCTTCAGATCTCAGGGATGAATTAAAACATGGCAAGAATTGCTTGTGCAGTCAGCTCAAGCAAGGGGTGCAAAAATGGGCACTAGGTGATATCACTGTGAGCCTTCAAGGAGCCTTAGGTGAAAGCTCAAGTTGGGAAAAGGAGGTCTTTTTATCATACCATAGTGAGCTGCCCCCTTTTAAACAGGAATGTAAGTCAGCTCTTAAAACCTGAAATACCTTTTCTCTTCTGGAAATCAGAATCTTCTCAATCAAGTCTACAGCAGAGAGATTTTCCTTTACCACTACTGTCCCTCTTTAAGCTGACAAACCTCTACTTACACCTAAAGCTTTTCTTAGAAACAGCATTCAGAGAGCTTCAGTCAAACCCCAGGGTATAACTTTGTGAATGTCCCTGATAGCAGACTGTGATGTTAGCAGCAAGTACTTGCCAAACCTCAATTTCCAAGTGCAGTCATGAGGAACATTTACATAAGCCTGAGAGAAGCTGGACCTTTGCAATCAGGTGGGACACAGGCTTAAAACTGCACTTTGCTGCAGAAGGTGCTCCAGCACCCACAGCCAAATAAAGGTTATTTATCCTGGCTTATGCTGGAATCTCTGCTCCTCCTGCCTTTAGACCACCAGGCAAAGAATCAAGGCATTGGCTTTGGCAGAAGAGAATCACAGAATCAACCAGGTTGGAAGAGACCTCCAAGCTCATCCAGTCCAACCTAGCACCCAGCCCTATCCAATCAACCAGACCATGGCACTAAGTGCCCCAGCCAGGCTTTGCTTCAACACGTCCAAGGATGGGGACTCCACCACCTCCCTGGGCAATTTGTTTTGAGGAGCAGCCAGGACAGGTGACCCTCAGTGCCCAACAAGGAATTGCAGCCTGTGGAAGGCATCTTCAATGTCAAGGTGATGGATCCACAGGGCCAAACCTCTTCTTCCCTGGCTGGTGTCCCAGCAGGACTCTGTCTTTTTCTGCCTTCCATCCCCATCCCTGTGTTCCTGAATCCACTTCCAGAATCCAGGTCCTGAGTGCAGTTCCCATCCACTGCTGAGTCCAGGCTGGGACTTGCCCAGTGCCTGCCCCCAGCATCAGTGGTGCCAATGGTGCCATAACTGCCCTCAGGGGTTGGGTTCTATGTTGGTTCGTGTCTCTGTGTCTCTCTCCCATGACATAGTTCTACTTTCTGTCCCAGCTGGTTGAGTCCCAGCCCATCAGCCTGTCTCTGTTTGGGATGGCATGTCATGGCCAGAGGCTTCTCTCCCTCTTGATTGCACACCCAGTGGCTATTTGCCACTTCAGTTATGTAAGGCACTTCCTGATGGCCATCACTGCCATTTTTCCCTGAGTAAAATGCACTCAGGCTCCCTTCATGTAGCTGTGCAATGTGCAGCTTCCTGTTCATTTGAAGGGCACCCCCCCCCCCCCCCCCCCCCCCAGTGATCCAGGAATAAAGCAGTGAAGTGCCTTAATGGTAGCATCAAATAACCTCATGCCATACATTTTTAATTTACAAAATGGTCCTTGTTAGAGTGTCACAGTTCTGAGAACAAGTGTGAAACGTTGCTGAAGTGGATGAAAACATCTTACCTAAAAATAAACTGCTGTCTGAGCCAGGCTTAATCACCCCAATCAATTACTGACACATTTTCTGGCAACTAACCTGGCTTTATTAGCACAATACCCAAAGATCTGGCAATCAGTAAGGATTTTTTTGGGTCTTGTGTCACCCTGGAGATGTAGTAGGGTTAAATATTAAGACCTGAGTCACTGATGGTTGGAAAAAAAACATGTGCATGTACAATGAAAGTATCTGATGCAGGTGTTGAGATGACACAGTCCCAGGAGGATTATCAGCTGCCACCACACCAGGGGCCATAACTCAGCTCTCATTGTCTAAAGTGTTTGTTAAGCTTCAATGCCCAGATCTGGGGCATGAGGAATTTAGTCAACCTGTCAGAGAAGTCAATCCCATGAAGCCTCCTCCCAACCACCTAGATACAAATTTTGCTTCATTGGTGTCCTACACTGTGTCTGCAGAGCAGCTGGGCTTGATCTCACCACATTCAAGACTCCACTTGAGTATCTACCTACAGAAGTCCTCCTGTAGGAACTTAGAAAGCAAAACTCTTTTCCTCTTTCCTTTTCTGCTAACAGATGCCAAGACACTATTCCTAATCTGTACCCAGAAGCAGAACAAATCATCTTCAAGTAAAGCCTGGATGAGGCACTTAGTGCCATGGGCTGGTTGATCGGCCAGGGCTGGGTGCTAGGTTGGACTGGGTGAGCTTGGAGGTCTCTTCCAACCTGGCTGATTCTATGATTCTATGTCACTTTTCTGAGCATTTTGAGAACAGTTTGAAGTGGACAAGACTTTGTTTCACAAAGGCTGAAACTGAACAAACAATGCAAACTCTTCCAAAGCTAAGCTTGAACACAGATATTTCGATCACCACTTGCTGTTACTTCCATTGTCTCAGCTCCCAGGGCTGTGGTGGTATCTCTTGCTGGTCTCTCCTTGCTGCAGGACATGCCAAAGCTGGTGTGCTGCTTCATGGAGAGCCACAGGATTACACTGCCAGATGCTATTTTGGTTTTTTTAAATAGGATGCTATCCCAGCTGTTAATAAGATCCCTGACACATAGAATCCAATCAACCAGCTTGGAAGAGACCTCCAAGATCATCCAGCACAACCTAGCACCCAGCCCTGGCCAATCAACCAGACCATGGCACTAAGTGCCCCAGCCAGGCTTGGCTTCAACACCTCCAGGCACAGTGACTCCACCACCTCCCTGGGCAGCCCATTCCAATGCCAATCACTCTCTCTGCCAACAACTTCCTCCTAACATCCAGCCTAGACCTGCCCTGGCACAACTTGAGACTGTGTCCCCTTGCTCTGTTGCTGGTTGCCTGGCAGAAGAGACCAACCCCACCTGGCTACAACCTCCCTTTAGGTAGCTACAGACAGCAATGAGGTCTGCCCTGAGCCTCCTCTTCTGCAGGCTGCACACCCACAGCTCCCTCAGCCTCTCCTCACAGGGCTGTGCTCCAGGCCCCTCACCAGCTTTGTTGACCTTCTCTGGACACCTTCCAGCAGCTCAACATCTCTCTTGAATTGAGGAGCCCAGAACTGGACACAGCACTCAAGGTGTGGCCTCACCAGTGTTGAGTACAGGGGGAGAATCTCTAATAATGCCTAAATTATGGGGAGGATTCTTATTTCATATACTTCCAAAGCTTCTGGATGAGCTGCATAAAGCTGTAGCTAATCTCATTTGCTGGAAGTGCATTCATTAGCAATGCAGAGACAGATCAGAGCTGTCTCACATGCTTTGGGGGCTCCATTAGGATTCGTGGTAAGAGGCTGATCAATAACTACTGAGCTCTTAGAGCTGCCACAAAGAAAGGGAGAAAAAAAACCTTATATATAATCATTGAAAGATTTTAATTCAGCAAAACCAAAATTATTATGTTAATAAGGCAAAAGTTTTTAATATTAATCTAGCAGCACCAACTCCTGCCTGAGGATTGAGGGTGGCCTACATTAGTCACTGAGTGCAGAGAAGCAGGTGATAGCTGATGAAAGAAGCAAAGCAGCAGCATCTGGCAATGGGATCTGTTTGGCAGCTTGTCTCCTTGTAAGCACTAAGCTGCAGGATGGTTTGTCTTCATTTCCACTGAGCTCAATGTTCACAAACTCTTGCTGCTCAGAAGTTCTAAATGGGGCAATATTTTCAACAGATGCTGCTGCAAGTAGCCAAGGAAACACTTTTGAGTGTCTGGAGGCTTAGTGCAGACCAGAGAGTCTCAACCTCAGTCATACTCTGAATCCACATTTGCAAAGGGAAAAGTTTTAACACATATTTAGTCTCAACACCCTTCAGCACATCTGTGCTGCATTTTCCACATTCCTTTTGCTGGATGGCTAGAAAGAGAGAAAACATGAGAAAATGAGGACTTTCCCTGTGATCTTTGGATCAGGATTTCATGATCTAAGGCTTTAACCTCATTTGAAGATCATACAACCATAGAATCAGTCAGG
The DNA here is from genome assembly GCA_013400475.1 of Tricholaema leucomelas. NCBI lineage: Eukaryota > Metazoa > Chordata > Aves > Piciformes > Lybiidae > Tricholaema lacrymosa > Tricholaema leucomelas. The sequence continues at coordinate 212,302 of WAAF01001069.1, forward strand.
GTTGGAAGGGACCACAAGGCTGGGGTCGGAGTGGCTGGAGAGCAGCCAGACAGAGAGGGATCTGGGGGTACTGATTGATACCCACCTGAACATGAGCCAGCAGTGTGCCCAGGTGGCCAAGAGAGCCAGTGGCATCCTGGCCTGCATCAGGAATGGTGTGGCCAGCAGGAGCAGGGAGGTCATTCTGCCCCTGTACTCTGCACTGGTTAGACCACACCTTGAGTACTGTGTCCAGTTCTGGGCCCCCCAGTTTAAGAGGGACATTGAGATGCTTGAACGTGTCCAGAGAAGGGCAACGAGGCTGGGGAGAGGCCTCGAGCACAGCCCTACGAGGAGAGGCTGAGGGAGCTGGGATTGTTTAGCCTGGAGAAGAGGAGGCTCAGGGCAGACCTTATTGCTGTCTACAGCTACCTGAGGGGTGGTTGTAGCCAGGAGGAGGTTGCTCTCTTCTCTCAGGCAGCCAGCACCAGAACAAGAGGACACAGCCTCAAGCTGCGCCAGGGGAAATTTAGGCTTGAGGTGAGGAGAAAGTTCTTCACTGAGAGAGTCATTGGCTACTGGAATGGGCTGCCCAGGGAGGTGGTGGAGTCGCCGTCCCTGGAGCTGTTCAAGGCAGGATTGGACGTGGCACTTGGTGCCATGGTCTAGCCTTGAGCTCTGTGGTAACGGCTTGGACTTGATGATCTGTGAGGTCTCTTCCAACCTTGGTGATACTGTGAGACTGTGATACTGTGATCTAGTTAGAATCACAGAATCAGTCAGGGTTGGAAGGGACCACAGGGATCATCTAGTTCCAACCCCCTTGCTGTGGGCAGGGACACCCTACCCTAGATCAGCCTGGCCTTAAACAACTCCAGGGAAGGGACTTAAACCACCTCCCTGGTCAACCCATTCCAGGCTCTCACCACTCTCATGGTGAAGAACTTCCTCTTCATGTCCAGTCTGAAGACTGTTAGTCTGAAGATGTTGCTAATTTGAGGTCTCCATCTGAACAGAGCAGATATTATGCTCTCAATGAAGACACTTCAGTCTAGACATGCTGAGAGAAGAGGACCATGGAAAAGCATAAGCAGAACAGTTCCATTTAGCATCTGGCTTATGATTTCTGAGTAATTAATGCTTTTACATTTAAGGGTTATATGATGCTAAGAAGAAACCAAAGGGTTAACTTTAAACAGGAGTCACACCTACTAATCCCCCTGTCCTGGGCTTGGTTATTGTTGTTCCAAGCTTGTTGCCTTTAGTGCTAAGCTCAGAGGTAAAATGTAACGCATCACTTTGAACCTCCCCACCATAACAAAGAATTAAATCACAGCTCTGACTCGCATTTCACACTCAATTTGAGGGTGACTGAAGTTTAGGCTGTTTGCCTCCCTCCTCACAGTCATCTCCAAACAGAGTTTATCGCTACCCTTGAACTGCTACAATTCACAGCCCCTGGATTAATGTAAATCACCAGCAGACACAGTTGGTATTAATGTCCTGGGCTTTGGCAGTCCTGGCTTACTGGCCTGCAACTTAAAACATGGTTACTTAGTGTGATATTGCAATTGGAAGAGCTGGTCCCATCCCTCTCCCTACCCAGTGGTCCCAGGGAGCTGCTCTGTGGGGGACACAAGCCCTATGAGGAGAGGCTGAGGGAGCTGGGGGTGTGCAGCCTGCAGAAGAGGAGGTTCAGGACAGAGCTCATCCCTGAAGGGAGGCTGTAGCCAGGTGGGGTTGGTCTCTTCTGCCAGGCAACCAACAACAGAACAAGGGGACACAGCCTCAAGCTGTGCCAGGGGAGGTCTAGGCTGGATGTTAGGAGGAAGTTGTTGGCAGAGAGAGTGATTGGCATTGGAATGGGCTGCCCAGGGAGGTGGTGGAGTCACTGTGCCTGGAGGTGTTGAAGCAAAGCCTGGATGGGGCACTTAGTGCCATGGTCTGGTTGATTGTCTAGGGCTGGGTGCTAGGTTGGCCTGGATGAGCTTGGAGGTCTCTTCCAACCTGGCTGATTCTATGATTCTCTGTGCAGCTATTTGAATCTGATCCCTGTGTGCTCCTGGCTGCAGCTGCATGTCTGGTGATGTCCTACATGTTATGGACTTGCTGTCTGCAGCTAGGACAGTTCCTCTTCCAAATGACCACTGAAGACAGCCAGGATATTTCAGAAGTGTATTGAGACAGTTCAGCCTGGAAAATGTGATTTCACAGTTAGTAAAACATTAGACATGGTGATAAAGAGGCTTAATATGTGGTGTTTGTTTCTCTGGCAACAGTGATGGGTTTTTGTGTATTGCACTCTGGCAGCTGGGCAAAAGGAAGTCTCTGCAGGATTTTCTGAGTGATTTGGTTTTGATTTGGTTTCTTCACAGACCATAAAAACAAAGACCAACAGAAGTAAGTGCTTCTCTGGGTTTCTGACAGGAACATGTACAAGCCCTACACACACCTGCCTTGGAGCTCCTCTGAGGGACACACCACAGAGTCCAGCACAAGTCGCACAGGAACACAGCCAGACAGGGCCTGAAAGTCTCCAGAGAAGGAGTCACCACAACCCCCCTGGGCAGCCCACCCCAGTGCTCCGTGAGCACCACAGCAAAGAAGTTCTTCCTCATGTTGAGGTGGAACCTCCTGTGCTGCAGTTCATACCCATTGCCCCCTGTCCTGACTGAGAAGAGCCTGTCCCCTCCCCCTTGGCCCCCAGCCCTCAGACATTTACAAACACTGATTAGATGCCCTCCCCAGCCCAAAAAGCCCCAGGTCCCTCAGCCTGTCCTCACACGGCAGTGCTCCAGCCCCCCCGTCACCCCCCTAGCCCTCCCCTGGACCCTACCCAGTAGATCCTGTCCCTCCTGCCGTGGGGAGCTCGTTCCTCCTGTGAGCCATCTTTATCTCTGCTTACTCTTAGGGGAAAGGAGACATGGGGAGGTGACAGCATTTCTCCTGGGGCACCAAATAGACCATGTCCAAAAAGGAATCCAGATCTCCCCACTAAATGGCTTCACCTGCTAGAACACTTTTCTTTCACTCGTGAGGAGTTAGTGCTTGCTTTAAAGAGATGAGTGATAGGGAGAAGGAAAGACTATGACTTGCCCAAGTAACCACAGGAAGAAAAGGGGGAAGAGGAAACAGACACAAGCTCTGCAGCGTTGATAACAGTGTGAGAAGTGTACAGAGAGAAGAACAGCATAGAGAAGAAAGCTTCGAGTGTACCAAGACGTCCACAAGTGCCTTATCCTGTAGCCTTTGGTCCCTGCACCATCCTTGACACATTAACCCAAGTGTGAGACCCTGCAGCTCTTGCTGCCTCAGCTCTTACACTGATCTGTTTTCCCAGGCAAGTACATGGGGACCACACACCCCACAAGTGTGGTGAACAGTTGGTTTGAAGTGCCTGCTCCGTTCTTCATGCTCTAGAAGGGTCTTTTAAGGGTTAGAAACAGCAACTATCCATTAAATAGGCATATAGTGCTGTTACTCTGGGGTGGTGAGCCTGCCCTAGGTCACGACAGAAGGATACAAGTCAGCTTTATTATCCTTATTAGGTATTAATAGTATGAGAGTCAGGAGAAAACATCTGGCAGATAGTAGGCTGAAGATGAGCCAGCAGTGTGCCCAGGGAGCCAAGAGAGCCAATGGCATCGTGCCCTGTATCAGGAGCAGTGTGGCCAGTAGGANGCCAGGCACCCAGCAACAGAACAAGGGGACACAGCCTCAAGCTGTGCCAGGGCAGGTCTAGGCTGGATGTTAGGAGGAAGTTGTTGGCAGAGAGAATGATTGGCATTGGAATGGGCTGCCCAGGGAGGTGGTGGAGTCACCATCCCTGGAGGTGTTGAAGCAAAGCCTGGCTGGGGCACTTAGTGCCATGGTCTGGTTGATTGTCTAGGGCTGGGTGCTAGGTTGGACTGGATGAGCTTGGAGGTCTCTTCCAACCTGATTGATTCTGTGATTCTAATTCTACAAAATTACTTTCTAAACAGGAGGTAAAAATATTTTACTAACAATGCACAGACTGCAAACCAGGAAAAGTCTTTCCAGACACTTTACAAGCAGGTCAGGGTGCAAGAGAATGGTTTGCCTGGGGATTGCATAAATCTTTAGCACTGGACATCTCCAAGAACAAGTTTGACAAGAATAACATAGATAAAGCTGGTCCTGCCTTGGGCAGTGAATGTATCGGCTGACCTTTGGAGGTCCTTTCCAATACTATGATGCTATGAATTTGAGAAATCAAACGACTTCTCTCAGTGATTCCTCCCAGGAGTTTAGAACAGACCTTAGCACTCAATTTCCTTGCAGGAAATTGTAAGTCATATGTCTTCCTTTCACTCTGCAGACACACTAAAACTGCAGCACTTAATTCACACAGTGCTGGCTGTTAACACCAGGACTGCTGTGCAGCCATATCCACCACCCCGATGCCATTCCTAACAACTCACCTCTTCTTTGTTCTCCTCAGCAATGCCACGTTTCACAGTCTCACAGTATCACCAAGGTTGGAAGAGACCTCACAGATCATCAAGTCCAAGCCGTTACCACAGAGCTCAAGGCTAGACCATGGCACCAAGTGCCACGTCCAATCCTGCCTTGAACAGCTCCAGGGACGGCGACTCCACCACCTCCCTGGGCAGCCCATTCCAGTAGCCAATGACTCTCTCAGTGAAGAACTTTCTCCTCACCTCAAGCCTAAATTTCCCCTGGCGCAGCTTGAGGCTGTGTCCTCTTGTTCTGGTGCTGGCTGCCTGAGAGAAGAGAGCAACCTCCTCCTGGCTACAACCACCCCTCAGGTAGTTGTAGACAGCAATAAGGTCTCCCCTGAGCCTCCTCTTCTCCAGGCTAAACAATCCCAGCTCCCTCAGCCTCTCCTCGTAGGGCTGTGCTCGAGGCCTCTCCCCAGCCTCGTTGCCCTTCTCTGGACACGTTCAAGCATCTCAATGTCCCTCTTAAACTGGGGGGCCCAGAACTGGACACAGTACTCAAGGTGTGGTCTAACCAGTGCAGAGTACAGGGGCAGAATGACCTCCCTGCTCCTGCTGGCCACACCATTCCTGATGCAGGCCAGGATGCCACTGGCTCTCTTGGCCACCTGGGCACACTGCTGGCTCATGTTCAGGTGGGTATCCATCAGCACCCCCAGAAGCACTTAGTAATAACATTAGCAAAAAAATAATCGAACAGAACCATGAAACTAATTAGAGAGGAGTGACAGATATCTGCCTCTTCTAACAGCCTCCTGCCTGACTGTTGGCCACTCTAAGGTCTCTTGGAAGCCTTCTCTTCCTCAAGCTGCAGAGCCCCAACTCTTGGGGGGCTACTCTGTCCTCATAGCAGAGCTGCTGAAGCCCTCTGAGCATCTTCTTTTTCTGTCCCCATCTTCCCTCCAGAGGCTGATTCCAGGGAAGGCTGATCATGATTTGCTGTGCACCCAGCAAAACAAGTGCTCAGATTGTTAGCTCCATTTCAGAAAACCTAGCCAGGGATGAGAGATTTAATTTTTAATTGCATGAAGTTTATTTATAATTAAAGCCAATGCAGCCTATCTGTGGGTTTGTGTCAAGTGCTGATGCCAGAGTATTAGCACACACTGCATTCAATCAGTGCTAGGAGCAGAAGGCACAGCAAGAGGGGAAAAAACCCCAAAGTATCCAGGAACCATACAGGTTGTCAGAGGGCAATCTCAGAAGAAACCCAGGGCTTCAGTATCATAAACCCTGTTGCAACAGAGGCAAATGTTCCTAAACCCCTTGGTTCAGCAGTACATCTCCTATTTATCTCTTTCTGGTAGAAGTAAAGATTGTTTTCTCTGACTTTTAAAACCTTTCTTCTTTTTGCTTTGAGCAATGCCACAAATAAATATTTAGTGTGCCAGTACATTGCTAAATTATTCATGCTCCAAACTCATAAATGGGGAAGACAATCTTCCTGCCTTTACATGCTCTCCTGAAGGAATGTGTTATTCATTGGTGAGTTTATTTCCTTACTCTTATTTGTCTGTCAGTGCAAAGCAGAGCTGGAACACAGGGGGATATCTGACAAAACATTTTAGAGGGATTTAATTTCCTCCTGCTTCTTTTCATTATCCACAAAGCCAAACAAAACAAACAAAAACCCTGCCCCAAAAAACCCACTACCCACTAGAACCAAAACCAACCCAACTCACCTGTCAGCTAGGCTTTCATGAAAATACTTTGGATGTCTTTAGGGCTCACAAAACTGAGAGACAGCATTAAACTGGAATAAGGCACTGCCATTTTTTATCTCACCGTGTAACACCTAAGAGGTCTGTGGCAAGGTGCACTCCTCCCCTGCTGGATGCTGCTCATACCCCAAACGGATGAGTTGAACCTGCCCAGAGGAGCTTGCATGTCATATAAAGTGAGAGACAGGGAAATGGTACATCCAGGGACAGTCCCTTACGAGGGATGTTAAACAAACCCACGTGTAAAACACCATGACCTTTCCGTGGTGGGCTCTGGAGGGCTGATGAGAGCTGCAGTCTGGACGCCATAACAATTAAATGGGATCAATAAGCATGAAAGTGACAGTGCATCCCGTGCCAGAAGGGCACTCAGATCTTCTCTTTAAGCTATTCCATTAACAATTAAGTTCTGTTTACAAGTAAAGGGTTCTTGCTTATCCTCTCTTAGCAAATGATTCCTGTAATCCAACCTGAATAAGCAAGGCAAACTGGGACCACCCCCTCAGAAACATTAGCAACATAGAATCACACAATAGAATCCTAGAATCAGTCAGGGTTGGAAGGGACCACAAGGATCAGCCAATTCCAACCCCCCTGCCATGCCCAGGGACACCCTACCCTAGAGCAGGCTGCCCACAGCCTCATCCAGCCTGGCCTTAAACACCTCCAGCCATGGGGCCTCAACCACCTCCCTGGGCAACCCATTCCAGCCTCTCACCACTCTCATGCTCAACAGCTTCCTCCTCACCTCCAGGCTGACTCTCCCCAGCTCCAGCTTTGCTCCATTCCTCCCAGTCCTGTCAATCCCTGACAGCCTAAACTTTTTTGTAGCCCCCCTCAGATCCTGGAAGTCCACAAGGAGGTCACCTGGGAGCCTCCTCTTCTCCAGCCTGCACAGCCCCAACTCCTTCAGTCTGTGCTCACAGCAGAGCTGCTGTAGCCCTCTGAGCATCCTCTTGGCCTTTCTCTGGACACACCCCAGCATGTCCCCATCTTCAATCTGTTAACAGTAAGATGATAGATGAGAAGTGCCAAACTGAGGTATTTCAGGCAAAATAAATAAACTTGAGGTAGCCAGAGGTGTGTAGCTATAAAAAGGAAGCAGTAAAAAGGAAGGACTGGTATGGATTGGGAGGGGACTAAAGGTGTAGGCAAAGCACGAAATAAACCCTGTGTTTCTTGCTTTAGTAAGGAGGCTGATGCAGGATTGCCTGTCAAACTCGAGAGAGCAGGAGAGTGGAACACATGGAGAAGAATACAGTCACATCCTAGGTAAAATCCAAGGGCAGAGATCTTAATGCACTCTGGGGACTGAAAGATCTCCAACCTAGAATGCTGGGGGAAAAAAAACAACACATAAAATCCAACCCTGACAGCAGGAACTACAAAAACACTTGCTGGACTGGGAACAGCTGCACATGACTGTGAAAAGGCACAGTATTGTTTTCAGCATGAAAATCATCACTGCAAGACAGGGACTTGGCAGAGAGGTTTGTCCTCTGGTGGTACAGCAGCACAACTATCTTCCCACAGGAATAAACAGATTTCTGTCTATAATGAGACCTCATCTTGAAGACTGCCTTCAGTTTTGGGCTCCCCAGCTTAAGAGGGACAGGGATCTGCTGCAGAGGGTCCAGCAGAGGGCTGTGAGGATGATGACGGGACTGGAGGGCATGGCTGATGAGCAGAGGCTGAGGGACCTGGGGCTGCTTAGTCTGGAGAAGAGAAGACTTAGAAGGGATTTGATAAATGTTGATAAGTATCTGAGGGCTGCCAGGAGCGGGGGACAGGCTCTGCTCACTGCTCCCTGGGATAGGACAAGGAGCAATGGGTGTAAGTTGCAGCACAGGAGGTTCTGCCTCAACACAAGGGGCAACTTCTTTACTGTAAGGGTCACAGAGCACTGGAACAGGCTTCCCAGAGAGGTTGTGGAGTCTCCTTCTCTGGAGCCTTTCAAGGCCTGTCTGGATGTGTTCCTCTGTGATCTGTGTTAGATAGGATTGTCCTGCTCTGGCAGGGGGGGCTGGACTCAACGATCTCCTTGGGTGCCTTCCAGCCCCTAACACCCTGTGAGCCTGTGAACAGCTCACTGCTCAGTGCCAGTCCCCTCTGACCTACAATTACCATGGTTTGTTTGGAAGAGCTTCTTGAGATTGGCTGTGAAATTCTGTAAGACAACCAGTCTGAACTCCTCTAACCTAAAGCCATTTTGCTTATGCTTGACTTGCTTGGTTTAGCAAATGGCAGAGGTGATGATTTGGTATAATGCTGGGTATAGACCACAGAGGGAGGGCCATTAAAAGAAGTGCTGAAATGGGCACTTAGCTGTACATTCACTTGAGCTGGGATTCATATGGTAGTTTCCATTAGAAGAGTGGGGACTGTAAATGCTCCACTAGTAAAAGTAAAGGAGGAAAGAGAATCTGGATGATTTCAAGACACAGCTTGGCCAGGTTAACAACAGGATTAGTGAGCATTTGTCACTAATGGTGAAATAGTGATCATGTCCCAGGGCAGAATCAGCCACTCCTTTGTTCCTTATTCATGTCCAAATCTATCAACTGCCTTGGTCACCCTCCAGGAATAATGATGTCATCCAGATACCTTTGAAAGCTGTGTGGCCCCTGCAACGGTTCCCAGTCAACCTCTCCTTTAGCTCTAGGTTGCGTTGCCTCTGCCAGTTTTCAGGCAGAGGAAGCAGCAGTGGATAACCTCAAGTCTAGCTGACAGATGTCTTCACTCAGTTGTGTTGTTGAGAGATGCAGGTAGAGAGGCTCCTGTGTTTTCCTATGATTGGAGCACGAAAGAACATCCTAAAGATGCAAGCTCTTACCATGTAAGCACTGCAATGCTTCAAATGAGAGTGCATGTACCCACTCACAGAAACAGAGCTGAGAGCTACTGACCATCTTCCAGCCTCTACCTGCTTTCTACCACCTCTTCATCACCTCTTCTACCACTGTCTGCCACAACAAGCTCCTGGCACAGCTGGCAGCTCGTGGCTTGGACAGATTCACTCTGATATGGGTCAAGAACTGGCTGGAGGGCCAGGCCCAGGGAGTGGTGGTGAATGGTGCCACATCCAGCTGGCAGCTGTCACCAGTGGTGTGCCCCAGGGATCAGTGCTGGGCCCAGTCCTGTTCAGTGTCTTTACTGATGATCTGGACCAGGGGATTGAGTACAGCATCAGTAAGTTTGCAGATGACACCAAGCTAGGAGCAGCTGTGGAGCTGTTGGAAGGTAGCAGAGCCCTGCAGAGGGACCTAGACAGGCTGGATGGGTGGGCAGAGGCCAATGGGACGAGATTGAACAAGGCTAAGTGCAGGGTTCTACACTTTGGCCACAACAACTCCAAGCAGCACTACAGGCTGGGGACAGAGTGGCTGAGAGCAGCCAGACAGAGAGGGACCTGGGGGTACTGGTAGAGAGTAGCTGAACATGAGCCAATGGCATCCTGGCCTGGGTCAAGAATAGGTTGGTGGTGGACTTGCCATCCCTGGAGGTGTTCAAAAGACTGGATGAGGCACTTGGTACCATGGTCTAGTTGATTGGATAGGGCTGGGTAATAGGTTGGACTGGACGAGCTTGGAGCCTTCTTCCAACCTGGTTACTTCTAGCCTTGAGCTCTGTGGTGAAGGGTTGGACTTGATGATCTGTGAGGTCTCTTCCAACCCTGATGATACTGTGAGACTGTGATTTCCCTTTCTACATCCTCTTCTTTGGGGAATTTGAAGGAGCTATCTCCACGAAACCAATGGTTAGAGGCAGCAGAAAACCTGACTGGTGGTGGAACATTTTCAGCTTTCAAAGAGAACAAAAAATTTCTACCTGGCTCTAGAAACACACAAAAAAGGGGAGCAGATAAAAATAACCCTGAAGTTAAATATGGGAATGGGAGGAGATTCTACTGACTTGAAAGGGAATATTTAAGAATATTTGGGGCACAGTAAATGGATGCAGAATTTCAGTAAGATGATTTGGGGGCAATTGGAAAGCATGTGCAGTTTGGTGGCTACCTCACTTTCTAGAAGCTGCACATCATCCTCCAGTAATCAGTAGCAGCCTGCAAGCATGGTGTGACCTGGTCATGGGCATGGCTCAGCAGAACTTCCAACCCCAGGGCTTGGCTATTCGGCTCAAGCACTGCAAACGTTTCCTCAAACCCAGCTCAGCATTGGTTGTGCCTGGGACAGGAACTGTTGTATGTGGCTGACTTAGTTGGGGCAATTAACAGGGCAGGGATTATAAAATAGGTAGTTATTTTATTTCCAAAAAGCCCCACCCACAAACTCTATACAAAGCAGTTTAGTTTGGGTTCCAATTCAGTTAGGATAATCTTCACAAGGATGCTTCTGGGTAATTCATTCATTTAAAAGAACCAGAAAACTAGAAAAGTTTAGCCACAAAATGGCCTTGCCTCACAAATAGGCAGCCTGGAGCCCTACACAAAGACTGCTCGACTCAGTGCAGTGGAGCAGAAATTTTGAGGTGGTCCCTGGCTCCTTTGTGGCAGTGTTGGAACTGCTCAGCATCTTGATAGCCATTGAGAGGCTCCTAAATCTTCCCAATCTCTAGCAGGGTGCTGGGAAAGAGGCAGATGATCTCTGACCTGCTCTTGGTTCCTCTTGGTACAGAGTTTTGCAGAGGTGCAGCCAGTACAATGTGGGTGGCACTTCTCACCACATTGTGAGGCACTTAATGCCTTCTACAACTACCTGAAGGGAGGTTGTAGCCAGGTGGGGTTGGGCTCTTCTCCCAGACAACCAGCAACAGAAGAAGGGGACACTGTCTCAAGTTGTACCAGGGGAAGTATAGGCTGGATGTTAGGAGGAAGTTGTTGGCAGAGAGAGTGATTGGCATTGGAATGGGCTGCCCAGGGAGGTGGTGGAGTCACCACCCCTGGAGGTGCTCAAGAAAAGCCTGGCTGAGGCACTTAGTGCCATGGTCTAGATGACTGGATAGGGCTGGGTGCTAGGTTGGACTGGGTGATCTTGGAAGGCTCTTTCAACCTGGTTGATTCTATGATTCTCATGGGAAACTTGAGGCATTTAAATTTCCAGGTAGTTCAAGCACAAAACACCAAGGCTAAGCTGGCCTGAAGCTCAAGGCAGAACAGAACATGTTGTCCAAGCTGAGAGCAGTGAGCCAGAGCAGAGCTGCAAGGCAGAAGCAGTACAACTGCCTGCAGCTTAGCTCAAGGAGCTTTGGAGGTCCCTTCCAGCCCCTGACATTCTCAACATGTGTTAGGTGCTTGTTACTGTTGTCAGTCCTTTGAAATTTTAGGTCATAAACCTCTGAATCTAATGGGGTGCATAAGAGTGCTGAAAAGCAGACCAGACGTAGGGGTATGATCTGTGCATTAGCTTCATACTTTTATCCACCTGGGAACAAACCTGTATCTTTTCCAACCAACTCACAGTGAAGAATTACAGCTTACAGTCCTAATGGTGTGAAATGAGAGTGCTTGGTCCATGTGACAATTAGTGCAGTTTGAAGCAGAATCACACATGGTTTGAGACAGCAATTTGTAAGAGCCTCTGGCTGTCAAGCAGCTCAACAAAGTAAAATCCTCATCGTGGTGCCCTGACCTTGCTTAACACAGCCAGATTTCACCTGGTCCTGAATAAAGCTAGTTTTAACTTGGTTACAAAACAAGACAGATTTTAGCCACTCTGACATAAAACAGTGTCAATGAGAGCTGAGTTTGATTCCATTTTCCTTGAGAGGGATTCTCAGACGTTTCTTCCATGATGACTCAATGCTTCTTGAAGAGCTCCACAGACTTCTTCCTGTCATTTTTACAGTTCTATGAGCGAGCAGAAAGAAGCAGCTGAACATAGAGGAGCTCAATCTAAGTTAACAAGACCCAGTCAGCACCCATAGGTGAGATTAGATTGACTAGCAAGTGTATGCCCTGTCTAACCGGGGGGCCAACCAGGCCCCCCGGCCTTTAGATCCCCTCCACCATTCACCCAGTGAAGCACCCTGGGGACTCACCAGTGATGATGGGAGGAGGATCCCTCTGCCCAGATGGGCAAACTTAGGGATTCTGCCTTCCCTGGGGCTCATTATAAAGGGGAGTGGGCAGGGAGGGCAAAGTGGCCACACCTGGGGTGGGAGGAGACTCAGCAGAGCCCAGGTGCTGCGGGTTTGGGGATAAAAGGGCAAAACGTGGGGTGGGGTGGGAAAGGTATGGTGGGAAGGGTTAACCCTCCTGGGGGAGTGGGTCTGAACACTACCAGGTGTGGTGGTTAGCCCACTCCCACTTGCTAAGATCTATAAAAGCGGGGGGCCTTCCTCTTTGCTTGCTTCCTGCTTGCCACCATCACCCTCCATTTTCCTGCTGCTCTTTTCTTTCACCACGGGGCCATCACCCGGAGGCAGACAAACCATTGCATCAATCCGGTTGTATCCATGTCTTTTGTACCTCATTTTCCCTTCCCTGTGCCTTTGCAACATCCCTACCTTTTATTTATTCTTAAACTTTGTAACTTCCCTACCTTTTATTTAGTCTTAAACTTTTTTTTTCCTTCTTTTAAGTTCCAAATGCAAGTAAGATCATTTATTTGGGTGTGCTTAACCTTTCCTCTCCCTCTACATCTAATTCCTTTTCTCTGGGGAGGAGGGGAAAACATCCTATAAATTGTTATAGGTTCTATCAACTATAGTTGAGTCTCTGGGATATTTAAACTAGAACCAAGACATATGATGGGAAATGGGTAGGTATGGTGGGAAAAGGGGGAGATGGAGAGGAAAAGAGGAAATTGGGGGAATGAAGGAGATGGAGAAGAAAGGAGAAAAATGGGAAGGAAAAAGGAGATGGAGAAGAAAGGAG
>WAAF01001069.1:225323-251234 GCA_013400475.1 Tricholaema leucomelas
GCAGGCTGCACACCCCCAGCTCCCTCAGCCTCTCCTCACAGGGTTGTGCTCCAGGCCCCTCACCAGATTTGTTCCCTTCTCTGGACACCTTCCAGCACCTCAACATCTCTCTGCAATGGAGGAGCCCAGAACTGGACACAGCACTCAAGGTGTGGCCTGAGCAGTGCTGAGCACAGGGGCAGAAGAACCTCCCTTGTCCTGCTGGCCACACTGCTCCTGAGCCAGCCCAGGATGCCATTGGCTCTCTTGGCCACCTGGGCACTGCTGCCTCATCTTCAGCTACTCTCTACCAGTACCCCCAGCTCCCTCTGCCTGGCTGCTCTCAGCCACTCTGTCCCCAGCCTGTAGCATTGCTTGGGGTTGTTGTGGCCAAAGTGTAGAACCCTGCACTTAGCCTTGTTCCATCTCATTCCTTTGGCCTCTGCCCACCCATCCAGCCTGGCCAGGTCCCTCTGCAGGACACAAATGCTTGTTTTTTCCTGATAACCACCACCTCACTGTTCACTTAATCGCAGATCCCCTGAAGAGATCACCTTTGATGGGGATGTGTAACTGTTGCATCAGTGTAGAAAGCTGCTGGTGGCTACCAAGTCCAGCTGCTCCTGCTTGGCACCATGCACAGGGCTTTGTGCTGAACATAGTGAGATGGTATCACAGTAAATATGTATCAATTAATCAGCTCAAATGGCTGTTATCTATTCTACAGCCTGCAATTTAATCATCGCTGTCCACCAAAGAGAAGTGATTTAAATACCTTGCCATGTGATGGGCAATGGAGTGTTCATGATGCAGACAGAGACATGAGAATCTGGAGGGGTTGGAGTGGCCAGCATGGCCAAATATAGGAGTTTAAATTAGTAATGTGGGCTCCTATATGAATGCCCATGGGAGAAAAGGAGAAACTTTACAAAGCACTGAAATGGACACAGTGCCAGGGGACAGGGAAAGGCAGAGGGTCAGATTCCAGGGAAGAAGTACAACAGCAGCAAAAAGACAGCAAAGACTGCTACTGCTCAAGGGCAAGTTTGGATCAGATCAGATCTATCATTTCAGGAAGACCCTGAAATTGGATCAGGTCATACAAAGCCACCTCCTTCTTCCAAGCATGAAATGGAAATTCTGCATTTGCATTGCCATGAAATTTTCATTTCCCTTTATCTGCTTAGGAGGGTAGCTGCTCGTTACCAAGCCTCCAGTGTCACAGCAAACACTGAACAACATTGTGGGAACTGCAGCTCCTGGCTTGCCTCTTTTGTGTCAGAATCAAAGCACCTGACCTGAGTAGGTGTGAAGACTCTCACTGTACATGTCCTTTTCAACAGGAATTTGAGTGGTTCAGTGTTCCCTGGGATCTGGTCTGAAACCAAGCTTTGAACGGAGAAGCAGAGGACTGTAGAAATGCTGTTTGATAGTGACTCAGAGGAGGAAAAGAAATGTCACAGGCAGGATGTTTTCATCCTCTTTTTCCTCCCTGCACAAAGCTATGTCCCAGTCACACAATTCAGAAGAGTGATCCTACTTTTTAACATGTTGTTAATTTAAGACACTGCTTATTTAACCATTACTGTATTGAAACATAGTCGTTATTTGGTGAGAGGAACAAGAGGCAGACTTCTGTCACCTTTTATTCAGACTCTAGCAGAGGGTTGGGTTACTTTAGAGCTGCACTAAGCTCAAGGTACAAGAGAAATCTTTGTTGTCTTTGCTTTGCTTGCAGTCCCCTGCAGCTGAACCGAAAAGGAAGTGAAGGATGCAAAGACCAGCACAAAACAAACACTCCACTCTGCACACTAAGGAAAGCCACCAAAGCAAGTGACATTCAGAGATGTGGAAAGCCACAGGGTAACCATGCTAATCCCTGGTAACAGACCAGCAGATGCATGTTGCTTGAGCTCTGTGTGCTGCTGCAAAGTGTTGCTCACTTGAACATAGAAAGTAATTGATGTTGTCATTAGTAAAATGGTGAGGAAATCTTGAGTGCAAATGCTAAACTGCATTGCCAGAGTGGCAGAGTAACTGCAGATGGGCAAGGGAGGGGATTCTCACAAGGAATAGGTATTTAGATCTTCTTTGTAAATTACTTAAGACCCTTCTGCGAGCTACCAACATTCCCTGTTAGAATCATAGAATCAACCAGCTTGGAAGAGACCTCCAAGATCATCCAGGCCAACCTAGCACCCAGCCCTGTCCAGTCATCTAGACCATGGCACTAAGTGCCCCAGCCAGGCTTTGCTTCAACACCTTCAGGCACGGCGACTCCACCACCTCCCTGGGCAGCCCATTCCAATGCCAATCACTCTCTCTGACAACAACTTCCTCCTAACATCCAGCCTGGACCTCCTCTGGCACAGCTTGAGACTGTGTCCCCTTCTTCTGTTGCTGAGTGCCTGGCAGAAGAGACCAACCCCACCTGGATACAACCTCCCTTCAGGTAGTTGTAGACAGCAATGAGCTCTGTCCTGAGCCTCCTCTTCTGCAGGCTGCACACCCCCAGCTCCCTCAGCCTCTCCTCACAGGGCTGTGCTCCAGGCCCCTCACCAGCCTTGCTGCCCTTCTCTGGACACCTTCCAGCACCTCAACATCTCTCTTGAAGTGAGTGGCCTAGAATTGGACACAGCACTCAAGGTGGGGCCTGAGCAGTGCTGAGTAGAGGGGCAGAATAACCTCCCTTGTCCTACTGACCACACTGTTCCTAATCCAGGCCAGGATGCCATTGGCTCCTACCTTCTTCCTGCAGAGAAAGCCTCCCCACCAGACTCCATACTTTGGAAAGACATATGAAGAGACAGATGTCTAAGGAAAGTAGGAGTAGCCCACCCTGATGAGTTGGCTCAGGTCTAGCTCAGTCAAAGTCCCCAGATGCACTGGACAGTGAGAATCTACATCCACTGCTGAATTATGTGAAATGTTCCCTGTCTGCTTTGAGCAGCTCTGCCCAATGCAATAGCTCAGCCCTGGTGAGAGCATGACATTTCCACCACCAATAAAGTACCTTTTCAGATACAGCAGGGTGTGGTAGATTTCAAAACCAGAACTTTCCCCTTCTTTTTAGTATTGCTTTTCAATAGATTACTGAGAAGTCACTGGTGTTAAGCTTCTGGGCCTGATTTCTGCCATAGATGTGAGACACACTTCTTAAAGAGTCGTTAGCGAGGCTTGAACCCCTGACCTGCGGAGCTGAACACAGATCTACACCTCCCAAACTCAAAGCTGAGCCTCACTGGTGGCATGAGACTCTTATCTTCTCAGACAACAGGGATGCACGACGCACACTTTGAAGGCACCTGCAAGTTCTCCTGACGCCAACTATTTGAGGGCAAGGATTTGGCCTTTCTGTATTTCATGGATTTCCTTGCTCGGACCAGGCAATTAAAAGACACTGACATTTGCCACAATATTCCCTTTCCAGCTGTCTTTTAGGGTTTTTCAACAGGCTTTGGTGCCCAGCAGGAGCTAGAACTGGAGCAAGTCTCTGACATTTTAAATTCAAGCAGCCGTGACACTTGCTGGAGCAACTCCTCTGAAGTCGGTCACGTAACAGCCCCCTCATCCAGCGGTCCGAGCAGCTCTGCCTGGAGTGGAAGTTTGTGCTGACAGAGTAAGTTTTCTTTGGTAGGGTTTTACTTATACAACATTTAGTGGTGAAAGTTGCAATGGAGAAGATCCCAGCAAAAAACTTTTCCATACCCACAGACCAAAAGAGAGGGAAAATAGTTAAAGAGTGGAGAGAGAGCCACACACTTTGTGACTTACACCAAGTTCAGTAGGAACAGAGAATCATAGAATGGTTTAAGTTGAAAGGGACCTCAAAGCTCAGCCAGTTCCAACCCCCCACCACAGGCAGGGACACCTCCCACTAAAACAGGTCGCTCAAGGCCTCATCCAACCTGGCCTTGAACACCTCCAGGGAGAGAACAGCCACAGCCTCCCTGGGCAACCTGTGCCAGTGTCTATGATACAACAAAAGACAGGGATGTTTTAAGCTCTGAATGTGTCAGAGTGATCTGTAAAGTACTACTGGACCATTGCTGGTTTCTACCTGGTCAACAACATCCATCGGTGATTTCCTTAGTTCATATTTCAGAAGCATTAAAACTCCAAACTTGGAGGGTGAGGTGGAAGGTGCAAGTGGAAACAGAGAAACACTACCTTCCTGGCTGGGGTGATGGTCCCAGACTAGGTGAACTCCCATCAAATGCTCTCTGAGCAGTAGATATTTGTCTATTTAATGGCACACTTACCAAATGGTCACTGTGGTCCTTTTCAGTGTATTTCAGTGCTCAGCTATGTATTAGCTGCTTTTACCTTCCTTCATACAAGACCAGACTAAAAGGGATGCTTTGCTGCCAAGACAGCTTGCCCACTGGGTAGAAACTCAAATCTACAAGCTGTGGAGCCAAGGGATGGATGGGAAAAGGAGAGAGAAGGGGAACTCTACCTTCCTTCCTTTTTTCCTGATGCTGACATGATGGTTGTCCTTTTGTGTCTTTTATGCATTTCACATAAGTAAGGATGGTGCTAATACAGCACCAGCAATGTTAATAAGCTCACTGGATCCAGCTCTGGAAGACTTGAAGGGTTTGTCCTCTGCCTGTCTGTGCTGTTGCATCCTTGAGACATTGGGTGCTCAAGACCCATCCCAGTCTTACAAAGTGCTGCTGCTGATGGCTCAATCTCTTCTCATTGTGAAGCAAGAAGCAAAGCAGCATTTTTACCTTCCATAACACAGCAGTGTTATGACTTCTGGCACAGAGTAGAAAAGTCAGGTGCTGGGCTGAACACAGGAAAAAGCAGAGCTGACTGATAGGCAGATGTTCAACAAGATACTCGTTGTTAGGAAGGGATGACTCAACGAATGCCTTTGCTCTTCTTTTTTCCTTAATATGAGAACCCCAAATCCCCAGTCAGTAGCTGAGTAGAGAAAGGAGACACAAGCCAATAGTCACTGTTCTAACAGACCTGGAGGAGAGGTTGCAAAAGCCCTTCCTTCCCAACAAGCAGAGCATCCACAGAGCACCTGGGAGAGGGACTGGATTACCAAGCTATTTGCTCTCCCAGGTCTCATCTGCTCCTCGATCTCTGTCCCTCATTTCTCAGGCAAAAGAAATAAGCAAACACAAACATTTTGATAGGTCTCCGACGTGCATGGGTTTGGCACAAAGAACTCCTTGAAGCTTCAGCATTCTTTTGTAAGAAAGGAAAATGGATTTGCACTCACATCTGGTGACAACAAACCATCTTCTCCTCTGAGCAGTTTGGATGCAGAACTACCCCTTAGCATCCATTCTTCAGCCAGCTCCCTTAAAATGTGATTCTGTTGAGTTTCTGATTAGCCCTCAAAGGCTAATCTACCTCATGAGAATTTAGTTGCTTAGGGTGTTGGTAAGGACAGACCAGGCTGTGTTCATGCAGAAATAGAAGGCATTTTGTTCTCCATGAAGTGCCATTCTTAGTATTCCTTTTAATCATTTAAATGAGCCTAATAGAATAGAATAGAATCAACCAGGTTGGAAGAGACCTCCAAGATCATCCAGTCCAACCTAGCACCCAGCCCTATCCAGTCAACCAGACCATGGCACTAAGTGCCTCACATTCTCAAACTCCCAGGAATTATTAATCTTGTTTGTTTTGCAGGGGGGGGGAAATTATAGATTCATGTAATATAAAACAAGAGGAAGAACAACAAGAAAGTAATTTTTACATGAATGTCTTATTTCTTAAATGCATGCATCCATTTCATGGGATTGAAGAGGACAAAGAGACCAGCAGAACGAAAAGAGGTTTTCAAAACTGAACACTTCTTACAACATCCTCCTGGCTGTTTCCTTTCACACAGAGAAACTGCTCACAACAGAGAGCTCTATGGCCATTGTAATGACTTTTGTTAAGCCTCTCAAGTTGTACAGGCTGGATGTTAGGAGGAAGTTGTTGTCAGAGAGAGTGATTGGCATTGGAATGGGCTGCCCAGGGAGGTGGTGGAGTCACTGTGCCTGGAGGTGTTCAGGAAAAGCCTGGATGGGGCACTTAGTGCCATGGTCTGGTTGATTGGCCAGGGCTGGGTGCTAGGTTGGACTGGATGAGCTTGGAGGTCTCTTCCAACCTGGTTGATTCTATTCTATTCTATTCTATTCTATTCTATTCTATTCTATTCTATTCCATTCCATTCCATTCCATTCCATTCCATTCTAGTCTTCTCTGAAGGAGGGGAGGAAATACTCATCCACAAGGAAAGGTGACAAGTACAAAAAAGATTTCATCCAGTTGAAGCATTTCTTTGTAAGGCCACTGAGTCCTTCCAGTCGTCTGCTGCTTTGAAACAGTGAAACACAGCACTGCTGCGTGGCCAGGGACACTGCAGTGGGAGCAGGTGCACTGTCACAGTTTGCAGGCTCCAGCATATGGATGAACCTCCCTTTTGGGGCCAGCACTCATGAAAAACTACTAACATGAGCTTTACTAGAGCTGCTTCATGTATGGAGGCTGCCATCTGGGACAATGAGGTCCTTCTAACGCTGACAAAAGTTCTGCCAGATTCATGTGCATGGCTTAAATGAGTAAAGATGTCTCAGGCAACAACAGATATCCCCTCAGGGTCAGCCATAGAGAAGCCTTACCATTGCTGCAAGTTGTGTCTTGTGGACCCACATGCATCTGGTGAGAATTAGATATTGCCAGTTAGCATCCTTCCCTCAGCTGTGTTTGTAGGTAACACAAGGAAGGGGAAGCCAGAGAGATCCACGATTCTCTAAGGAATTGTCCATCAGCAAAGGCTCTTCAGCACTCGTTAGAAAGGGAAACATCAAAAAAGGAGAGGAGAAAACCTTCAACTATGCATCAACTTGAACCAGCTGACATCACCAGCCCCGTGGTATATGCATCCACTTTTCCTTCTGAGCTTGCATCTCTCTCCTTCAGTAAAATTAAGTGCAGCAAGGGTGACAGAGACCCAAGTTTTGCAGAGCATCGCTATTAATCTCACAGTTAAGTGCTACCTCTTGGCTTGCACCAGTCTAGAAGCCAGAGTGAGCCAGAGGTTTGGACAAGCCACTGACACACTCCTGCCCTATTTACAGTCTGAACATGCTAAAGAGCCCCAAAATGGGGTTCTCCAGTACCTCCTGCTGTGACTTTCATCACTCTGAATGGCTGTGAAGTACTCCCACACTAACTGATGAGAATGCAAGTAATTGTAAAGAGCAAAGGAGAATTAAGGCACTGATTTCTCTCTCTCAAGCAAATGGTTCTAGCTTGTCCAGCCCCACAGAAACCCTTCAGCCTTGCCCACAGCAGACACTTTAAAGTGGGCCAAGCAAGTAAAAACTCTCAATACACTCAGGACACGTCTTTGGGCTGCCTTCTCCCCACAGAGGAACCAGGCTCTACACACAAGGTGGAACCAGGGAGGACAAGAACTAGACAGCACAGGACAGTTGCACTAATACTTGTAAACTCGGTGCTTGAAGTGAGAGGATGTTGTGTGGATGATCAGTCCCAGAGTGGGGTGAACATCTGAGGCCTCAGGTATAAATATTTAAAGAGAGATTGAGCCTTGCAGAATAAGGCATGCAAGGCACAGCAACAAACAGGAGAAGTATTTTCATCTCAGAAGGCTGAACTCGTGGGAAAAGATGACCCTTAGCTCTCCATCTGTCCATCTGCAGCATCTGATTAGTCCTTATTTTTCACTTGCTAAAAAAAACATTTTTTTAACCATTCATTTAAAGGAATTCATTTCTAGAGGATTTCAGAGTGTTACATTCTGCTTGGTTACCATTTCCCTTAATCATTCCATCATTACAGCTGTGGTAGATGAAAGGCAAAAAGAGGCAGATAAATCTTCTAGTGATGCCCTGTAGCTAACAAGCTTTTTGCTTGGAAAGGCAGACAGATGCAGGTACATTCACCCTTCTCCAAATATGACTGAGTAGCATTTGAAAATGCAGTGTGCACTTGTAGCCCAGAAAGCCAAGCAGAGCCTGGGCTGCATCAGGAGAAATGTGGCCAGCAGGGCCAGGGAGGTGATTCTCCCCCTCTATTCTGCTCTGGTCAGACCTCACCTGGAGTACTGCATCCAGTTCTGGAGCCCCCATTACAAGAAGGATGTCGATGTGCTGGAGAGTGTCCTCATAGCAGCTCTGCTTTGAGGACAGACTGAAAGAGTTGGGGCTGTGCAGTCTGGAGAAGAGGAGGCTCCCAAGTGACCTTCTTGTGGTCTTCCAGCATTTGAGGGGAGCCTACAAAAGAGCTGGGGAGGGACTTTTTAGGCTCTCAGGCACTGACAGGACTGGGGGGAATGGAGCAAAGCTGGAGGTGGGGAGATTCAGAGTGGATGTGAGGAGGAAGTTGTTCAGCATGAGAGTGGCGAGAGCCTGGAATGGGTTGCCCAGGGAGGTGGTTGAGGCCCCATCCCTGGAGGTGTTTAAGGCCAGGCTGGCTGAGGCTGTGGGCAGCCTGCTCTAGGGTAGAGTGTCCCTGCCCATGGCAGAGGGGTTGGAACTGGCTGCTCCTTGTGGTCCCTTCCAACCCTGATTGATTCTATGATTCTAAAATTGTATCTTAGCTGTTTCTGTTTGTTCCAAATATCTAACAGAGCTGCAAGATAAACATATTTCAGCATTAAAAGTGTGCTGCATTTCTCCTCAACTGTATTAATATAAATTAATGTCTTTAAATTATCTCCAACTTTTTAATGGAGTTTGTAATATACATTTTTAGGTGGGTAGGCAACTGCAATATCGACCCTTGTTTGCTGCTTTCATTCCATTGAGCACTAAGATAAGAACTTCTGGCATAACATAACACAGGAAATTTAGTCTTGATTTATGAAAGCCTCATTTAACATTAATAGAGCCACAGGCACTATTTGCTCCTGGTCACTGCTGTATTCTCGAGTCAGAGCACAAACCTGTGCCTTGAAATATGCCTTGCAGTGCCACGAGAGTCGAGAGATAGAAGGAGTGAGATTTCAGCTTTACTGCTCAACCTTAACTGCAAAATAGTTGTTGGAGCAGCAGAACCAAAATGCATTGAGCAGTCTTGGGTAGGACAGCTCAGCTCCTGAGGAAACATAAATGAAATTCAGCTCTTCTTGTTTCTGGGGGTTTCCAGTTCACAGCACATGCCCTGGTGGAGTACAAGGAGGGCTGTAAAAGCATGAAACAGAGAGAACCCACTGCCTCAAGAGGAAAGGCACAGGCAAGCCCCCAGAGCAGAGTGCAGGACTGTGCTATCCACCATCCTCCTTAAATGAGGTACATCAAAAGAGTTCCCAGATGTAGAGAGAGGGAAACAAAATAACTATGCTGAGCTGAGAGGAAAATTCTTTCCTAGAGAATTACCCAAAGCCATATATTTAACCTGGCAATGAAGTAAAATTGTTTCAGTAAAGACAATTATAGAGCCTATAATGATGCCATTACATGTTTTAATCTCCCTCCATGTTTACTGTGAATGTTGATTTGAGAAATCTGACAACTTTTAAACTAGAATGTCTAAAAACCACAACAGTTTTCCCCCTTTATCTCCTCTGTTTAGCCTCCGTGCTCTCCACTGACACAGTGGCAGCCAGAGGTAAAAAACGTTATTCCATGTGACTTGTGAAGTGAAGGAAGGACCAGAACAGGAACAAAAAAGCCCACAGCAATCATTTTTAATGGTTCCTGGACCAGTAGGGGTTTCAGAGGAGCAAGGTGAGAAAAACCATGCCCAAAGACTGATCTGGGATACCCTCAGTGTAATGATCTCCTTGGTGTGCTGAGGCTGGGATGCTGCAGAGGCAGAAGGGCAGCTGATCCAGGAGCAGGGAATCGCAGAATGATAGTGCTTGGAAGGGACCCCTGGGGATCATCTAGTCCAACCCTGCTGCCAGGGCAGGTTCACTTAGAGCAAGTTGCACGAACTGAACGCTGAAGATCAGTAGGAAAAAAATCATTGCCTTTGTATCAACTTGTACCCATAGTGGGGTGAGGAGAGCTGGTTACACAGCCCCTGGTCTTCTCACCACTAGTCAAGCCCCTGGGCTGTTTCCCTGAGTACACAGATGGTCTAATTGCAGTGACCGGTGGCACTGTGACAACGTGAGCATACTTCAGCTCAACACTTTGCTGCTTGCCCAGGCTGCTGTAAGGAATGGAACTTGCCCTCTCCCCAGATGATAGTGCCCTCCCTCCAGCCAGTCCTGCCCAGCAATGGAGGCAAAGTGCTTTCACAATAAAACATCCTGAGACCTAAAGTTATCTAAAGATATTTAGCTATGAATCTACCATCAAGTGGCTCAGGGAGAAGGCAAAAAGCGATGTTAATGCTCCTCCAAAAAGCATGAAGGGCAGGAAACTACAGCTCTGTCCCTTCTGCCAGTCAGGCAAACCACTCCTCCACAAGCCCAAAGGAGAAATAAAGGCTGGTTGAAGACACTGTCCCTAAAAGGGACAAAGGATTTCCTTTTTATTTTCTATCTCAACAAAATCCTCTTTACCTCTGAAGCTCCAATAGTCATTACTGCTCTAAATGCCTTTTCTTTCTTACTGATTTCAGATCCAGTTTGCTGCCTGTTTAGTCTGTGCACCTCTCTGGAGCCAGCCATTACTCAGCTGTTCATATTTTGTATGGTTAAAAAGGTTTTAGCAGTGCTAAGTCCTGCTGCAGTTCTTACAGCTAGCCATTCCTCTTGCTTCTGTCCAGTGTGTTACTTCAGCAGATGCAGGGTGATATTACCAAGTGTCCTGCTCCATCCCCATCCTCCAAGCTGCACACCGACTGACACCTCATTGCCTTCCCCCGTGTCCCACTCACACTTTTGATAGCCCAAAGGCTGAACTCCAGACAGCAGTTCCTTTTGAAAGCAAGTTACCTTTTTAATGAATCCTTATCACTGATAATTATTCTGCTCACAACTAGGTGACAAGCTATTGGATCTAGGGCTGGGTAGCAAATAATCTGCCTCATTAAAACCTCACTCAAATGTCCTGACTTTGTGTTACAGACACAACCACCATCTCTCTCTGCCATGAGCTGTAATGTCACTGCAATCACCAAGCTAAGTTACAAAATCTAAAGTGTTACCTCCTAGCATTTGACAAAAGAAAGGCATCTAAACCAGCAAGGTCTTTCCAACAGCATCCATGGCCTTCTCACTTTCCTGATGCAAACAATTCCAAGACAACTTTCTTCTGCAAGAACATAACTGAAAGGTGAAGCTATGGACAACCAGCAACAGAACGAGGGGACACAGCCTCAAGTTGTGCCAGGGGGAGATATATGCTGGTTATTAGGAGGAAGTTCTTCACAGAGAGAGTGATTGGCATTGGAATGGGCTGCCCAGGGAGGTGGTGGAGTCACTGTGCCTGGAGGTGTTGAAGCAAAGCCTGGCTGAGGCACTTAGTGCCATGGTCTGGTTGATTGGCCAGGGCTGGGTGCTAGGTTGGACTGGATGAGCTTGGAGGTCTCTTCCAAGCTGGCTGATTCTATGATTCTATGACTTGTGCAACAGCCACTAAATATAGAAGTTGATCATTGCAACAATGGT
The DNA here is from genome assembly GCA_013400475.1 of Tricholaema leucomelas. Lineage (NCBI taxonomy): Eukaryota > Metazoa > Chordata > Aves > Piciformes > Lybiidae > Tricholaema lacrymosa > Tricholaema leucomelas. Next base: position 236,848 of record WAAF01001069.1, read on the forward strand.
CAAACACAGGAAGCAAATTCAGAATTAGCTTAACACAGAAAGTAAATTCAGAATTAGCTTCACTGTTTTCAGCCAAGACTTCTTACACTCTTCTTATAAGAATACAGACTTTGAGCAGCTCTAAGAAAGATCCTATGTTAGTCCTGCTATAACAAAACCAAATTCAGCACAAGAGCAGCAGTCTCAGAGATGTTTCATGAACATTGGCTCTCAACAGAAGAGTGTAAAGTACTAAAAGATGTAACTTGAACACACACTTCATTAGACAGCAGACAGCTGCCCAGAAGAAATAACCCGGAGGAAAGCAAGCAGCACTAACTTCAGGGCTTATGGAGCAAGGTACTTTGAAAGGAGACACCTGCACAGCCAGCATCCCTGCTGCTTTTAGCATTAAGCACTTTGTTTCACAACAGCTTGGGAATGATAATTGCACTCGGTGGCGTAACAAATCCTCCCAGAAGCTGATGGAATGTGTAACTTTGTCCAGTGCTGATTTCTGAGAACAAGAATTTGAAGTGCAGTGCCTGGGAGAAGTGAAAATCAGTGTTTGCTGGCAGGCAGTCTTCATGGAAATTTTCAAACCAAATCCTTGCACAACTCCCATGTTGGCACTGACATTTGGAAGCCCTCGAGATTTAAGCATTAATCCTGGCTCATCTCTATCTGTGGGTTTTAACATCAGTATATTTAAAGTTTCATCATACAGAGGACCTGTAATCTTCTCAGCAATTTGAAAGTACAACAGAAGATAAGGACATTTAGTGGGAAAAAATAGTGATGCTGACACAGAAAATATCAAGCAGTTAAATAATGACCTCACCTCCACTAAACTGAGGAGGACAATTAAAACATCTTATCCTTGTTCAGTTTAAGCAGCCAGTACCAGTAAAGCAAACCACCAATAAAGCATAGCTCAAGTACCAGTAAAGCAAACCATCAATAAAGCACAGCCAGAAAGGGATGTGCCACTACCATAACGAGGTGTCATGGCTGGAGCCATGGTTTGATGCTTGTGAAGCCACAGGTGATGGCATTGCAGCACTGGTTTCTATTATCCTGGGTACAAACCAGCATTTTCTCAAGGGTGATGTCTCAAATACATGTCACAAGGCTAAAAATTACAAAACCAACCCAACAAAAAGCCACAAACCCAAACCAAAATGAACAACCAAAAAAACCTAGGATATATTTTCAACCAGGTCAGTTGCTCGATCCGTTGTGTGTCTTGTCAGGCATAGCTGAAGCAGGTGCGCTGCAGAGCAGGAGTATGAGCAAGCCACCTGTCATCAGGGAGCTGCAAACCTCTCCAGCTACTATGGCATCTCCCTCCTCTTCTGGGAGATTTCTTCTGGGTTGATTTAAACATGAAACAAATCTCAGCCCTCATTCTAGGGTAAGATTGACTCTTTCCTGATTGCCTTCATTGAGGATCTCTCACCTTCTGACAGATGCTCTCACTGTTTCAAGGGCAAATATTTGAGTTTTGTACACTGTGTATCTCTGTGTACATCTGGGCCACATCCTTGTGCATCAGCAAGGGAGCTGCACTTCATCTACCAACAGTTTTGCAGCCTTGGCTACCATAACCATTTGATGTGTTGCTGTAGAAAACTTACAGGTTTCCACTAGGGTTAGACATTTACATAATTAAGGCAAAGTAAGTTTTCCACCAAAACTTATTCTCCAAATGCTCTTCCATTTTGAAAGAGATGGCAAAATAAAGTCACAATGTGCTTTGCATTCTATAGTGCTGTTTGTTTGAAGCACACTTTCAACCTCCTGAGGAGCCGAGTTCTTGCTTCCTCAAGAGCAAAAGACTACACAAATATCATCAATCCTGTGCTGGTTTCAGGTGAAATGGAATATTTTACTGAGAGAAATTAAATCCTTAGCTGTGAGAAGAAAATAAAAAAGCCCCACAGTACCTTGTATCACTCCTTTGTCTGCTGAGAAACACAACTGGGCAAAATATAGAGAAGACACTCACTGCTCACACGCTGCTCAGTTAGCTCTGGGTTCTGCTCCTTCTCTCTGGTGCTCTGTGTGTGGTTGCCTCTGTCTTAACTCTAATCTGACCTAACCCTTTATTTCCCTTAGCCTTCTTGTCGTCTTTTTGACATCACACCTCAGATCTCTCCAGGTTTCTCACGTGAGATATACAGGGATTGATCTGGTTATTTCTGAAGGGAGAGAAAGTAGGGGGAGGAGGATTGGGTTGGGAGCCTCCTGGCAGTCTGATTGTTTCGGGAGGGATTTGGTGCTTCTGCATTGCTTTTAACTCGCATATAACTGTAAATATATATATATGTGTGCTTGTAAATTCTGCTAAGCTGTAAATATAGCTTCGTTCCTTACCTTCCAGCTGGCTGGTCTAGTCTGCATGATTTCATTGTGGCAGGTAAATCCCAAACCATCACAAATCCAAACAATGCCAGCAAGTAACCACAGCTACTCCATCTGGAAAAGACAAATATGGAAATGAAAACTCAAAAGATTAATCACTAGACTAATCCCAAAGACAACATTATTTTCTCTCTTCTTGCTCCAAGAAGCAACCCAAATGCTTGGTCATGCGGCGCAGCATCAGCTGGGTACGTGCAGAAAACACTACACACGAGCAAGCTGTTTGGCGAAGCAGTTGGCTTTGACACTGGAGGAAAAAGGCTTATGCACGCTGAGCATGATTGCTTCACCTTGCTGACTGCTAGACCAGAAAACCCTGACACGTCTGGGCCAGTTAGGGAAGGTTATGCAACGTTTTCAGAAATCATTAGGTTGATTATAGAACATCAGCAGGAGGATGATGCTGGTAATTATTTAAACAGGTGATTATGCAAAATGCTATTACCAAACAATTTGTATCTCCCTTCAGAGAAACCTGAAAAACATTTTCCATTAGTGAGAATCTGATTCTGCTGCCATGCTTGGAGTTAAGTAATAAGTAGAGCTAAGATGGATGTGTTAAGTCACTGTACAAAACCAATATCCCGTCAAGGAATTTTGTATTTATGTTCCCACACAACATCCCAAATGTTACCTGCCAGAGTGTTTGTGACTTTAAAAGATAATCAGAGAGCAGTTCAGTGACATCATATCCATTTACCTTTTCTAGTCACTCCAAAGGAGGTCAATTATGAATCTTGTAATGTTATAATTGCTTCTATCAGTTAATTTGTCTTTGGACATATACTGGGGGAAACATGCAGCAGTGCTACCTACAGAGCTGTTGTGCTCTGAGTGGCAAACATGCACTGATGGCTGAAGGATAAGAAAAGGCAAACACCACAAGTGTTACAAAGAGACAAGATAATGCAACTGCACAGTTTGGCAGATCTGTATTTTCACTCTGATCTGTAAGCTAGACAGTGCCATCTGACCATAGCCACTTAACAGGCACCTTCAGTAGGTGTTTTGGTGGTCAAACCAGGGCAATTGTTCTGAACTGCACTAGGCACTGTGAGTCCTTGAGCTGCCTTCCATCACCACTGATGGCCAAGCTCATCCTAGAATCATGGAATCATAGAATCAATCAGGGTTGGAAGGCACCACAAGGATCAGCCAGTTCCAACCCCTCTGCCATGCCCAAGGACACCCTACCCTAGAGCAGGCTGCCCACAGCCTCATCCAGCCTGGCCTTAAACACCTCCAGGGATGGGGCCTCAACCACCTCCCTGGGCAACCCAGTCCAGCCTCTCACCACTCTCATGCTCAACAACTTCCTCCTCACGTCCAGTCTCCATCTCCTCACCTCCAGCTTTGCTCCATTCCCTGAGAGCCTAAAAAGTCCCTCCCCAGATTTTTTGTAACCCCCTTCAGATCCTGGAAGGCCACAAGAAGGTCATCTGGGAGCCTCCTCTTCTCCAGACTGCACAGCCCCAACTCTTTCAGTCTGTCCTCATAGCAGAGCTGCTGCAGCACTCTGAGCATCCTTGTGGCACATCCTCATCCTATTAGTTGTAAAACTCTTTGGCTCATAAGTTACTGAAACTGTACCTCTCCTTCTTCCAGCCAGGAACTCCTGGGTTTGAGGAGCTGCATCAGGGTTCACAATGATCAGCATAACAAGAAAGAAACTGACATTTGAAAACTGAAGGGTGGCATCCAACTATGTCTCAAAATCAATGGAGGGAAAGTGGCACTTCCAGAGTGAGAGTCATGGGAACAATTTCAGACTTCCACTTCAGAGTGAGATGAATTGCACCACAGACCCCAGTGAACTACACGACTAAATCTCTATCGATCCAGTCGTGGTACAGTCAATGGACATATTGACCTGCTCATGCAGACAGTGGAGATGGCTAGATTTATTCAGACAAACTTCTGTGCTTACTTTCCTAAACATAGGTGCACCTCCTGCACAGGCAAGACACAAGAGCTACAGAAGCCTTGCCTCCCACTGTGACACTCATTGGGTGATTGGCCTAAATAGGCCAAAATGGGCTTATACATGTCCTGGCTTGCCCAGACATGTTTTTCTGCTCTCTCTCCTGCTGTGGGGAGAAGCAACCATGGGAAAGAGGACAAAGAACCTGGAGCCATTGAGTGTAAGGACTCTGGCCAGACCAGACTTGTTTATATCCTGTGGTAAACAAGGTACACAAACTTGGCTTGTGCCTGCCTCTTGCAAGGCCTATGTTTTCCCAGATTTGGGTAAAGCAAGCCTATGGTTTCACCTAATACGGTCAAGCTCAGCTAACTGCCATTCTGACTGGCTAATCTGTGTCCAAAAGCCCATTAGTCTCAGGCTGTATTGATAAAAAGAGATGAGCAGGTAACACAACCTGCTCTGCCTTTGCATTCATGCCTGCTGCTGCCAGCTGCCATTCCTCACTGCCTTTTTGTATCCTGAACTGCCTGGACACTGCACTGCCTCGAGTTTACCAGGAACAGGCTCTACACATCTCCACACAATCAGTCTGTATAGCCAGTGTGACATTGTGTTGAGACTGCATATTGCAAGACATCCTGCCTACACCTGGAAGTCTCCTGCTGAGATGGGAAGTCCTGGAGGTACACAGATCATCCAGAGAAGCCAGGACTAGGTTGGAGATTGTCTGTCTCCCTTCCCCAGCATTCTGTGAAGCCTGGGAAGAACCACAAGCCTCAGAGGCTGACAAGACAGTAACAGAATTCCCTGAAAACATTTGGGCACTGTCTGAAGCTGTAGCTAGCCCCATGAGTCAGGAGATACTTTGTGAGTAAATACTTAAAGCCTCTTGTAATTCACCATTGCCTTCTGCCATAAGCAGAAAGGAGATCCTTGGGTCCATCTAGTGGACAAGCAGTACACTGACCGCAGCAACCTTCTCTTCAACTGAGCTCAGTTAATGTGTAGATATTTTTGCTGGTTATTTCTAGATCTAGTTATTCCTCTGTATAATGTTTCCATGGCCATGTGAAGAACCAATTACTATTAAAATTAGTGGTTGGGGGTAGGGGGGGAAGACTCCTGGATGTCAAAATTAACAGATAGATTTAATTATTGAAAACTATCATCTCACATTAATTATTTACCCCTCCATTACAGTGAGAGACCTTGGGACATCTCATCCAGCAGCAAGTGTGCTTGCAGCTGAACTGACCCACAACGTACACAGACAATGAATGATTGATACCTTCCATGATACCTTCCATGATGACAGCAGCAGCAACAGCCTGGGGCTGCACAAGTGCCCAGAGAAACAAGTTTGGCCACCTGTGTCCAGTAGTCCCCTCATGCTGCAGGCTGTCCTCTGTCAGGCCACAGGTCCTTCTTGCTGCCAACTGCAGGCACTGCTGCAGTGCTCCCAGCACAGTTTGCACATTACATTGTCTATCCTGCAAGCTTACTAAACTGCTTCAAGAGCTGACAAGTTGCTTTGCCATATTAAGCTAACTGGCTGGTAGTTTTGTTGATTAGAGTAATCCAGTCTAAATATAGTCATGGAAAAATTATACTAATTTTGTGCTGTTCCAGTTCTGACCTTTGACTGAAACGTTTGTTTCTCCTCACTTGTGCTTTCTCCTTTGGTATACTCACAGGCAACAATTTCTCACAGCATCCACATACAACTTTTCTCCAAAGGACAAAAAGAGGGAAGAAAGCATCTCATTTTTCATCCTGGGGAAATGAACACATAATCTCCTCATTTGTAAAATAAAAGTGCTGCTTAACTAACCCTATACGTCTTTGTTCAGCTCACAGCTGGGAAGCAACCATTTTACAGTGCAAAATATTTTTCTTCTCTAACATTTGTTAGAGAGGATTAAGACTGGTCCTTCTTTCCTCCAGTTAGATATTGTAGGGATTTACATCTGATAGCAGCCTGGAGAGACAGCTCATGTTCAATGGCAGTATCCTCCAATTCCAAAAGGTGTAATTCATTCAGGCACAACAATTTACCTGAAGGGAGGCTGTAGCCAGGTGGGGATTGGGCTCTTCTCCCAGGCAACCAGCAACAGAACAAGGGGACACAGCCTCAAGTTGTGCCGGGGAGGTCTCGGCTGGATGTTAGGAGGAAGTTGTTGGCAGAGAGAGTGATTGGCATTGGAATGGGCTGCCCAGGGAGGTGGTGGAGTCACCGTCCCTGAGGGCGTTCAAGAAAAGCCTGTCTGGGGCACTTAGTGCCATGGTCTGGTTGACTGGATAGGGCTGGGTGCTAGGTTGGACTGGATGAGCTTGGAGGTCTCTTCCAACCTGGCTGATTCTATGATCTATGACCCATAATGAACAAGATTGCCTTGGATTTTTATAAAAGGCTGCTCAGATGAGCCATGAACTTCCATCTTCCCTCTATGCTTTCCTCCAACTTCCCTTATAGTTTCAAATACTAAAAGGTTGGTTTAGCTGCAAGGAATGCACATGAGGGACCAGTCATTGCCGATTCGAAGGAAGCACATGAACTGGAGTATGGTATCAAATACTGAGAGAATAAAGAGTTAAATGATGGTGAAATGAAAACATATTCCTTTGAGAATCCAGGAAATAAACCAACTTTCCAACACTCTGAAGCTGTGCTCCAGGAAGGATATGTGTTTAGTAGGTCATCTTTTCCTGTTGTGGTGGTTTGGGTGTTCCCCACCCCCTCACACTTTAGAAATCCCCCAGACTAGACTCAGCTGGCTCTGGAAATTGAATGAAGCTTATATTTACAGCTAGCACAATGTACAAGCAGATATTTACAGTATATACAGTTATATATACAAATATACAAGGTAAAAAGGTAATACAGAAACACAACTCCCCTCCAGAAACCTGGGTCCCCAGGAGGGGCTCTCAGCCACCCCTTCACCTTCCTCCTACCCTTCTCAACCTTACCCCAGTCCCAAGGAAGAATGGAGGTTCAGCCAGGGGGTTAAGAAGCAAAGGTGAATCATCCAAAGCAAATGGAGGGTGAGGTTAGAGAGTAAGATGGAGTTCAGCCAGCAGCCCAGAGCTCCCCAGCAGGTGAAGCAAAGATTGAAGTGACTTTTATCTATGTTTTCCTTTCCTTTTTTAACACATCTCAGCAAGACTATGAGGGAAGCAGACATCACCACTGTTTTCATTTCACAGCCTATGATCTAGTCCTTCTCACCAAAACATTCTAGCTAGCTTCAAACTAGCACAATGGTGTTGGGAATGGGGAAGTATCCATCCACAGAAGACAAAATGCTCTCTCCCTGCAACTAGCTAGGCTTCACTGACGTCTGGAAACATGTCCAGAATCGCTTTAAAGCAGTACAAATTCATCCAGAGATCTCAGTGGATATATCCAAAATCTCAAGTTCACAACAAAACCAGGAGTGTGCTTCGGCAGCTTTCGATTTCAGATCGCACATTTCCTGCCTCTGCTAAATGTCTTTTCAAGTGGTACTTCTCCCTCTGAAAGCCTGGAAGGTGTTCACCTTTGAAAGAAAAGACTTCTGTGCGAGATAGGTACCCCTGTGATCAATTTTTCATGCTGTCCTTTTTAAGCCTTCGTGAAATTCTGACTCTCAAACGCTAACCTTCCAGAGTTATGGCACATTTTATTTTAGCTGAGCTATCATTAAAACCCAGCGTCCTCATCATACCTCTCCCAGATAAATAGAATAGAATAGAAGCAATCAGATTGGGAGAGACCTCCAAGATCATCCAGTCCAACCTAGCACCCAGCCCTAGCCAGTCAACCAGACCATGGCACTAAGTGCCTCATCCAGGCTTTTCCTGAACACCCCCAGGGACTGTGACTCCACCACCTCCCTGGGCAGCCCATTCCAATGCCAATCACTCTCTCTGCCAACAACTTCCTCCTAACATCCAGCCTATACTTCCCCTGGCACAGCTTGAGGCTGTGTCCCCTTGTTCTGTTGCTGGTTGCCTGGCAGAAGAGCCCAACCCCACCTGGCTACAGCCTCCCTTCAGGTAGTTGTAGACAGCAATGAGGTCTGCCCTGAGCCTCCTCTTCTGCAGGCTGCACACCCCCAGCTCCCTCAGCCTCTCCTCATAGGGTTTGTGTTCTAGGCCCCTCACCAGCTTTGTTGCCCTTCTCTGGACACATGCTATTTTATGCCAGACTTTTTATTTTGGGGGGAGGGTGGGGTATTTTTCAGTGAAAGCAGTACAAGAACATCATTCAGAGAGAACAACTGCAACATTTTTCCTCAAAGAAATAATGTATTGAGTAGAGTTTGCCCACCAGCAGTCAGTCATAAACTCTTGTTTAAGAGCGAAGTTGAGTGATTGGCAAAAGAAGTTAAACTTGAGACATTCAAGCTCAAGCAAGACCTCTGTTGTTTCTGTTAATGAATCCATCAGGTGTCTGCACTCTATGGCTGGTAATAGTGTCCCAGCTTGAGACCAAGAGTTACCCAGGACTATGAGTGGCCAGCAGGTCAAACGAGGTGATTCTGCCCCTCTACTCCACTCTGGTCAGACCCCACCTGGAGTACTGCATCCAGTTCTGGAGCCCCCATTACAAGTGGGATGTGGAGGTGCTGGATTGTGTCCAGAGAAGGGCCACGGGGCTGATCAGAGGGCTGCAGCAGCTCTGCTGTGAGCACAGACTGAAAGAGTTGGGGCTGTGCAGACTGGAGAAGAGGAGGCTCCCAAGTGCACTTTGTGGCCTTCCAGGATCTGAAGGGGGCTACAAAAAAGCTGGGGAGGGGCTTATTAAGCTCTCAGGGAGTGCTAGGAGTGGGGGGAATGGAGCAAAGCTGGAGATGAGTAGGTTCAGACTGGACGTGAGGAGGAAGTTGTTGAGCATGAGAGTGGTGAGAGGCTGGAATGGGTTGCCCAGGGAGGTGGTTGAGGCCCCATGGCTGGAAGTGTTTAAGGCCAGGCTGGATGCAGCTGTGGGCAGCCTGCTCTAGGGTAGGGTGTCCCTGCCCATGTCAGGGGGGTTGGAACTGGCTGATCCTTGTGGTCCCTTCCAACCCTGACTGATTCTATGATTCTATGACTGGAGGACAGAAACTACTCTCACCCCTTTTCAAGAGTAAGAATGAGGACACTGCACACTGACTGCACATTAGCTCAAATTAGACCCAAGAAGCCACATAGACCTCAACCCAACTGATGAAATTAAAACAGGAACAGGAATATTATGAACTTTCATGCTTCTTTTTTTCCTTTTTTCTTATAGCTCCTGATTTATCTCTGGTTAAAACAAAAAGCACTCTCAGAGAGATTGTTGTCATGATGTCCCAAATTCAGTCAGACTCAAAGCTTATAAAAAGTCTCAGCAAAGCTCAGTGTCTCTGAAATGTCTGCTCTGCCTTCTTGAGGACAGGGCCAAGAGAAGTTTCTGTTATGTAAAATTGGTTGTAAGTACAAAATCACACTTTCATTGCTTTGAAGGGTTTTGTTGTGGATTGTTTTTTTCCCAAGAGGAAGCCTTAGAAAGGTAATATCAGCTAGGAGACTACATGCTGGAGCACAGCCCTGTGAGGAGAGGCTGAGGGAGCTGGGGGTGTGCAGCCTGCAGAAGAAGAGGCTCAGGGCACAGCTCATTGCTGTCTACAGCTACCTGAAGGGAGGCTGTAGCCAGGTGGGGTTTGGCTCTTCTGCCAGGCAAACAGAAACAGAACAAGAGGACACAGTCTCAGGTTGTGCCAGGGGAGGTCTAGGCTGGATGTTAGGAGAAGCCAATCACAGGGAGAGTGATTGGCATTGGAATGGGCTGCCCAGGGAGGTGGTGGAGTCGTCATCCCTGGAGCTGTTGAAGCAAAGCCTGGCTGGGGCACTTAGTGCCATGGTCTGGTTGGTTGGCCAGGGCTGGGTGCTAGGTTGGACTGGATGATCTTGGAGGTCTCTTCCAACCTGCTTGATTCTGTGATTCTATCTCCTTCTCACTTACACTCATGCACGCATCGGAGGAGGCCCCAATCCAGTGATGAATTTTGATCTCTGAGAGTGTCCTCCCTAACCCACTATTAGCATCTAGAACCTCCTGCCATGATTTTCCCATCAAGAAGAGCTCTGCTTATTTAAATATGTCTATGCATAAGCTGTCAATAGTTCTTTTGTGGGCCAGGGTTATGGCTGCCCAGTGGACTGGCTGAATACTCTTTGTTCAGGGCTCCTATTTATATGAGACACAGAGCAAAAAGCCTTGGGATGCTTTCTTCATGTCTTGATACTAATATACAGTCCTCATGCAGGCACCAGTCTTCAAAGCACAAGTCCTTTTGTTTTTCCTTTTTAACTCTTTTCATAGCTGTTATGGCCTCTTTGTGTGCAGAGTATACTTAAAATTAGGTACATTTATCATGGATTAATAATTCATCATGCACTCTGCTAACACCTTTAATCCTTCAAGAGGACTTTGCAGAGTGAATGAACAGAGCCTAGCAACCAGGGCTGCTCTAAATACTTGCAGAGCTTTGAGTCTGTCAGGTCTGCACTCGCAGAGCCCAGCATAGCACTTTCAAAACCCTTTTCAGAGCCAGAGCAAGGCTGTTTGGGTAACTCTACAAGGCAAGTCCCACCTGGCCTCTTCAGCACAGAAGATCATCGAACTTTTAAAGAGCCTGCAGCATCGGGCTGCAGCAGCAGGCTCTGTGGAGTTCGCCCAGCTCTGCTCGTAAGACCCCTCTGTGATAGGTGAGCATTAGGACCTCATTTTACAAACAAGCCCAGAGGCACAGTTGAAAACTGTGATCAATACACAGGCAGAATAAAAGAAGAAGAAGAACAAAATCCAAAGAAGCAGGTCAAATAAATTATTTGTTACACACTATTCACTCAGCATCCCCTGGAAGGGAGCGAATCCATAGCGAAGGCTGGAAGCACTGTGCCATTCCAACCTTGCTGTATTTTAGTGGCTTTCAGCTGGTTTTGTCTGTACAGTTTGCAGACCTTCAGACATTTCCCACAGAGGCAGGAACCCATGAACAGTGAAGTTAGTCTCAAGATACTTGTTTCCTAATTATTCCTTCAGGACCCCCAAGAAATGAGCACAGACCTTCTTAGCCCCCTGCCCTCATCCTCCCTCCAGGGAAGCACAGACCATAGACTGAAAATCAAACTGCATGGATTTCTTTCTGTATCTCTCCATCCCAGACTGTTTGTAGCTCTCTATCAATATGATGCCCTCTCATTTTAAGAGTCTGTTCCAAAGGCACTGAAAACAGGCAAAGAACAGAACAGACTCTTAGAGAAATAGAATAGAATAGAATAGAATCAATCAGGTTGGAAGAGAGCTCCAAGATCATCCAGTCCAACTCACAGAGCTCAAATGCTGTACACCAAAATCAGAAAGGTTCTATTTATTAAGATTTGCTTTCAACCTCTAACAGCTCAAAGCTGGTGTTTTTTTTGGGGGGGGTGGTTGTTGTTTTGTTTGGGAGTTTTTTGTATGTTTTGTTGTTGTTGTTGTTGTTTTGGGTTGGGTTTTTTTGAATACCAGGTGCCTGGACTAACTTCTTCTCTGAAGGCTTCAGGAATATACCAGCTTATACTCACAGATCTCTGCAGAGGGACTGTATTCTAACATCTTAGAATCATAGAATCAACCAGGTTGAAAGAGACCTCCAAGCCCATCCAGTCCAACCTAGCACCCAGCCCTAGACAATCAACCAGACCATGGCACTAAGTGCCTCATCCAGGCTTTGCTTCAACACCTCCAGGGAGGGCAACTCCACCACCTCCCTGGGCAGCCCATTCCAATGCCAATCTCTCTCTCTGCCAACAACTTCCTCCTAACATCCAGCCTAGACCTCCCCTGGCACAACTTGCCACTCTGTCCCCTTGTTCTGTTGCTGGTCCTACACTTCGGCCACAAAAGTCCCAAGCAGCACTACAGGCTGGGGACAGAGTGGCTGGAGAGCAGTCAGGCAGAGAGGGACATGGGGGTGCTGGTAGATGGTAGGCTGAACATAAGCCATGATTGAACATCACATAATGACCAGTCTACTCTGTGTACCTAAAGGAACCATCTCATTTCACCTCAGATTATTTCGTGTGTGCAAGACTTGAGCTAAGAGCCAGAAACATTAAGTTCATCCTGCAGAAAAAGCAAAAGCCTTTCAGCCATGCCTACTCTCAGAAGCATTTATTTTTCAGTGCATCATTTTCAATGGCTTTGCACAGGTAGAGGTTCTCAGAGGCAGGAAAGAGACTCTAATGATAGCACACAAAGAACTGCATGCACAGTTCATTGCCTCTTTGCTGCGCAGTTGTCTTGGCTACAACAGTGACACAGTGCATTTGTCACCCACCAAACCCAGGCAATCTTCTTGAAATAAACATAGGGAGCCACAAATCTACAGATAAGAATGTGTCACTTTTTAAAAGCAGTTTTCTGCCCAGAAATGCTTTCTAAACCACATTCTGGAGTGGTCTGTGCTGCAGCTCAAACGATTCAGATACTGCCTTACCTCGCAGTGTGCTCATCATGCATTTCCATTTTTAACTTCAACACACAAAAACCTCCTGGCAATACACTGATGGTAGGCAGGAAGAGGATGCAATCAGGATTTGGGGAAACTGTTGCCAAATCACAGCTTCTACAAAATCTATTAGAGGAACACAGAAGGTATTTCCCTGCCCTCACCATAAATGCAGGATTATCTACATGCCATGATTACAAAAGTGTGGGAATGCAATGTGAGAGGGAATAATAACAAGCAGATGGAGCACTCCCACCTTGGCTCCCACAGCTGCAGAATACCTTGTCTGGGGGAAGGAGAGACAGTGGACATCCAGTTACTGGGAAAAACAAGGCGTGGTGTATGTAAAAGACTGGGTTGTTCTCACCCAGATTATGCCAATGTATAGGTGTGCTCTATGCTCAAGGCCATACAAATGGGGTCAGAACGAACAATAGAGGTCTCTGGTGGAATTCACATTGAATTCTGTTGAGCCCATGTGGCATCCCTCTGATCAGACTGCTCTGGGTAAGCTCTGTCCGCGTTCTCCTGCAGCTGCTGCACAAAAGGACTTGATGAAAAGCTCAATGCTCAGCATGAGCCTGCAGAGTGAGTGCAGCCCAGAAAGCCAAACATGTCCTGGGCTGCAGTAAGAGCAGTGTGGGCAGCAGGGCAAGGCAGGGGATTCTGCCCCTTGGCTCTGCTCTCATCAGACCCCACCTGCCATCAACACAAGAAGGACATGGAACTGTTGGAGCCAGTCCAAAGGCAGCCACCAAGATGCTGAGAGGGCTGCAGCAGCTCTGCTATGAGGACAGGCTGAGAGAGTTGGGGCTCTGCAGCCTGGAGAACAGAAGGCTTTGAGGAGACCTTGGAGTGGCCTTCCAGGATCTGAAGGGGGCTACAGGAGGGCTGCAGTGGGACTATTGACAAAGTTTTGTAATGACAGGATGAGGAGGAATGGGTTTAAAGTGGCAGGGGGCAGATTCAAAGTGGATGTTAGGAAAGGGTTGTTTGCAGTGAGGGTGGTGAGACACTGCCACAGGTTGCCCAGGGAGGTTGTGAAACACAGAATGTGGTCAAAGATCACATTCTGTGATTCTGTCATCTACAACCTCCCTGGAGGTGTTCAAGGCCAGGTTGGATGAGGCCTTGAACAACCTGTTCTAGTGGGAGGTGTCCCTGCCTATGGCAGGGGGCTGGAAGTGGATGAGCTTTGAGGTCCCTTCCACCCTAAAACATTCTATGATTCTATGATTATAGTATGAAGTCAAATATCAAGAGATATTCTTTTATTAGTCTCTTCAGTGCATTTCAGTTACAGTTTGTTCTTTATAGATACAGTGTTTTCATGGTAATGTGATCCAAACCTCACTTGATTTTGGTTTTGGCTCAGAAAAACCAACAATCTCTTCCAACAGAGACATTATTGATGTCTTGCTGAATAGTAATGGGTTACTAGAATCATAGAATCAGTCAGGGTTGGAAGGGACCACAAGGATCAGACAGTTCCAACCCCCCTGCCATGCCCAGGGACACTCTGCCCTAGATCAGGCTGCCCACAGCCCCATCCAGCC
>WAAF01001069.1:251399-274177 GCA_013400475.1 Tricholaema leucomelas
TCTATTCTATTCTATTCTATTCTATTCTATTCTATTCTATTCTATTCTATTCTATGACACAATTTTCCAGACTTGTCATGATAAAATGTATAAAATGTATGAATCTGTATAAAATGCAAATGCTTCTAGCAAGCTGCCAGTTCACCTAACTCGTGTTTAAGTCAATATACAGTTAGTTAATATGAACTAATGTGATTACAATTATCAATTAAAGTCAAACATAAATACATGCCTTCACGAAGGATGTCTCATGAATAAGTACTCTGGTTTTGGCTAGAATGTAGCTTTCCCTCACCTCTACTTCAATATAAAAACCACATTCCACATTCATTAGGTGTTCTGAGCCCAAGGGTCTGGTATTTATGAATGTTGTATTTCATGTTTATCTTGGTAGCACACAAGTATGTGTACTGCTCAAGGCTGATGAGATTCTCCAAAGCCCATAAGCCCCTGCCAAAGTTACTTTCCATCACATCTGCAGAGAAGCTCTGTGACAGAAATAATAATCTGCTGTGGGTCGATTAGATTCACACATAACTCTCCTGAATGGATCCATTAGAGTAAAAGCTGCCAGTGAGCCATCCTACAGAAGTGGAGTGGTTACCTCCTAATGACATATTTCCCCTAACCATCTGATAGCTATGCTAATTTTCAATGTGTATGCTAAAGAAAACTAAAATGAACCAACAAAGGCATTCCTTGCTGTTTCTCAGAGATCAGAAGCTCTTTCATAGAATCATAGAATCAAGCAGGTTGGAAGACACCTCCAAGCTCATCTAGTCCAACCTAGCACCCAGCCCTGGCCAATCAACCAGACCATGGCACTAAGTGCCCCAGCCAGGCTTTGCTTCAACACCTCCAGGGATGGTGACTCCACCTGTCCACTCTCTCTTTGAAAGCTTTCCAACTTGCCACAGCTGAGGACATGTTTCTGGCTGTTGTCTGGTTCCGATTTCCCACACCCATGAACGTTACCAGTAACTACTGAATCTCTGTCAGGCTTTTGTCAATGTCAGGTATCTTTTAACCCATGCAGAACAAAACCATACCCTAGGCTTGGACTTCACATCCTGATGGAAAGCTCAGCATGAGCCTGCAGTGTGAGTGCAGCCCAGACAGCAACCCTGTGCTGGGCTGCAGCAAGAGCAGTGTGGGCAGCAGGGCAAGGGAGGGGATTCTGCCCCTTGGCTCTGCTCTTCTCAGACCCCACCTGCAGTCTTGGGTGCAGTTCTGGAGCCCCCAACACAAGAATGACATGGAAGTGTTGGAGACAGTCCAAAGGAGGCCATGAAGACACTCAGAGAGCTGCAGCAGCTCTGCTATGAGGACAGGCTACAAGAGTTGGGGCTCTGCAGCCTGGAGAAGAGAAGGCTTTGAGAAGACCTTGGAGTGGCCTTCCAGGATCTGAAGGTGGCTACAGGAAGGCTGAGGAACTATTGGCAAGCTCTTGTAATGACAGGATGAGGACGAACAGGTTTAAAGTGGCAGAGGGGAGATTGAAAGTGGATGTTAGGAAAGGGTTGTTTGCAGTGAGGGTGGTGAGACACTGGCACAGGTTGCCCAGGGAGGTTGTTCAGAGTGGAGCTAGCTGCATTTGCAAGTCTTGCCACTCCTTCCCAGGCAGATGACTAACAGCTACTAGAATGAAGCGTTTGTGAGAGATGCTAAACTCTCTTGAGCGATCCATGGAACCACATAATTTGCTTTAGAGTATTTATTTTGCTAAGACTGATGAGTACTGTAGAGGCAAAAGGCTTGCACCCATTTAATTGCAGTGTTAAGCCATTTTTCTAAGGCTCTGTTGCCTGATATCCTGCAGAGCAGAAATCATTTAAAGACAAATCACTTGGAAGTAAACACTTTCCTCATGGCATCCTTATGTCCCCACTATTGACAATGAAGCATCATTACTAACTGTAAGAAAAGAAGCAGAAGGTCATCAGGTCTAATCCAAATCCCACTGAAGTCAACATCTCAACACCTCCATGAACTTTGCTATGGGTAAAACTCTTATAATTGCAGCCACAAAAATATTGGTGGTGGTGATTAAATTTAATCCCCTCAAAATATCTTCTTGTGAAACTACAGTTGTTTACTACAGCCCCAAAAAGACAGCTTGAGCCCTTCTAAATATTCAAGGTAAATAACTGAGATGAGGAAAAGTGAAGCCCATAATGTGATGGTAACACTGCCCTGTCCCAGTTATCAGCACACTGATCAGGTGGGGTTGGTCTCTTCCACCATGCAACCAGCAAGAGAACAAGGAGGTCTAGGCTGGATGTTAGGAGGAAGTTGTTGCCAGGGAGAGTGACTGGCATTGGAATGAGCTGCCCAGGGAGGTGATGGAGTCACCATCCCTGGAAGTGCTCAAGTCAAGGCTGGATGGGACACTAAGTGCCATGGTCTGTTTGATTGGCTAGGGGTGGGTGCTGGATGAGCTTGGAGGCCTCTTCCAGCCTGGTTGATTCTATGATTTAAGCCTATGCTAATTACTTTCAGAACTGAGAGTAGGCAGAAGATATGATACTCACTCCACAAAACTTCCCTAGTACACTCATCTTTCCATCCAGGCTGAAGCAGACAAAGAGGATTAACACCACCCCCAGCCAAAACATTTGCTTTAATGGTCTAAGATTGGGAGACATGGACACAGTCTCAAGTTGTGCCAGGGGAGTTCTAAGCTGGATGTTAGGAGGAAGTTGTTGGCAGAGAGAGTGATTGGCATTGGAATGGGCTGCCCAGGGAGGTGGTGGAGTCGCCCTCCCTGGAGGTGTTGAAGCCAAGCCTGGCTGGGGCACTTAGTGCCATGGTCTGGTTGATTGGCCAGGGCTGGGTGCTAGGTTGGGCTGGATGAGCTTGGAGGTCTCTTCCAACCTGGCTGACTCTATGATTCTATGAATGAATGTCTCAGTATTTTTTTTCAGAGCTGTTCTTGGAAACAGGCTGCTTTGCAAGAGACTTTGCAGAAGTGAGTCTGGTGTTTATTTCGTTGCATTTATGTCATGCAAGCTCTCTAATGGACAAAGATGCACAAGGATCTACATAATGGCCTCCCTCCAAAAGGGCCATTAGAGGCTGCAAAATAAATCGTACCCTTTTAATTCCTTTTGTAAATATACACAGTTTGGAGACAATAATAACACAGAGAAAGTAAATTAAACTACAGAAAACCACTGCCTCAAAATTAGTTCACTAAACCAAGAGGGGGGAAAAATCCACAAGAAAATGGAAGAGTGAAGTATCCCCAGCTCAGGAAACTTTCTAAAGTATATGCTTCATGGAAGAAAGAATTTGGCATGGCCAAATGAAATGAAGACTTTATTTATGTACAGTGTGATGGTTTGAGGCTCATTGGAATATGAGAGAAATGAGAGAAATTAAATCCTTAACTGTGAGAACAAAGAAAAAACCCAACAGTAGCCTATCTCACTCCTTCTGCTGAGAAGTGCAACTAGGCACAACATAGATAAGACACTCACTGCTCACACTGCTCAGCTCCCAGTTCTGCTCCTTCTCTCTGGTGGTGTGGTCTGGTCTGTGTGGTTGCCTCTGCTCTACTTGTTTAATCTGACCTAACTCTTTTTTTTCCTCTAACCTCTTTGTCATCTTTTTGACATCTCATCTCAGATATCTCCAGATATATCACATGAAATATACAGGTTTTGATCTGGTCATTTCTGAAGGGAAGGAAAGAGGGGAGAGGGTTTGGGTCAGGAGCCCTCCTGGCAATCTGTTCTGGGAGGGATATTGTGTTTCTGTATTACTTTTAACTTGTATATAGCTGTAAACATTGTGTGTATATATCTGCTTGTAAATTGTGCCAAGCTGTAAGTAGAGCTTCGTTCCTTAACTTCCAGCCAGCTGAGTCTATTCTGGGTGATTTCATTGGAGGGGGGAGGGGCAGGTGACTCCCAAACCATCAAGTACAGAAATACAATACAACAAAAGCAGGCCAGAACAACAACTCAGTACGTGAGCTGCTCAGATCTCACAAGGTGTGATGGTTTGGGTGTCACCTGCCCCCTCACACTTGGGAAATCACTCAGACTAGACTCAGCTGGCTCTGGAAATTTGAATGAAGCTTATATTTACAGCAGATATTTACAGTATATGAAGTTATATACAGAAATAGACAGGGTAAAGGTAATACAGAAACACAACAGCCCTCCCAGAAACCTGAGTCCCCAAGAGGGGCTCTCAACTGCCCTTCAAATTTCCTCCCCCCCCTCAACCTTACCCCAAACCCAAGGAAGAATGAAGGTTCAGCCAGGGGTTAGGAAGCAATGTGGATTAATCAGAGAGACGGCAGAAAGGCTAGAAAGAAATGCAGCCCAGAGCTCCCAAGCAGAACAACTCCCTTATCGGTCTGGATTTTTGTTCTTACACTTCTCAGCAAGCCTATGAGCGAAGCAGACATCACCATTGTTTTCCTTTCACAGCCTGTAATCTAGTTCTTCTCACCAAAACATTCCAGCTAGCTTCAAACTAGCACACAAGGGCAATTGGATAGTTCCCTATTTGATAATTTGAGGAATCCCTCGGGTCATCCGAGTAGACTTCAACCAGGAGTCCACAATGAGTCAGTTTTCTCCACCACAACCAGTCCTTCCAAGGAATCAGCTTCTCTAGCAGCAGTCTCCATCCAGCATCAAAGGCTTTGTTCTTTGTTCAATTTACAGCTATTTGCTGTTATAAAGGGCACATTGCCTGCCCAAGCTCAGCTTACCAATCAGTTCACACCATTCTATCACCATCAGCCCTCCTCTTGTTATTTATGACTCCCCCAATATTATTGTCATCACCATGACTTTATCAGGATGGATTTTATGCTTTCTTTCAAAGCATGGACAGAAGTGTTAAATAGCAGCCTTAGCTAGCAGCAAACCTGCCCAGTAACCACCTCATATTTACAGGAACGCTTTGAGTTCTTCCCATTTGCAGTTTTTAATCAATTTAATACACCTTGTTGATTTTCTATTTTTCTGTGGGACTAAAGCAAATGTTTAGCAAAGCCTAAATCCATCAGGCTGATACTATTCCCCTTAAGAGTGCAGTTTGTAAAGCCATCAGGTGAAGTCATCCACTGCACTTTTACAAGACCTATTGTAAACAATCTTAGGAAGGTGCCCAGAGGAGGGCGACAAAGCTGGTGAGGGGCCTGGAGCACAGCCCTGTGAGGAGAGGCTGAGGGAGCTGGGGGTGTGCAGCCTGCAGAAGAGGAGGCTCAGGGCAGAGCTTATTGCTGTCTGCAACCATCTGAAGGGAGGCTGTAGCCAGGTGGGGTTGGTGCCAGGCAACCAGCAACAGAATAAGGGGACACAGGCTCAAGTTGTGCCAGGGGAGGTCTAGGCTGGATGTTAGGAGGAAGTTGTTGGCAGAGAGAGTGATTGGCATTGGAATGGGCTGCCCAGGGAGGTGGTGGAGTCGCCCTCCCTGGAGGTGTTGAAGCCAAGCCTGGCTGGGGCACTTAGTGCCATGGTCTGGTTGACTGGACAGGGCTGGGTGCTAGGTTGGGCTGGATGAGCTTGGAGGTCTCTTTCAACTTGGCTGATACTATTCTAATCTATTCTATTCTAATTACATGACTGCCCTTTAATTCTCTGTCAGTCAAATCCCAGACTGAATGTTCCATTCTCTTTTCAGGGATCAAAGTCACACTGAAAGAACTGTCATTCAGTAACCTTTCTCTTTTCCCTTTAAACAGCATTGGTTTGTTCACTTTCCTGCAGTTTCCTGGCCTTGCTAACCATCAGTTTTAATGAATCTTGGAGTACCTTTACAATTCTTGGGTGCAAATTATCCACCTCTGTTCTTTCACAACGCTCTAACTTCTGGAGCTACCTTAGGAGCTGTAAGGAGAGCGCACACTTGTGCTGCAAGATGAACAGCATTACTGCAGTATCTACAGTAGAGAAGGGAGAGATCCCCTTCAGAGCAAGCAAATGCACACCAACCATCTCAGTACATTCTCCATCACAGGCTCCAGGAGCAAGGCTGTCCCAGGCTTGTCCAGATCCACCACTGGTACCAGACTCTTCCAGAAGAGCCTTTCTCAACATGGGACAAATCTGTACTGGGGTTGATAGATGGAGCAATCTACAGCCTGCTTATGAGAAAGGCACCTTCCCCAGTTCTGGGGGAAAGTCTGGTTGAAATGGAGCTGTCTGAAGACTCTCTGAAATCCAGGCCTTGTAATTTAAGGCTCGTTGAAGGATCTGACTGATGAACCACTCATAACCTATAGGAGTGGTTAGGGAGCAAGTACATTGTGATCCCTCCTATGCATAGCTAAGGGAGCTAGAATTTTGTATCCCACAGCTCTGGCAGCAAATGGGGTGGGGTCAGGCACTGGAGCTTCAGAATAATGATGCTGAGAATCATTTCCATTGTGCTTTTTTGTGTCAGCACTGTGATGTGATTCAAACAGCTTCTAAACTTTCTTTTTTATTGAACAGCCTTGTGAGGAACAGAGCAGCAGAGAAAGATGAATCCCTCATCTCCACTAAATCATGTCCTAGTGCGTTGAGAGCAAGCTTTCTGAAAGGACTGAAGACCAAGCACTGCTAAACACTGGGTCACTATGATTGGAGCTCTGTGGTAAAGGGTTGGACTTGATGATCTGTGAGGTCCAACCTTGGTGATACTGTGAGACTGTGATACTGTGGTGAGGCTTTCATTATACTACTACTGAATCAGTTACCTACTACGTTTGTCTCACCGAATTAGCAGTAAGGTAGAGGGAAAACCACAGGATATGTATTAAACACTAAGCATGACAGTGGGAATTAGCAAAACAGAAAAGGTTTGATTTACACTTTATAATAAAACCTTTTTACTCAACTTTTGAAGCAAATCTTTTGGACAGTCTCTTAATTTCAGCTTTGTTACTTCCTAAACACAGGCTTGCCAAACCATTAATTCTCTGAGCCTTGCTCAAATTGCATTTGGTTGCATCCAACTCATTCTTTTCTAGATTTGGAAAGAGGCTTGCATTTGGCACCTAATTAAATCTAAGTGAAGAGGTACATACAAATAACCCAAGCACGCTGTCAGGGGATGCAGAACCTCTTCATTCCTGCAGCACTCGGCCGATAGACTTTGCTCTCAGAGTGGCTGAAAGACAGTGGCCTGCTTCATAGAGCAGGCAGTGCAGCATACAACACCACAGCTCCCTCTATTCCCCAGGCTCTCCCTCTTGACACCTCTTCATTGTGACGTGCAGGTAAGTGTCAATTTGCTCCATGTATACCCTTAAGAACTACATCATTAAAGACACTTCCACCAGAGGCTGAAGAGCGAAGGACTGAGTGAGAGATCTGCAACAGAACCCTTTCTCCCCCCAAATCCCAAAACATTTTGCCTTCCTCAGCACCCAAAGGAGAACAAATCAACTCAATGGACTTGTTGCCCCTAAGACAACATAGGGAAAGCAATCTTAAAGGTTTCAGTGAAGTATGTGTTGTTTTGCTGCTGCTGTCATTTGTTTCTTTGTTTGTGGGGTGTGTGTAACTTTTAATGTAAGTCTCAAAGGTTTAGGAAACTCTTTCTGAAACATGAGATGGCTTCACAGTGAAAAATGAGGCATTCAGAAACTGTCAAAAGCAGAATGTTTTGCTGCCTTCAAACTCTTTGCTCCAGTTTTCAGGGGGTGACCATGTGTGATGGAGAGAGAGAGTGGCTTAGAGTATTTAATTTGCTTTCAGCAAACTGTTGGTGGAGCCTGATAAGTTTCTGTTGATTCTTTCTCTCTATATATATTTGGGTAAAGTCACTTTTTCTTTTCATAATAAAGTAGGAAATTGCAATCAACTCTAGAAGTAGCCTCAGCATTCCTCTACTCTGATACTGGCACCAAGGATAGCCAGAGCCAAATCCAGGCATTTTACTGCTTCATCATGAGATTTACTTCTGCTGTGGTTGCTGTGAGCCTAAACTTAGATTCATAGAATTGTAGAATCAGCCAGGGTTGGAAGAGACCACAAGGATCAGACAGTTCCTACCCTCCTGCCATCTGCAGGGACACCCTACCCTAAAGCAGGCTGCCCACAGCCTCATCCAGCCTGGCCTTAAACACCTCCAGCCATGGGGCCTCAACCACCTCCCTGGGCAACCCATTCCAGCCTCTCACCACTCTCATGCTCAACAACTTCCTCCTCACAGCCAGGCTCCATCTCCCCACCTCCAGCTTTTACCCCAGTTCTGTTACTCCCTGAGAGCCTAAAAAGTCCCTCCCCAGCTTTTTTATAGGTCCCCTTCAGATCCTGGAAGGCCACAAGAAGGTCACCTGGGAGCCTCCTCTTCTGCAGCCTGCACAGCCCCAACTCTTTCAGTCTGTCCTCATAGCAGAGCTGCTCCAGCCCTCTCATAGGCCCTTCTCTGGACATGCTCCAGCATCTCCACATCCCTCTTGTCATAGGGGCTCCAGAACTGGATGCAGTGCTCCAGGTGGGGTCTGACCAGAGAGGAGTAGAGGGGGAGAATCACCTCCCTGGCCTGGCCACACTTCTGATGCAGCCCAGGCTCTGGCTGGCTTTCTGGGCTGCAAGTGCACACTGCTGGCTCATGTTGAGCTTCCTGCAGACAAGATGCTGAAGAAGGATCTGCAATGTCCACTCAATCCTTTGCAATAAAAGCACATTCATGCCCTTTGCAAAGCAGCACCTTCTAGTAAATCACTGGTAACTGCCTCCTCCTGGAGCAGAGTGGCAGCAATCCTGCACAGCTGCTGCAACTCTGAGCACAAATCCCAGCCCTGTGTGCAAACTCACTTCGTTCACAGAAATAGCTGTGCAGTTTATGGACACACACACGAAGTTCCTGAGGCTTCTGAATAACAGTAAGCATCTTGCTATTGTTAGCTCCTGGCCTTGGATAAGAATTATTAACTGGGTGCTTGGCTTGACTGTAATGGAAAGCGGATATGAAAATAAGAGGGAACAGCAATTTAAAGCAAATGATTCAAAGCATCTCCATTAAAGCACCACCGTAAGCATCAGAGGAACAGCTATGAAACAAGAGCACAGCACTTTCCCTCTTAGCTCTTCCTCTGTGAGAAAGGAAATGGATCAGGTGTAAGACAGAAAATCCATACCCCTTTTTTTCTAAATGGGCTGGTGCATCCGAGTAACACCTCCACCTCACAGCAGCAGTTCTGTAGCTCAGCCTACTGGATTCACGTGAATTAGGCTTCTGGTTTTATTCCCTGGACACAACTCCCTGTGGGCACAAAGGGCCACAGTGCACCTGGTGAATCTCTACAAAGAGAGTTGTGCTACCTCGCTCTCCCTCGCGCTCGTGCCCTTCAGAGGAGATTTCAGCACGCAGTGATCTCTCATAGCCACCTCGCACACCAGCTCCTGTGTTCTCTGGAGATCCATTTGCTCAGCTACAGCACCAAGTGGCAAAAGCAGGGGATCAGCCACGGTCCCCTGGGCCTCTGCTGTGATGGAGACTGGATAAGAATTAGGTGTCCAAACTGCAGTACAGAAGAGGGGTGAGAAATCTGATTTATCAGCTCTACTGGAATGGGTCATAGTGTCCTTGCTGGGATGTGACAGTAGGAATCATAGCCTGGACATGGGGAGGAAACCTGTCCCATAGGAGTCCCTGGACAGGGCATCACCCCATGGTTCTCCAACAGCTACCACATGGAACAAGGAGAGACCCTCAGGAGCTTCAACTGCAGAAACAGAAATGTACTCAAATGATTGAGTGCATTCAGATTTCAGAAAGCAAGACCCCAACCTAAACCTTCGTAGTGCAGACTGAAGAGCAATTTGTTGTAGGAAACTGCAATCTGATCTCAGATACCCTGCCAGTGGCAAGGCAAAGCCTGGTTTTGGAGTGAATTAACTGCTGCACATGCCTCAGGTTGTGTAAATAACCACTTTGGGCTCATGGATAGCAAAAGGACTGGTCTGGATGGTACCCAGAAAGCCCTCTGTTCACCTCACACATACAGACATCAACAGGCAGCATTAGGCACTTTTTCAGCTGCAATAGCCTTAAAATAAATCCCATTTATAGAACTTTGCACATTATGAAAGAGTTCAGTGCAGAAAAGGATGAGAAACAGGAACATAAACTGCCTCAAAGCTGTTCCCCATGCAGAAGCTGTATCAGATTTGTGGCTGGAGCATGTTGCTATCCGAGTTCCCAATCCATTTCCCCTAAAGAGACTTTCTACACCCTCACAGTGGGATCCTCACTCTGACTAAAGTACAAAATAATGCAAATTCCCCTCTTTCTCAAGTAACAGAAGTAACTCTGTTCAAGTGATTCTAGCAGATATGACACATCAGCACTGGCCTTGGGGAGACATCATGCAGAATGCTACAGAGCAGTACTTTAAAATACACAGACATGTCCTTTTCGTTTGCAAAACTCCCTCCTGCAAGCAAGCTGTATCATACTGGAAACTCTTCCCTCCATATCTCCCCATATTAATCCTGATGTAGCCACCTGCCAAGACCTCCATGGGATAAAGGATCATAACTGCTCTTATTCTCCAGTGAAGAAACAGAGCCCCAGGATTCTGAGGGGTAGCTATTAAAAAACACTGCGGTAAAGAGCCTTGGTCTCTTTCCAGCTGTGTGCTGGACACCTGATGCACTTTGAATTTTCATATAAATATGATCCCTGATGCACTTAGATATTAAAATGTGATCCAAGAGAACTTAAATACTCAAGAAGTCTGTGAGAGAGACACATGTATGTTATGCCCTGAGTGCCCCAACAGGCTCCAACTCTCCACAGTAGCCTGTGACCATCTTTCCACGCAATATTCCTCTGTGACCTCTTTTCCTGTTCCTCTCCAAGGTGTTGCCTGCATCAGAATTCTGCTCCCATGTGATGACATCTTTAACCTTGCAGCAGATTTCTTTGAAACCAGCAAACCTTGAGAAAGATCCATGAGTATCCAAACCCCATCTACATCCCATGCCAGCCCTGATGTCACAATCATCTCTCCTTTGCTCACAGCATGGGCCCACTCTTGATCATTCCTGACACATAGATGCCAAAGCTAATCGGTGCAAGCTTTACCCCCAGCACCATTTATCTACTGGATGGGATTGGAAGCATAATAGTGAGAATAAAGGCAGATGTGTCTGCAAGGGGGCAGAGGGAAATGGACAGCTAGGAGCAGGGAAATGGTACAGTGGCACCAGTCGGTTTAGCAGGCTGGCCGTGCCACAAAGCCGCATCCCAGGAAAGTGCTTGTCTCTGGCTGGGAGCAAAGGTCAGAAGAAGGTTCAGAAGAGTGCATGATAGAAAGGGCAGTGCTTCACTGGAGCTTCAGTAAAATCTGTGATCACCATAGAAACATCTGAATTTGCTAAACAAAAACATTATGGAAGAGGAAAATGCTTTGCTGGTATTTTGGAACCAGGTCAACAGGATTGTTAGCTTCATTAACAGTTCCCCTCTACTCCCTTCTCTGAGTGCTGTGCTTTTACTAGTAAGTAAATCGTCCTCTAACTAGCTGAGTCTAGCAAAAGTCTGCCATTCACCCCAAAAGCACAGGTATCCTCAAAGCCTGGTGGCCTGTGGTACTCCCCACACACCAGCTGGCCCAGCTCAAGGCACATTTACTAATAACCAGGGTGGGAATCAAAGTTCCAGATCTTGTGCTTATTATGCTCTGGCTTTTCCAGCCTTTTCTCTGCTGGAGCAAGCCTCTAGATAGCCCTTTGAAAGTTTAGCTAAGAATGAGGGGAAATGCCCTGCTGAAGCAAGACCATCACTCCCTGTGTCCATCAGTCAGGTAGCTGAGTCAGCCTGACACTCTATCACCTCTCAGTTGTGGTTTTCATCTTTTGTGCAAGCACAGAAGTGATCCTTCCTGGAGTGGGCAGGAGTGCCTGTAACCTACACCCTGCTGCCAGGTCTGGTTTCAGTTGCTGCAGTCAGTCAAGGTGTATATGCAAGAGGGTTTTTAGCCCTAATGTCTTCCACTTGATCTATTTGCTGTCTTGCCAGGATGCAGGACGTTCATTTCACCCCTGTCCAGAGACACCCTTCTCATGCATCAGCTGCAACAGGCAGCCTACGTCCCCTCCAACCACATCTATCCCATCTCCACACTACCTGGCAGTTCTACCTGCCATCCAAACCTCCATGGGCTCTCCAGAGTCCTGCCTCTCCTTCTCAGGACTTACCTCATTAAAGCCAGACACATCTCTCAATTTCCTTGCACCTGAAGGTCATTTGCTTCCACCTTCT
The DNA here is from genome assembly GCA_013400475.1 of Tricholaema leucomelas. Classification (NCBI taxonomy): domain Eukaryota; kingdom Metazoa; phylum Chordata; class Aves; order Piciformes; family Lybiidae; genus Tricholaema lacrymosa; species Tricholaema leucomelas. Next base: position 263,622 of record WAAF01001069.1, read on the forward strand.
GTCTAATTAACTACATCACAACAAACTCCAGAGATCGAATCATAGAATCAACCAGGTTGGAAGAGACCTCCAAGATCATCCAGCCCCACCTAGCACCCAGCCCTATCCCGACAACCAGACCATGGCACTAAGTGCCTCATCCAGTCTCTTCTTGAACCCCTTCCAGGCACAGTGACTCCACCACCTCCCTGGGCAGCCCATTCCAATGCCAATCACTCTCTCTGCCAACAACTTCCTCCTAACATCCAGCCTAGACCTCCCCTGGCACAGCTTGAGACTGTGTCCCCTTGTTCTGTTGCTGGTTGCCTGGGAGAAGAGACCAACCCCACCTGGCTACAGCCTCCCTTCAGGTAGTTGTAGACAGCAATGAGGTCACTCTTGAGCCTCCTCTTCTGCAGGCTAAACAACCCCAGCTCCCTCAGCCTCCCCTTGGTCTAGGAGACTATTTATGATTAACTTGCCACCACTCTGGAATGGCTCTCACCAGCACATTTTTGCCTGGCATGTGTGTGCTGATGACACCCTGGTATTTACTGAAACTGCCTGCTCCCGAGGTGCCTTCAGGGCTGTGTGGCTCTCTGTCAGATATTCACAGTTTGATGAGCAACAATTTTCCAGAGGTGAACAGAGCAAAATGAAGTCACTGGTTCCAGGCAGATACATATGTTGACTTTTCAACCCAAAGTGAAAAATCTAAGTATACTCATTTTATCTTTCCAAGGAAGCTATGCTCTAGTGCAGCCTCCAAAATGCAGTATCTTTCACACAGCCCTCTTCCTCAGATTGCCTGCCAGTTCTTCCTGAGAAGGTGATGCCTTAGCACTGCTGGGATTGCTGCTTGTGTCGCCAGCCTGACGGCACTCTGTGCTCCACTGACTACTGCCCTTGAAATGGCAAAACCAAATGCAGTCAGAGCAGGAAGAGAGCTGGGGCAGAAAAGATTCAGCAAGGTCTGTCTCTCACTCACTTAGACATGATTGAACCTTTGTCTTCCTGCCCAGTCAAGGGAATCTGCATTATGATTTATCTCAGCCTCAACCAGATGTCTAAGCAATCACATACATCACCTCTAAATTGCTCCTGTCTGTTAATTGACTGAAAAAGGAGATAAGTAAGACAAAATGGTTCCTATCTCTGGGAAGAACACAAGCACTCAGACTGGTCCCACTCTACCTGCCTAATTTAAACAAGTTTCAAGGCTTCTTTCATATTCAGACATGACATGTCTGGGGGCAGAATCAGTTCTCCTTCAAAGATACCCGACGAGAGCATAACCACTCACTAGACACTGGACACCTACTTGATATCTGGCAAAGATGGCACATGACCCCCCCAGCCCTGAGGAGAAGGACCTGGGGGTCTGGGTTGACAGAAAGCTCAACATGAGCCAACAGTGTGCACATGCAGCCCAGACAGCAACCCTGTGCTGGGCTGCAGCAAGAGCAGTGTGGGCAGCAGGGCAAGGGAGGGGATTCTGCCCCTTGGCTCTGCTCTCATCAGACCCCACCTGGAGTACTGTGTGCAGTTCTGGAGCCCCCAGCACAAGAAGGACATGGAACTGCTGGAGCCAGTCCAGAGGAGAGCCACAAAGATGCTCAGAGGGCTGCAGCAGCTCTGCTATGAGGACAGGCTGAGAGAATTGGGGCTCTGCAGCCTGGAGAAGAGAAGGCTTTGAGGAGACCTTGGAGTGGCTTTGCAGTATCTGAAGGGAGTCTACAGGAAGGCTGGGGAGGGACTATTGACAAGGTCTGGTAATGTCAGGATGAGGGGGGATGGGTTTAAGCTGGCAGAGGGGAGATTTAGACTGGATGTTAGGAGGAAGTTCTTTACAGTGAGGGTGGTGAGACACTGGCACAGGTTGCCCAAGGAGATTGTGGATGCTTCCTCCCTGGAGGTGTTTAAGGCCAGGCTGGATGAGGCCTTGAGCAACCTGCTCTAGTGGGAGGTGTCCCTGCCTATGGCAGGGGCTTGGAGCTGGTTGATCCTTGAGGTCCCTTCCAATCTAGACCATTCTATGATTCTAATTACCCTGATCCTCTTCCCTAGCTCTGTGTAAGAGCTGAGTACAGAGCAGTGGAAACCTTGGAATCATGATTGGCTCTCAGGCAGATCACAGGAGCTCTGGTGGTGATCTGTTCTGGATGATAATATGTCTGCCTGTCATGCGCTCCACCAACATCTCCACCAGAGTTTTTTGCTCTCTCACTTCTTACATATTTCTATTCAGGTCTGATCCTTGTTATGTTTCCTGGGGGTGCATCAGCACCACTTTCCAGCAGGAATAAGTTTTCTAACTTATTAGAAGTGTTTGATCAAGTGTTAGGTCAATCTTTCACATGCCTGTCACTATGTGCCTTGAAGCCCTTTAATCAGGATGGGTGCTTTTTCCCCTATTATCTACCAAGAACAAGCAAGTTTGCTTTTATCTTTTTAGCCTGGAGTTTGTTTGGTAGAAATCAAAATAGCCTGAAACATGAGCTGTAAGTGAGACCTACCCTCTCCTTCTAAAGCATCCTCACTCTCTCTGCTCAGGGAAGGGCTCAGCTTCATCATGTACTGTGCCATTAGCCAGCTCCATCCCCGTGACACCTGAAACTGCTTTTCTTATGCTTAAATGCAGTTGGAAGGTACTGTCACATCCCATCTCAAGAGCTGACTTTTGCTTTGCCTACAAGCAGCCTCATATTCTTGGATGAAAAGCGAGAGGATTTCTTCAGAAGAAACTGATGTTTTCCTGCCTTAAAATAACAAGAGTCAGAAATAAAGCAGAAGTGTACCCAGGGAATCAGAGAGTGCTGCTCAGCAAGTGATCACAGGAAACAAACGAAGGCCTCTCTGGCCTTTGAGACTGTCTCTGTTCTGTAAAGTGGTTATGTGCCAAGAGGGCTAAGAAGGCACCAAGGTCTCCTGTAAGTGACTTTTGTTCTGTAAGTTTAAGTGATTCATCTGACCTGTTCTGGGCAGCTTCTGTATGACAAGGTGAGGTGTCTCTGGATCATTGGCACTATTCGTCTCAAGCTAAGCATGACATCTGAGGTAGGTCCCTAAATACACCTGTTTCTCTCTTAATTTACAAGGGTAACACCTAAAGCTGTGTGAAATCAACCTTGGCAAAGAGAAAGACCACAACACAAAGTAAAGTTTGTGCGACGCAAAACTTCATGGACCGAATAAGGAATAAAAAGCAGGTTCTGCTTCAGTCTTTTGTGATACTTCTGTCCCACTGAACCTCTCCTCAGAGCTCTTGAGCAAAACCAGAGCTTGATATTTGTATTGAAAGGCCAGTGGCAGAAGAGACACCGAAATTGCCTTTATGCATCATAAAGAAGCAATAAAGGGCACAATCTTGTTTTTCTCATTTCAGCTTCGCAAGTCACCCTACAAGGGAAAAGCTCCCAAGAGTGTAGCATCCAGAACAGCATCATCTTGTCCAGCAGTCTAAGGCAACAACAAAAACCAAATAAACTAAACAAAACAAAAACCTTAAAACCTTGTCTGGGAGAAACAAGCAAATGCCAGTGAAATTACTAAGGCTGCCAACAACAGCCAATGTTGTCCGAGTCCTACACACTCAACAGTAGTTGCATTGCAATGCTCTTACTTCTCAAGGCTTTGTTTCCAAATAAAGGCCATGGCAGGAGGCATGTGTGCTTTACTGGTCTGCAGCTGGCCCTGAGGAGGCTCAGGGCAGACCTCATCACTGTCTACAACTACCTGAAGGGAGGTTGTAGCCAGGTGGGGTTGGTCTCTTCTCCCAGGCAACCAGCAACAGAACAAGGGGACAGAGTTTCAAGCTGTGCCAGGGCTTGATATTAGGAGGAAGTTCTTGATAGAGTGATTGGCATTGGAATGGGCTGCCCAGGCAGGTGGTGGAGTTGGTGCCCCTGGAGGTGTTGAAGCAAAGCCTGGCTGGGGCACTTAGTGCCATGGTCTGGTTGATTGGCTAGGGCTGGGTGCTAGGTTCGACTGGATGAGCTTGGAGGTCTCTTCCAACCTGCTTGATTCTATGATTGTATGGTTAAATATTTCTCATCCAAAGGCCCAGAGAAATCACGAATCTCACTGTGTATTTCACTTGAGCTTCACTGATTTCTGCCCTCCTTTACGCTTCATTGAGTGGCCAAGACTACAGCAGAGGCTGTCAGTACTGAGAGCTGGTCAGCAGGAATGCACAGGTCACTAGACAAACACATCCAGAAATTATAATGTGTCATTAGGTATCATCATGGGTCTCTGTTCACTTGAGTTCTGGCCAAGTGTGACACGTTGCCAAACCGCATCCACAGCCGGCACGGAACCAACTCAGTGATGGGACCTCTATTCTCCCAGTCACAGGAAGAGGGAAAGGTAAACACTTATGATGCATTGTTTTTGCTGTTCCTTTTGGGGACTGGATTTTGTTTGTTTGTTTTGGAACAAAAAAATAATCAGCAGAATGTCTTCCCTCTGTTAGCATCTCCTGCCTGCAAACCTGCTTCTTGCTATGGAATTTTCCAAGTTGTCTTTAGTCTTCCTTGAGAAATTTTCATCTCTCAGCTAAGAATATTCACAGTGCAAGAACAAAATGCCAGAGGTACAGTAGATACCTTAGTACAGCTGGTTCCAGCCAGAGAGTAATTTGGCATTGGAATGGGCTGCCCAGGGAGCTGGTGGAGTTGCCATCCCTAGAGGTGTTGAAGCAAAGCCTGGCTGGGGCACTTAGTGCCATGGTCTGGTTGACTGCATAGGGCTGGGTGCTAGGTTGGACTGAGTGAGCTTGGAGGTCTCTTCCAACCTGATTGATTCTGTGATTCTATGTTTAACTTACATACTGAGCTGGTTGATTCTATGATTTGTAGCAACTCTTTATAGCACAAGGTAAAAGCCACTGCCTGTGATGGTTCACTCCCTTCATTCTTGATTTAGACACATGAAATTATGAAATCCTATCAGAGACATCAGTGCATACAGAACAGGGAAGGGACATTTGTGAGTGAAATTTGATCATTGCCTTTGTGCAGAACAAGGTAAATTTTGTGTCAGCAGGTAGATTTGCTTTCAGTTAGTTCCTTGCTCTAAAGCTTGACCACAGCAGGGAAAAGAAGAACAGCCAAAGTGAAATACATATTTGGGCTATGCTGGCATACGCTGAAGATTTCCCAGGGCTGTACCTAAGAAGTGTGAAGTAACAGCAAGAAATGTGTTATGTTGTCTGTGCAAAGTCTGCTCTATCAGGTTTGCTTTTCCAAGCTGTTCAGTGCCATATGGTACAAACAGACCCCCAAAGGCTGTGGATGACTTGCTCTTGGAGGGGATTTCCTTTCTGTGTCACTGTTAAGATCTCCTCCTCTCGCACTTTGTGGTCACCCTGCAGGTGCAGGATGTCTGCATGAGATTGGCAAACAGCCCAGTGGGGGTGAGTTAGGGAGCAGCATCAGCACGCCCAGCAAAGACCAAATACTTGCTGTTGATGAGCAGAGGTAGATGGGAGGGAAAATCATGCTCCAAAATTCAAAGAACAGCTTCCATTCCTCAAGTTATTCTCCACCCTAGTGATGAAGGTAGGCTGTAAATGGACAATCTCAGGAGAGTGAGTTTGAACTTCTGTGCTGCTTTGAGGCTAATTGGAATATTTTAATGAGAAGAATTAGACTACAGGCTGTGAAAAGGAAACAATGGTGATGTCTGCTGCACTCATAGGCTTGCTGAGACATACAATAACAAGGACACAAACGTAGATAAGAGAGTCTCTATCTGTTGGAGCCCACTGTCTGTGTCTTCTCCCTGGGCTTCTGCTGCTCTGCTTGGATCTGTGTAACCCAACTAATCATTCTGCTTCTAACCCCCCTTACCGACTCTTTCAGCTCACCTTGCATGTAAGGCAGACTCTGGGATAAGGTAGAGGGGTGGAAGAGTGGTTGGGAGCCCCTCCTGGGCACTCTGACTTCTTGGAGGGCTGTTGTGCTTCTGTATTACCTTTAACTTGCATATTTCTGTATAGAGCTGTAAATATTGTAACTCTCTGCTTGTATCTTGTGCTAAGCTGTGACTACAAAGCTTCATTCCTTAACTTCCAGCTCAGCTGAATCTAGTCCAGGTGATTTCATTGGTGGGGGGGGAGGGCAGGTAACTCCCAAACCATCACAACTTCATATGCCTGCAGGTTCCCTGAGTGGATCCTCTCAAATGATGACAGCAATGACCTCAGTAAAATAGGGGGTTTGCTTTTAATATATCAGAGATTTCCATTATCTGCTAGAGTTCATTGGAGCAGATGGTGAGATGAAAAGCAGCCCTTGCCTTGATACCAAGCAAGGGACTGGATCTGATTCAAACTTGCAGAGTGGAAGCCCTACAGTTTAACAGTGACTAAAATGCACTTAGATCTGACAAAAGAAACAAAAAATTCCAGTGCAGTAGAGCTAAAGTCCAACAGACACATTCAGTAAAAATGAGGAAGCTTGTTAAAAAGTTAAAACAGGCAACTAAGGGACTTAAAACCTTACAGGCAATATGGAGACTACTAAAGGATGCAAAGCTAGGAGCACAGCACCAGAGAATATCACCCATTAAGAAAGTCTTGGAAGAGGATAAAAAGAAAGCTGTGTGATGGCACAGCCAAAAAAAAAAATAGAAAGGGTTGTTAGAATTCAGAAGAATTTAATGCAATAGACTGAAACTAGACCCAGACCAATTCAGAGCAGTAGTTAATAGCAAAAGGTCGTACTTTAGTAACCAGAAATCAGGCAGATTACAAAAAACTGTCTGGAGAGCTGGGCACAAGGAACCAAATGAGTTCAACAAGGACAAGTGCAGAGTCCTGCATCTGGGGAGGAATGATAAACTGCACCAGTACAGGCTGGGAGGTGATCTGCTGGAGAGCAGTCCAGTGGAGAGGGACCTGGGGGTCCTGGTGGCTAACAAGTTACCCATGGCACAGCAATGTGCCCTTGTGGCCAAGAAGGCAAATGGGATCCTGGGGTGTATCAGGAGGAGTGTGTCCAGCAGATCAAGGGAGGTTCTCCTCCCGCTCTGCACTGCCCTGGTGAGACCACATCTTGAATACTGCCTTTAGTTTTGGGCTCCCCAGTTGAAGAGGGACAGGGATCTGCTGGAGAGGGTCCAGTGGAGGGCTATGAGGATGATTAGGAGACTGAGAGGGGAACTAATAGATGTTTATAAACATCTGAGGACTGGGGGTCAGATGGAGGAGGACAGGCTCTGCTCACTGCTCCCTGGGATAGGACAAGGAGCAATGAGTGTAAGCTGCAGCATAGGAGGTTTCACCTCAATGCAAGGGGGAACTTCTTTCTTGTAAGGGTCACAAAGCACTGGAATAGGCTTCCCAAAGAGGTTGTGGAGTCTCCTCTCTGGAGCCTTTCAAGACCTGTCTGGATGCATTCGTCTGTGATCTGTGCTAGATTGTGTGGTCCTACTCTGTCGGGGGGTTGGACTCGATGATCTCCTTGGGTCTCTTCCAACCCCTAATATCCTGTGAGCTGTGAACTAAAAGATGAAAGCATGTAATAACTTCTTTCCATACACCAGGAACAAAAGGCCTGCCCAGAAAAGTCTGCAGGGCCAGCTGATCATCCCAGCAGACAAGAAGCACTCAGGAAGACAAAGCCATTGCCAGGCAGCTAATAAATTCTTTGCACTGGTGTCTGCTGGAGAAGAATCTGGAGAGAGTCTTGTATATCCTTTGGTAGCCTGTAGGTACGTCTGAGACTGAAATAGTGATAGAAGAGGTGATAGTATGAACAGGCAAAGGGAAAATGAGCAACTGACCAGGGCATGCAGTCCTCCTAAGGGAGCCCAGCAATGAAACAGCTGAATTACCAGTGGCAATATTTAACCTTTCACTTCAAGCTTCCTCGGGAACTAAAGAACACGAAATAAAAAGATCACATAGGGCTCTGGATCATTAACAGCCTGAGAGCCTCAGAGCTGCACCAGGCAAGCTAGGAGAAAGCAATGTGCACTATGGTCATGAAAACAAACACTAATCTGAAATTAAGTAAATTTGATTTTTTTCCAGGTTTGCCTCCCTTCACATCCAAGGACCATCTGGGTGGTCAGTCAAGACACTGCTGCTGTTGTAGCCATTGCACCAGCACCACTGGCTGCAGTCTATACAGCAGCAAAAGGCTGCAAAACACAACAGAGCTGCCTGAAGCCCTCAAACCTAGACAGAGCACAAGTTTTCAGAGCTAGTCACTCCAGTTCAGGGCGTTGCAAGAACAATTCAAGAGAGATGTTGAGGTGCTGGAAGATGTCCAGGGAAGGGCAATGAAGCTGGGGAGGGGCCTGGAGCACAGCCCTGTGAGGAGAGGCTGAGGGAGCTGGGGGTGTGCAGCCAGCAGAAGAGGAGGCTCAGGGCAGAGCTCATTGCTGTCTGCAGCTCCCTGCAGGGAGGCTGTAGCCAAGTGGGGTTGGTCTCTTCTACCAGACAACCAGCAACAGAACAAGGGGACACAGCCTCAAGCTGTGCCAGGGGAGATCTAGGCTGAATGTTAGGAGGAAGTTGTTGGCAGAGAGAGTGATTGGCATTGGAATGGGCTGCCCAGGGAGGTGGTGGAGTCACCGTGCCTGGAGATGTTGAAGCAAAGCCTGGATGAGGCACTTAGTGCCATGGTCTGGTTGATTGGCCAGGGCTGGGTGCTAGGTTGGACTGGATGAGCTTGGAGGTCTCTTCCAACCTGGCTGATTCTATGATTCGGTGAGTAGCAATGGTATGTGCTGCTAGAATTAATGGATCTTTATCTCAATTAGTGTGGCTGGTCTTAAATTCTCAGTCTTGAGGCATCTTGTACTGCCAGTTTACAAAGGTGTGTGCATGCATTTGGGTGTTCTTTAATTCATAAGAGCAAACCTGATGTTTCTTCACACTAGTACTGGGTACAAGCATTTCTGCAGGTGGCACATCAAAGAAGGGATCCAAATTGTTAAAAAGACTGAAAGGAAGGTGAAGTTTCAGGAAGCACTTAGTACTAGCCTAATCCTGCTCCTTTTAAAAGCAAACAAGATTTGCTTCAGCTTTTTAGTCCTCAGCTGGGTAGCAGAGAGTTTATCTGTGCTAAGAGCTTCAGCAGTGCTACAGGGCAGCTCTGCTTGAACACAGAGATGGAGATAAATGACCTATCTGCTCACCCCCACTACACAGCACTGCTCTGAAGTAGTTTACTGTTTGGGCATGTTTGATATCCATGCCTGGCCAGATTGCTTCTGGAGATATTGATTCATCAAACCACAAGGCACGAGGTCACCATCTGAAAGCACAAACACAAAGGTCTTTTGTTTGCCTGTTGAAAAGACCAAACATCTCCTTCTGGATGTCTGCCTCAGACCTTCATATCCTCCAGCTTGCTGGCTGCTTCTCACCCCGGCAGCACAGCTCTTTCACAGCACGAAAAGTCAAGTTGCAGGAAGGAAGGCAGCGACACCAGTCACAGAGTAGCTAAGTAAGTAATAGAGCCTGCTGTTGTGCAGGGTTACAAACCTACCCACCCAGCAGCAAACACAGCTGCCCAGGAGAAAAATGAATCCTTGGGAGCCTATTTGTTCCCCTTGCTTAGAAGCCAATAAGCTGGCTTCTGGAAACGTATTACTCAAAGCTGAGAAGCAGAAGTCTCTGGAGCACTGGGCTCTGCAATTGCACTTTCCCCCCTCAAATTTATGCTTGTCTTAGATCACCACTTTTGGCAAAAATAGGTGACAAAACCTGCCACAGCCAGACTCACCTCCTTCATTTGGCTTCCCACATCACATCTGGAGCTTCTGAGAGCAACCACAGAGCTCTTGGGTTTAGTCAATGGATGTGACCAGAAACAGTATCCAGGCTTGCAGAGCACATAGACCAAGGCAGACAACTGCATCAGAGAGCTATTTGTTATTTCACTCAGAAAAGACTCCTTTAATTCTCTCTCTGAGTCTTTTAGCCATGTGGGCTTTGCAGTCTGATAGCAAAATGAAGCATGAAGAGTCAGAAAGTGTGACTGACAGTGAATTCCACATGGTGAGTGTTAGCATGTCCTAACCATGGGCAGCAACTCCAACTGCTGAGCCTGACTGGCAGACAGAGTGACCTGAAGCAGCAGGAGGGACAGAGCTTGCTCGTCTGTAGTTTGGAACTAACACCCCCTTCCTTCTCTGGAGCACAGAGACCAAAGAGCACACCAGCTCTCCATCGTCATTGGCATGCATGGTGTGTCTGACTTGGAGAACAATCCTTGGGAGAAACACTTTGTGTCCTTTCTGTAGCTTCCTCCAGAATGAATATCACTTCCTGGGGTGTGTTCAGAAAGAAAAATGGCTTTTTTTGTATGGGTCAGCAAGGGGAAATTTGTGTTGGGTTTTTTTTCCTGCTTACAGATAGAACAGGCTTTATCTTTTTATTAAACCCAGCTCTTCCTGACCAATCTCCACTTAGGTAGAGGCTTAAAACACACACATGAACTGATTTAGGAGGCTTAAAACACACACACATGTACTGATTTAGGAGGCTTAAAACACACACATGAACTGATTTAGGAGGTTTAAAACACACACATGTACTGATTTAGGAGGCTTAAAACACA
>WAAF01001070.1:0-43219 GCA_013400475.1 Tricholaema leucomelas
CATCCAGCCTGTACTTCCCCTGGCACAACTGAGACCCTAACCCTCATCCAAAACAGGAGGTGCAGGAGTACACAGTGCTGACAATGAGGGTCAGGTGGGTTTGGAGAAGGGTCCTCCTTATTCTCCCTCCACCCTTGTCTGACTAAGATAGTTCATGACCTTCTGTGGCTCCAGCTGTGCTTCTTCAGACTGCTCTGATGGGAATATTAACATTCTGTAATAACTCTGTCAGACTTACCAAGGGATTTGTTTTATTAATTCTGACTGGGTACAGCAAATAAATTGTAACTTAGACCACTTCATAAGCTTAACAAACCCTTTCTCTGCTTATTTATGACTTTTGTTCAAAATCTCCTTGTGCTGACTCCTATTTCTGCTCTTTGTGTTACTGTTTATCAAATATACTCAGTGCTGCATATGTCACATTGAATATATCCAAAGTTTGTTCCTGTCCATCTCACTTCTTTGGATAGTAAGGCAGGAATAGAGGCAGCACAATTTGCAGTGTTCTTTAGGGGACTAAATGCCTTTTGGTAGCTGCTGAGACAAGATGAAACTGAAAATACTCAACATGTGTGCAGGTTCTTGCTCAGCAGAAGGAGAGGTACTCTATTTCAGTAGCATATGGTGAGTGATGTCCTGGTTTCCAGTCCTGTCTTGCTGGCAGGCAGATGTGGAACACCACAAGCCTGATTTCAGTCCTTTGAGCAGGCAGCAGAATGCTTGCGATAGAACTAGTTGTAGCTTCTTGGGTCACATGGCTGCTTCGCTTCAGTGTGAGCCCTAAGACTGCTCAAACATAAGTTCATTTTTTTTTGGTGGTGGTCAGCATGGGAAAGACCACTGCTGTGCATCTGTAGGATCTGTAGTGTGATTCACCTTTAGCATATAAAAACATATCATACTATGAGATGATGCAGCCACTGAAGTGTCATGTTGGTTGATTTAGTCCTTGTTTAAGTTGAGAGAAAATCTGGCTTGTAATTGGAAGCTAGTTTCAGCTGTAAGTAGAATATGAGGAAGCAGATGTCCGGGGGGGGGGGTCTTACTCTCTTGCTAGTGGTTTCTGAAAGTCTTTGCAAAGCATAAGACTCTCACCACAAAGGAAATCTGAATGAGGATAGGGGTCTCCCACCATAAGTCTTTGCATGGAAGCACATACAGAGATGTCTAGGTAATGTAATAAAAATGTGAAAAAAGAGGCAGAAATGTAGGAAAGGTTTGCTTTTAGATCTACAGCTTACTGTTTCATCTGAGCTGGAAGGGAGAGTGAAATCATGTTCCTTTTCGTTATTGAAGATGAAAATATGAACCCAACTTTCTGTGTAACACTGACATTGCTCTTAATATATGAATGGCTTATAAACAATGGTCACAAATATTGTAGCTAAAGGCAGGAAAGTAATTTAGTCACCCTTTTTCCTGTGAATGATCATTTAGGTGGAAAAAGCTTTGGCACTTTTACTACATAATATGACAAACCATATGTCAGCTTTTGCTGTTTATGATTTGTCATGTAATGTTCCATGCAGCGTTTGTGGAGAAGACTGTATACTGTATGTGTGCGACATCACCGCTGTCCGTGTTATTTGTCCTCTGGTATCTATTCATCCTTTGCAGAAGCTGTAGCTCACTCTTGGGCCAAGTGTTGCAAGTGAATTCTAGGGCAGATGAGCTCTCTTTATGTAGCTCTGTGTGTGATACTGCTAAACAGAAAGAAAAGAAGGGATTTGGATCTACACCAGGTCCTGGTAAGGAACAAGGCTCTCCAGAGTGGTGAAGTGCGTTTTTAGGCTGATTCATTCAAACACAGTCTGTATTTCTTATTTATATACTTGTCAGCCTGTGTTTCTGACAAGAATAGTATCTTTGTTATCTTTGGATTTTTGGCCAGACCCGTGTTAAAATACATTAATGACACAAATGGCCTGGTACAAGTAACCCAAGCATAAAATTCAAAGCTAATCCTTCTGTAGTAACTTGTATTTCTCTGCACTATAGGGACAGAATGACTGCCGTATGTAGAGAGTCTTGATGGAGCAGTTGAGAAAGTGGCTAAAGCATGAAGTGAAGTAGATAGTAAACATAGAGACTGAATGGAGAATGTTTATATTCCAGAAGAGAACAGAAAAACTCAAGCAGATCAGTGTCTATCAAGGATAATTAAACATGTAAATCATTATGCAATTTCCACTGGCCCATCATTGCTGGAAATGGTGAATAAGGGTACTGTGAATGTTCTCAGTTCCTTTTGACTCTTCCCTGAATACCTGCACTTGGCTGCAGTCAGAGGCTTGGCCTTGGTTTCTGCCCTGCTTCATTACTGAAGCTCTTAGATTGTGACGCTTGGCAGCTGTTTCTGACGGGATTGTCTGAGGAGAGTGCATTTTGAATTAGAATAATAAAATCATAGAAGATGGGATTGGAAAAGGTCTCAAGGGCCAGCTAGTCTTGCCAAGACAAGATCAAGTGTATCTGAAAAATTAATGAGGAATACTTGTCTAGTCTTTTTACAGTAGTCTTCAATGCTGGTGTCAAACTCCAGGCTCCCAGTAACAAAGCTATTCTAGAGCCTCACTACCCTGCTGCTACCAAAGTTTGCAGGACTTATCCAAAACCTTATCTTTCTGCATCATAAATTTCTTTTCTTTTGATCAGTGGTGAATGTTGAAGATACGACACCTTTCCCTCCCCACCCCCCTGGCTTGCAACTGCCCTTCATAAGTTATACAGTTATGTACATTTGTGTGCTCTGCAAGACTGTGAACACTGTTGGCTGAACGAAGGTGTACAGGGGTGTTGCGCTAAATAGCAAGGCGTGAATCCTCTTTTGCCTCGTCTAGGACAAAGTGGAAAGAATCTTCATCCTGGAATGTGCAGACAGTATCTAGGCACTTTAAGTGAAGATCAGCAAAGTTTTTGGAAGGCACCAAGTAATTAAATTCCTATTAGATTTTTGCTAGTACTAGGCCACAGAACTATTGACTTTCCCCCCAGCCAGGCTCCAAGCAATGTATGTGAACATATTTGTTGGGGTATGTGGGAGAGGATGGTACTTTCACTGAAAGCTGGGAAATCAGCAAGCAGCTTTATCTAAGAATAGTAATGATACAGATTTAATTAGAGGCATTAATAAGAATTAATTTCTCTAAGATTTTTTTCAGTCTTACTGGAGCTAGGAATACTGATGCAGTGGTTCCTGAAAGCAGCATGCACATCTAATCCATCCATACCATGTTGACAGCAAAACACTGTTCTAAATGGCCAGGCAAATGCAGCAAACCCATGATGGCTTACATATGTCTCCTCAGCTAGCTATAGCATACATTGCCCAAGTATCTTGGTTGCCTGAGAGGAGAAAGCTTGGCTCCATGACGTAAAAGATCCATTTTCTTTAGTAGATTATAGGATCCACTCAAACTTTAGACACTTTATAGACTGACATACTCAGGTATATGTCAGTCAATGCCACATTTGACCTTGTTGAGAGGACAGGCTGAGCATCACACCAATGCACACAGTACAGAGAAGAGTACTGGAGGCATCAAATCACTGTTTATCATTCAGATAAGATCAAATCCTTTCACCTCATTTGCATCAGGAGTGTTTTAAAATCACATGCCACTTTTAGTAGAATCAGCCAAGTTTCATTCTCCCTCTTTAAGTAGTTCTTGTTCTAACTCTGACATGCTAAACTGCTGTGTTGCCTTCCTATAAGCTGTTAAACATCTGTTTCTTTCACTTCAGAGCTGGCTGCATTTCAGTACTGGCTGAATGATTCCTACATTCACAGCTAATAAGTGCTTTGAGATCCCAAGTATTATATGTGCAAAGGCACAGTACCACAAATGTCTGCAATTTTATGCAGTTTACAAAGTGAGTACTATTCCCGAGAGACTGAAGCCTAAGAGATCCCATAGGACAAAGGACACAGAAATGTAATTGATTGTAATGAACTTGTTTGTGTATGTCACCACTTGTCTCCAGTGAATAAAATCAGAAGTGTTCAACACTCCATTAACACAAATTACAGGGTCCTGTTCTGTGAGACAATAAGGCCTACACCTGCTAGTACTGTGAAGTTCTTGATGATCGCAGTGTGTAGCTCAGTGATAGACTTCATAAGCTTGAGTGGTTTTGGATTTGTTTCAGTACCCTAAACATTTAGCAAGTTAAATAGAATTGGTCAAACTTACTTCTGTCCCAATTCCACTGGAATCAGTGAAAGGATACTGGAGACGGATTCTGCTACCACAGTAAGATAAGAGATGTTAATTAAACATGAGGGATGAAATCATGACATTATCAAAATGACTCTCAAGTCTTTTATGATTTAATGAATCCCAGTTTTTAACGTAATTAACAATAAATACAATAATCTGCAAGGTGTCTGTCTCCTGTATGAGCTTGAGCACTACGGGGATGCTTTGCTAAAGCTTGGAACTGGTCTTATTACAGAGCAGGACTTTACCCAAGCAAATTGTTGTTAGAAGTGTTCATACAATGCAAATGCTATTTCTTTTCAAGTTGCTGTAACTTTCCCAAGTTAATAGATCAGATTAGGAAGGGATGAGACCACTTGCCAAGTCAGCATCTGGAATTAACACTTCATCAAATAAAGTATCAAATTAATGAAGGCTTTGCTCACTGAAATTTGAAGGGTTTCCAGGTCAGCCAAAATGCAATTCAGCATCATACTGTTAAAAAGTTGCATCTGAGCTCAGTTAGAAGGAAATCACCCAGGTCTGAGTCACCAGCATCTCTTACTACGACACCACAGGAGTCCAGGCTGGCTCATCACATCTTTTGAATCATTTCACAGGCTGCTATAAATACACCAGTCTTTGGTCTCTGAGCTGTTTTCATCTCTGTCAGTGTAGTAGACTGAGAGTCCTGCTTCTGTCAGTGAAACAGTACCTATATCTGTTGTCTGTATTTGCAGTCAAATCTGCTTTAGAAAATAGTTTTGTAGTGTTAATAACTGAATGAGCTTCAGAATGAGATAATTTTCCTTTCAGGATCTCCCCTTATTTACGAGTGAGTCTCCTATGACCAAAATATGCCTCTAAGTGTTAAAACCTTTTGCCCTCCTCTCCTCAGTGTCTGTCTGCCTCCTACTCTCCACACACTAGCATTCAGAGAGAGAAACCAGAGAGCCCTGCAGGGAGGTGCTGAAGAACTTGAGAGACTTTTAGTACAAAACAGTGCCCTTCACTTCTAGGTGCCTGTTTACAATAGCTGGGTAGTCGAGGATACAAGGAAGCAATTTTTTACTATGAAGGTAGTGAAACATTGTCACAGGTCGCCCAAAGAGATCGTAGATGCCCCATCCCTGGAAATGTTCAGTCAGGTCAGACAAGGCTCTGAGCAACTTGATATAGTTGTAGGTGTCTCTGCTCACTGCAGGGAGGGGTTGGACCTTTAAAGGTCTCTTCCAACCCAAGACATTTTATAAGTACAATTGTATCACTTATAGTTTAATAGTTTTCACTTAGCATAGGCTGGCAGCTCCTTTGCGATGTGCGAATTCAGTTAATGGCTCTCAGTTTAGCTGGCAGAAGACAAATGTCCATGGTCCACCAAAGCAATAGGGACCCTAGAAATGGGAAGGAAAGCAGATCTCTTCAGGTGGTGTGTACTGGTGGGACTGGAGTGCATAGAAAGTCTGTGCTGTCCTTGTCTTCCGGATGTAGAGAGATGTGCACTATCATGACGGCTTCCCTTATTGCTAAACTTCTTGTTAAAAAAATGAAGAGTTAAAAATACCTCAGATATTTCCTCTACAGGCACAGGAATGATCTGAACTATAATAATATTTGCTTTATTATTCCTGCTCCCCTTCATCACCATCCTTCTCCGCCCACCCCACCCAGATGGCTGGGGCTGCACCAGACAAAGACAACAGCCCTGCTGATCCCTCTTTCAACCCAGCTATTAGCATCAAAGAAGAAAAGCAAACAGCACCGGCTTGCTGCGTAGCCCTCTACAAAAGAGCAATAAATGGACCCTTTTGTACAGGATAAAGTGAACTCTGACTTGCCTTTTGTTAAGAGGCAGACTTTTCTGTGTTTGAACTGCTCCGAGCTGTAGGAAGTGGAGAAATGTCCATCTGCACAGCAGTAAGTCCCATGGTCACTGGCCTTTTTGTTAGCCAATGGGTTCTGCATGCTCCCTCTTTAATCAGGGAGAACTCCATCTCCTGGGTCCCTATGGCAGGTTAAGAAGTCCCTGTAGGGGGAGGAAGGTAGTGCTGATGGAAGAGGAGTAGAATGGGGACGTGTTTTAAACAGTCCGTTTGAAAACAAAGTGGAAAAACATGAAAAGAATTTGAGAGAATATCTCAGATGGCAGAGTCTGAAGGAGAGTCAGCTCAGCTCGCCAGTGACTCTGGTCAGTGCCTGTTTGCCATCTTCATTTTCTACTTTTCTTGAGGCATTAGTTTTCTTCTAATTGTGGAGCCACCAACCATAAGGAGCTAGATGAGAGGGTTCTTATTAAGGGTCTCTCTTGTCAGCATATGCAACCACAGTTTTAACTGTGCACCACAGCAGAGTGGTACATGAAGTGTTAAAGGGTTTCCTCTAAGGACTTGCACAGAATTTCAGTTGCATGCCAGAGTGGTGTTTATTGTAGGGTCTTTTGTGAGGACTAGCTGATTACACGGCATTTTTCTCTTCACATACAAAACAGTGCTTTCTCGTGTGTGTTTTATAATATAATCCAAGTACTTTCAACATTCGAAAATCAGCATTTGCCAGCAGATACCACATGGGGGGGTGTCTGCAATACAGGAAACTTCCTTTGTGTTTGGTATGGGGAAATAACACGAATGACTTGGACTGCCACACAGGTATGTATTGCAAAAGTGTCACAGAGATGCAGACAGTGACTTTTTCTGATGCAGACAGTGTATACAGAAACCGTGTTGAGTGGACACTTTCCAAAAAAAAAAAAAAGGTACAGCAAAAAGACAGCAAAGAATAAAACCAGTCAGGATTGGTGATGGATGCCTGCTCTCGGGGACACTGGGGGTGGGGAAAAGGGGTAAAAGAAAATCCTCTTTCTGACTATCCTGTATTACTTATTATTGAGAAACTGCATTTTAGAGACACTTGTGTATCTTATAACACTTTATTGTCCTCCTTTTTAACATTTTCATGACCCATTTAACTTGTATACAGTGAAATAAGTATTGTTTCAAGCAGTGTATCAGTTACAGCCTACTGCCTATTCCCTTACTTGCTTAATGTGTTTATCCATTTCTCACCCTTGGTTATACCTTTCTTTTGCCCCTTCTCTCTGCTGATGCTTTTTGTTCCCTGACTATCCCACATATTTTCTCCTGGAGCTGCCTTGGACCCTCAAGATAGCCTGGGCTGTTGCTGTGCCCACTCCTTTGTTAGGACAGGCTGAGAAGACAACATGGGTCTAGAGCTTTTTAAGTGCTTAGAATAGGCTCAGAAACATTTGCTGTATCTTATGGTGATCCTTTCTTCCTCTTTTGAAGTGTTTGATAATCTCTGACTGTACTTATTTTCCCAAGCAACACTTCACAGAAATCGCATAGAATCACTATGGCTGGAAAAGACCATTAGGATCATCAAATCCAACCATCATCTAATTATCAGGGCCTCTACTACACCATATTCTTGAGCACTGTGTCTAGACAGCTTTTTAAATACCTCTAGGGCTGGTGATTCAACCAGGTTCTTGGACTGTCTCTTCCAGTATTTGATAACCCTTTTGGTACACAAGTTTTTTCTGATGTCTACTCTAAACATACTCCAACATCCTCATGTCTCTTTCCTACTGCAGCACCCAAAACTGAACACAGCACTCAAGGTACTCCCAGGCAACTTGTGACAAGGTGAGAGGGCACAACCAGAAATTGCACCAGGGGAGGTTTAGGTTGGGTGTTAGGAAGCACTTCCTCGCAGAAAGAGTAATTAGACAGTGGAATGGACTCCCTACTGAGGTGGTGGAGTCACTGTCCCTGGAAGTGTTTAAGCAAAGATTGGATGTGGCACTTAGTGCTACGGTCTAGTTAATATGGTGGTGTTAGGTCATAGGCTAGAGTAGATGATCTCAGAGGTCTGTTCCAGCCTCAATAATTCTGCAATTCTGTGTGCCCTCACCGGTGCTGAGTACAGTGAGACAATCACCTTTCTAGTCCTGTTGGCCACTTCAACTCAGGTCCTAGCTGTGGGCTTATAAATTCTTTGGCATCATGTTCACGTTCTGCAGTGGTGTTTAAGGGTCTAACTCCTTCCTTCCGCCCCTGCTCTCATATTTTTGAAGTTTTCACTCTCTTGTTTCCAGATTCTTGTTTTCTTTTCCTACACAAATGTAATTATTTTCAGATACATTTTGAGTGCTGTGGCTTTCCACACTTGCATGCTGAGAGAGGAGTTCTTAGAGACAATTAAGGGTTAAAAGATAAGAGCCAACAAATAACACTTAGCATACCTGACATACATGTGTAGTATAAGCTATGGAAATTAAACAAGCTGATGTAGTAGTCCCTCCCTTCTTTGTGTGTTGTTTTATTTGGGTTATTTAGCTCCTTAGGCAAAGATGGCTTGATATGTGTGAGGTACCATGGGAACTTTTCCTCACATGATTCTAGAGCCACTATAAAGTGATGAACAAAAGCAATATGCATAGGAATCACTCACTCACCACTGAAATGCAAGTGTCTCAGGAGGGCAAGTGACACTAGTTTCACAGCTGGTTTGGACAGGCAGGAGGAACGCTAATAGAAGTTGGAAGGGGTATTTGGAGAATAAGAATACATTCTTAGATGTTGGTGTGTAGCAAAGCACCCAGCATGTCATGCTCCTAGACTTGTGAAAGGAATGGTTCAGGACCTGCAGTAGTCTGAATTGTTAATGTATTGTTTTGAAATTGTACTGGAAAGATGATACCTGTAGTGGATACCTGGGCAAGGTAAAAGCCTCCAAGGCAGAATGCTACCTATGAATCTGGTCCCATGATTTCCTCAAGGAAGCATTTTCTTTTTGTCTTTGGAAGGAACAAGAGGATACAGTCTAAAACCGTACCAAGGCAGATTTAGACGGGACATTAGGAAGAAGTTCTTCACAGACCGAGTGATTGGCATTGGAACAGGCTGCCTGGGGAGGTGGTGGAGTCACCACCCCTGGAGGTATTTAAGAGGAGGCTGGATGAGGCACTTAGTGCCATGGTTTAG
Source organism: Tricholaema leucomelas (assembly GCA_013400475.1). Taxonomy (NCBI): domain Eukaryota; kingdom Metazoa; phylum Chordata; class Aves; order Piciformes; family Lybiidae; genus Tricholaema lacrymosa; species Tricholaema leucomelas. The sequence goes on from WAAF01001070.1 coordinate 9,209, forward strand.
TTAATTAGAAAGGTTAGGTGATAGGCTGGACTCAGTGATCTTGGAGGTCTTTTCCAACCTGGTTAATTCTGTGATTTAAAAATGTAGCTATTCAGAGCAAAACTAAACCTGGGTTGCTAAAAAAAATCGAGATGCGTTTTCTAAAAGTGCATTCTCTGGGGTTGGTAGGCTCTGCCCAAACCAGATGCTACCTTCAAAGATATACTTCATCTGTGACTGATACTATCATTTACATAGGCATGCTCTTCCCTTTTTTAAAAGACTAGCTTATTCTAGGATTTATCTGAAAAGCAGTCTTGTGCCACAAAGAGGAAAAAATGCTGAATGCCTGAATGCCATTTGGTTTGAATTCAGCATCTTGTGAAAAAACACGTGGGATGTGCAAGCCTCTGGCACTCCTCCCCCACCCCTGCTGCTGTCTGCAATGAAGGATGTTGGTTTAGGAATGATGGACAGGAGGAATGAAAAAGAATGGGCTCTCTTCTACACTTTGGATCTATATTGAGTGTCTTTCACCTGGTCATAAATTCACGTGGCCCCTCATGAAAGGGGAGCAGGTTCCTTTCTTATTTTCTGAAAACTTGCTTGAATTTATGTGCAATAGAAACCTACTACAGGCAGGTTGTTTTTTGTTTCTTTCTTTTGCATTTGTGTGTGAAAAATAGTAGAATATTTGAACTGATATTCTTACAGGTACTGACATGGCTTGGTTCTATCTGATTCCAGGAACTCTCTCCGGACAGATATGATGATGGATTCGCTTTTACATGCACAGTGGAGAGGGAGACAGTGCCTCCTCCCTTGCATGGCTGGGTTCTTGGCTGCAGATGGGTGGCCTTCAAACAAACCTAATTATTTCTGGGTTTGCATGAAATTGATTTCCATGCAAGGATGCTGAGTTGCTGTGTGCATCTCTAATGGCTTTTTTCTCTTCTCTTTCTCTATCTTTTCCTGTTCTCCCTTCTGCTTGCCATGAAAACACCTCGACAGATGTCAATCATATTCCAGGTAAGTGTTGTTTTTTGCTGAGCTGAAAGGTTGTCTTTTAAGGAATGGGGATGGACAGTTACTAGGGGCAGAAATCTCACCCTGCTTCCTGAGAGCATACAGAGCAAATCATCATACTGGACATTACAGAGTCCGTATAGCAAAGTCTTTGCTAAAAGGAGGGCTGCATAGTAGCAAAGGTTATGAACTTCCCTCTTCAGAAATTACATTGCATTGGTCAGTTAAAGGGATGTTTTGGAAAGAAAACTACATTAAAAACGTCTGCCTGATTGTCTGGCACTGAACAGTGCATCATATATAATCTCTTTTTGATATGTCTGTGTGTAGTCTGGCATACAAAGCTAGTTCAGCCATTTTCCTTCTATTGGTGTCCAATCCTTTTGCTAGTCCCACTGATAACCTGTTGTGTTTCATTTCCACTATCAAAGATTTTTGTTGTTGTTTAATTTTTGGTTTTAAACCTCAGTGAGTATCTTTCCTGCTGCATGTGAATGTCTAATCTTATTTAGGCATTAAAACATTAAATTCCTGACAGGGCACATGTGATCCATGTAAAAGCAAAAAGAAGATTGTGTATTTTATGTGCTTGTTGTTTTGGGCAGTTCTCCCGCAAGGAAGTATTTTATCACGAAGAACTCCATACTTCCCTCCCCAGATGACTCTCTGATTTCCAAAAGGGTCTGAGTCCCATAGCCACAGCCATAAGGGTTAATCAAACTAGACCGCCCTATGCTGTAGTCCACATCCTGTTGCCATTGAAGCTTAGGAAACTAATTTTTACCTCACGCTTAGGCAGCTCCACCTGGTTTATGATTATAGGAAATGGAAATGAGAGTCTAGGGAAGCAGCTGGCATTGCTCTAGCTGGAGTGGGATGATGAGAGAGTTAAGACTCTTTTCCTTCTCAGTTTTCTGCATAACTTCTGGTAAATTTGACCTAGATGTGGAATGAGTTCTCCATTCAATTTGCTTCTTTTCTACACTTGGATAATCAGATTTTGTGAAACAGTTCAGAGAGACACATTGGGGGCTGGCTGCTTGGGTAATTTCCCTGCATATTTGGCTTTTTAGATTCCCTCGTCAGCCACCTTTTTGCATCCTGTGCATATCTCAACTGGCAACAATGATGATGGAAGGGGCCAAATGGGAAATGTTGCCTGGTGTGCCTTGGAAAGAAAGGCTTTGTCAACCATAAAGTTGAATCTTTTCAGTGACCCATGGGTCTGAACACGTATCTACTCTGCCCCAATTTGAGATGTCCAGGAGCTCCTGTCTCCTCTCATCATGTCAGGATGTGACAGGACATGCACCAAGGAATCAGGGTCCTAAGTCTCTCCACAATGTTCTGAAGCCATTGGTAGAACTGAGACAGCATGGCCTTGCTGTCCCCCCTACCAGTGGGACTCATGATATTATGTAATGAACAAATGTTCATAGAATCAACCAGGTTAGAAGAGACCTCCAGGTCATCCAGTCCAACCTAGCACCCAGCCTTGTCCAGTCAACTAGACCATGGCTCTAAGTGACTCATCCAGTCTCTTTTTGAGCATCTCCAGGGATGGTGACTTCACCACCTCCCTGGGCAGCCCATTCCAATGGCAAATCACTCTCTCTGGGAAGAACTTCCTCCTAACATCCAGCCTATATCTTCCCTGGCACAACTTCAGGCTGTGTCCCCTTGTTCTGTTGCTGGTTGCCTGGGAGAAGAGAGCAACCCCCACCTGGCTACAGCCTCCCTTCAGGTAACTGTAGACAGCACTGAGGTCACCCCTGAGCCTCCTCTTCTCCAGGCTGAACAACCCCAGCTCCCTTAGCCTCTCCTCATAGGGTTTGTGTTCCAGGCCTTTCACCAGCTTCGTCACCCTTCTCTGGACACATTCCAGTATCTCAACATCTCTCTTGAATTGAGGAGCCCAGAACTGGACACAGTACTCAAAGTGTGGCCTGAGCAGTGCTGAATACAGGGGACAAATAACCTCACTTGTCCTACTGGCCACACTGTTCCTGTTACAAGCCAGGATACCATTGGCTCTCCTGGCCCACATGGCACACTGCAGGCTCATGTTCAGCTACTATCTACCAGTACCCCCAGGTCTCTTTCTTCCTGGGTCCTCTCCAGCCACTCTGTCCCAAGCCTGTAGCGCTGCTTGGGATTTTTGTGGCCAAAGTGTAGAACCCTGCACTTGGCCTTGTTAAATCTCATCCCATTGGCCTCTGCCCACCCATCCAGCCTGTCCAGGTCTTTCTGCAGGGCTCTCCTCCCCACCAACAGATCAACAGCTGCTCCTAGCTTGGTGTCATCTGCAAACTTATTGATGCTGGACTCAATCCCCTGGTCCAGATCATCAGTAAATATATTGAACAGGACCGTTCCCAGCACTGATCCTTGGGGAACACCACTAGTGATTGTCTGCCAACTGGATGTGGCACCATTCACCACCACTCTCTGGGCCCAGCCCTCCAGCTGGTTCTTGACCCATCTGCCAGCTCAGGAGGCTAGTTGTCCTGGAGACAGCCTGTCCCTCTATTGAAGATTGAGGCAAACGTGTTAAGCACCTTCTTAACAGCAGTGGCCAGCCTAAGTTCTAAATGGGCTTTTGTCTCTCTAATTTTTTCCCTACTAAACCTAGCAACATCCCTGAACTCTTCCTGGGATACCTCCCCTTTTTTCAAAAGGTGATACACCCTCTTTTTTTTCTTTAATTCCTTCAGAAGCTCCTTGCCCATCCAGTCTGGCTGTCTCCCTTGTCAGCTCATCTTCCAGTACAATGGGACAGCCTTCTCCTGTGCCTTCAGGGATTCTTCCTTGAAGTAGGTCCAACCTTCTTGGACCCCTTTATTTTTAAGGGCTGTTTCCCAAGGAACTTTCCAAGTTAGTTTCTTAAATAAGCCGAAGTCTGCCCTTTGGAAGTCCAGTGTGGTAGTTTTGTTTATATCCCTTCTGGTTTCACCTTATATTGAAAACTCTGTAATTTCATGGTCACTGGACCCCAATTTTATGGTCTCTGGATCCCATGTTACCTTGAACAACATCATTGGCATGTCTCAGGCCTACAGAGCATGGTGGGGAGCAATGGCATCACTACCAGGAGTCCAAACAGAGATGGCAGAACCAGGACAGGATGATGTTGCTGTTACACATGCACCCCGGAGCAATCCATCTTTCTGCTTTCTGTAGGGACTCTTCTGCCCCACTGCATTCTTCTACTCTTGTAATGTATATGCTTGGATGTGCATTATTTTTATTCTCCCCTTGCTCATATACATGTTCTTGGTTTTAGGATTGCTGTACGCTTTCTTGTCTGGATTTCTAGTCACATGTGAATGCTCTTTTCCAAGTGGTCTTGCACTCACCTATGTTTTCTTACAATTACCCACAGCTCATTATTGGGTTTTGCAGTTGTTTACTAGGCAGTCTAATCCCTTGCGCAGCTTCCACTGGGGAAGATGCTGGCATTGCTGTGTGACTGGCAGTCACATGGACCACAAGGTGGGTCTGGGTGTGCACTTTCCCTCTGTCCAGCTGTGTAGAGGCTTTCTTCCTATTTGGGCATTTAGCTATCTGTATTGTGAGGGCAGAGCCCTGGCTCCCTGTCAGAGTAGTTGGGCTTTAGCCTTCCACTGTTTGCAGGACAATTTAGGGATGTGAAGAGCCTGTTGATTACCTGAATATTTTTGAATGTTGAATGGAGTGGCTAGAACTAGGCCCCCAGTAAGAGAAGATAGTTGTGAATAGGCTGAGACTGGAAGCAGTGAGGACTGCAGAGCTCTGCTGGGAGCAGTTTGTTCAAGGTGCAAAGAATCTTGTTCAGAATAAACAGAAATGTATACTATGAGCTTTCCCAGGATCTGAGGTCTCTGCTTGTGTAGAAGGGTTGCACCAGTTGTAGGGACTGCTGTGATATGGTCCTATCAAGAGCCAGCTGAAGATCCTATCTGACTTATTTAACAAATGAAAAGGGTTTTTCAGATATTAGTCTAGCTGCTCTGCAAACGTTATGGCCCCAGCACTGCATTGTAAGCAGCAAAATCAAGTATTTAGAGCCCTGGAGTTGGGACTGTTGCTGTTTGTACTCTCCTGGTTCACTGACTTATTTTGTTGCATAGAGAAGAAATAACTCAGCACTTAACTTCTCCCGTTGGGGCTATAGCTACAGCTTCACCTCGCCTTCAGAAGACATAGAGATCTTGGATTGACAGTTGTGGAGATTAAGAGGTTTTGGTATTCATGCCAGACTTATCCCCTTTGTGGGAGAGATCTTCACATCTTCATGGGGAGAAAGCTAAGAGACGAAGTTCTGAGCATTTTGATGTCGTGATTTTTACTTGTGACCAGAGTTTGCATATATTGAATGGACACAACCCAGTAGAAAACCTGAGGAAAAATTTGTCCTTGTTTGCCTAAACAGCTCCTTCATAAGGATACAGATGTCCTTGATGAAATAAGCATACTACCACATTTTTGGTCCAAGCCTTTAATCTTTCAAGCTCCATCTTTTAATGCTTTTTCCTCTCAGGGCTACTGCTTTAGTCTGCCTCCCTACCTCCATACCTTTAGGATAATTTTAGCAGTACTTTTATACTGGCTTCTCCTTCCTTGAAACTGAACTTTGTTTTTTTGGTCATGAAAATGTGTGAATTGTGTTTCAGCCCATTTGAAGTTTCCTGTCTGGAGAAGTTACTAGGTCAGAGTAAGGATCTACCCACGCTCAGTGCCACTTATCAGGTGCAGAAACCAGTTTGTATAGGCTTATCTTCTTCATAGGTGCAGCCGTAGTTTTCATTCTTACATGCCCTTTGAACAAAGCACTCTCCCCAGATCAGATTCTTTTGCAGCAAAATGTCAATCTTTCCCCACTTAAATTTCCATACCTATTTGCAACAATATGACAATGGTGGTCACTGGGGTCAGAGCAAGAATTCCACTAGCCTAGAAGTGTCTTCTTATTAAAGTAGGTGCTGTTACTGTTTTAAGTATTTTATGACCCCCTACTGCATCCAGGTCATGGTATTGAACAGTCATTGACTGACATATTTATTTTCCTGGATGTGTCCAATATTTGTTTTTTCTTAATCCACTTACTTTTTTTAACTCCACGTTACACTGTGAAAGCAAGTCCCATTGTTTAGTCATTCAAACGTGGAAAACATTTTCTTTCACTTCTTTTTACACGTTACTTGAGAATTTCATTCAGGAGGGCTGGGGAGGGACTATTTACACGGTCTAGTAATGTTAGGACGAGGGGGAATGGGTTTAAGCTGGAGGAGGGGAGATTTAGACTGGATGTTAGGAGGAAGTTCTTTACAGTGAGGGTGGTAAGGCACTGGAACGGGTTGCCCAGGGAGGTTGTGGATGCTTCCTCCCTGGAGGTGTTTAAGGTCAGGCTGGATGAGGCCTTGGGCGAGCTGCTCTAGTGGGAGGTGTCCCTGCCTGTGGCAGGGGGTTGGAGCTGGATGATCCTTGAGGTCCCTTCCAACCTAAACCATTCTATGATTCTATGACTTCTATTCCTTGTGTTTTGGCAAACAGGAAAAAAAAGGTCTTTGTTCACTTTCATATTATTTATCTCTATCAGAAATGTTTTTTTTTCAAGCTGAAAAATTCTATTTCATGCCTTAGAGCCCTTCTTTTCCCAACTGGTGCACCTACTCGATCCATGTGCATTTGCAGTGATACACATCTTCTTATGGTCAGCCATAAAATGCATTCAGCCTCAGGTTCCCACATATGTTTTGTGTATGTGGCCTTCTTTGTGAACTCAGTACTCTTTTTGAGTGCTTATTTTCAAGCATTACCATGTTTGTAGCCCTCCATGTGTGAATACTTCTAGGAACATGCCACATGTGATATCAGAATGCTGTTTCTGCCACAGGGAAGACAAGACAGTATGGTCTGATCTCTATTTTAGCCTGTAGACGCTAGGGTAAATGACTTTCTCTCTGGCTTCTACCTCATGCTCTTATTCCTTTGATCACTAGGAGTAGGTGCCATGCACCCTGACTTACTGCCCCCAATAATGATAAAACCTGTCCTGGAATTACATAGTAGAAGAAGCAGAGGGAATGGAAAAGATGAGCTAGCACAGCTGTTGTGTGTAATTGGATTGGAAGTGGGCCTCCGGCTACAACAACAGAGCTGCACTCCCGGCTGGCCTCATTGCTGGGGCCCGCAAGGAGCCTCTTGGCTGTCATGCATGTCATGGCTGAATCAGACAAAAATGACTGCTCCCCACCCTGTGCTACTGCTTTGCCCAGTTAGAATGAAAAGGGCATCATGCATGCCAGCAGGCAAAGAATCAGGTCATCCTTTTGGCAAAGCTGGCGTGTCTGGCAGGTGAAAGGTCTGAATGAGGCCTCAGAATGACTTTTCCTCTTCATCCATTCTTCATGTCTCTCAAAATAAGGGTTTGGTTTCTTCCTCTAAGTCACATCCTTTGACCTTGCTAGAATGCTCTCTTTTTGGTATGTTGAGACTCTTAGGGAGTCTTCCTTAGTCTCTGGATTTAAGAAAATCTCAAGATGCCTATTTTTAAGAAGGACCTTGTGGGAAATGAAGCTCTCTTCCCTAACTAGAAAAGGCAACTCCTGATGGAGCTGAGGTAGAAACTCAGAGGAGAAAAAGAAACCCCAAATGTTTCTTAAGGAATTGCTGGTTTTAGGAAAGGGTGTGAAACAACAGACCCCATTACTCATGGCAGTGCTCTTCTCTACAATGATGATGAAATTTTATTTTCAGAAGAGTCCCTGGTTTGCTTGATTTCTTTCTTCAGCTCTGCTGTAAAGGATTTTCATGCATATCCTGAACAGAGGGCATACTGCTCTACTTCAGACATACACTGCAGCTGGTCCTCTTCTTGCTTGAACGGGTCACTGAGCTTGATACCCAGGAAAAGATCCTCTCTGGGCAAACCTGCCCCCTGGGGATAGCTGTGCTGCTGCTGCCTGTCAGTCTCTCTTCCCATTCATAAAGAGGTTTTTGGGTTAATCACCTGGCAGCATCATTAAAAGGGAAATACTAAGACTGCCCACCTCAACAGAACATTTCAGCAGCAAGCATGTGCACACCCCCAGAACATGGGCCCTGTAACATGAGACAAGCTATAATTAACTAGATGAAGTGAATCTCCCTTTTTTTACTGCAATCATTTGTCACTCACACTTGTGTTTTGTGGTTTTGTCCCCACCTTCTTAGGTGTTGTGGCTTTATTTTTCCATTTAAAGTGATAAGTACCTGAATGTGGTGCTGGGGGTGGAGGATGGGAAGCAGTGGGGGCGAGGTACAAACTGCCTCCAAGGTTTCCTTCATCTTCTCCACCCTGAAAATTGTGGTAAATCCTTAAAGCTGAGGACTGATGTTTAACTACATTGGTCTTTCATATCATTGCATGCTGAAGCTGCTTTTAAAAATGTCCTCTGAATTCCCAAGAATCTGGTGTTGGCCTTGCATAGTTCATGTAATTAAACTCACTTAATTTTAATATTGTGATATAGCAAGCAGATGATTCACATTTTTTTTTAAACAGTGTAGTTCTTTGAAATGTTCAAGATCAGGGGGGGAATTAGTATTAATCCTTTAAGTAAATAATACTACTTTGGTAGTAGGTTAAAGAAATACCCAAAACCCCTCCCAGACCTAAATAGGAACAGTCAGTTGTATCAGGCCTAAATTGTGATGAGAGAGCAGATTTTATTTGTCTGTCTGCCCTCAACATGGACATACTACTGTAATAATAAACCAGTACTCTGAAGAAGCAGGCCACTTTCTATTCCCATTACTACTGAAAGTCTGAAGAGGCTGGGACTCAAGAGGCTGAGCACAAGCAGATGCCTGTCATTTTCTAAGAAACCTGTTCAGAGCCTTCTTCTGAAGCCAGGCACTTGTCCTTACTGTCACTCCCATTTGAAGTTCAGGAGCAGCAAGTCAACAGATTGCCGACTTCTGCATAAAATTTCTTTACAGGCAGACAAGCTACCTGTTTCTGAACTTTTCCGAAACCTTCAGCAGAGCACTTGCTACCCACTATTTTTGTTGGACAGTAGTTGTGCCCAGTCACTTGATAGTTATGGCTAGATTGGTTTAGAAAAGGCACATGACCCCTTGACCATTGTGGCTCATGCAGGTTTGTACCAACCTTTTCACAGTTCTACACTGGCTTGACTTGCACCCCTAGTCTTTAATCAGAGCATATCTAAGATTAAAATGAAAGCATGTTTCACCTGGATCTTGCTGATAATTCAGATTTTCTGACACAATTACCCCAGAACAGGATGCTTGTTGGCACAATCAATAGTTGTTATGTATGAATAGCTTGCTTTGGGGCAAAATGAGTTTATGTAAACGCAGTACCTCAGCTGCTGTTTCAAATTTGTCAAGAAGCAGTATTGAGACAGAGAGTTGGCAGTATTTAGGAATGGGATGTTTTGCAGGTACTGGAACCAAAGCCAAGCCAGGGGCCAGAATGCTGGGTGCATTTGGAAATGCACTCATCCCTGAACTGCAGGCAAAAGGCTCCAAGCTTCTTTTGGTATATATGCCTGATAGGGCACCCAACATTGGACTTACGGAGACACAGGCAAAAGAGTTATTGACATTCCTGACATATTGATGTTGTTATAGCTTCTCTGTGGCTGGTGGAGAGAGAAGACTGTGTTCTTGTGGTGTGATCCAAGGTCTTTAATGCAGGCTCTTTCTTTGACCACTCTGGAGGTTTCTCTTGGTCACTGTTCTCTATTCCCATGTGAACAAGGCCCCTGTTATCCCCAGCAACTGAGGTGCTGTGCCTCTCAGCCATGTCTTTTCATCCCTGTGATGTACAAGGGCTGAAGACTTGGGATCCCAATCTCTGCTGTGGGTCTGATATCCCCTCTGTTTGGCGAGCTTCAGCTGCATGTCACACTGCTGCCTTCTTGCCTTTTCTCTTTTTCCACCATTACTACAGAATCTTTATGATTTGTAGGTCCTAGCAAGTATAATTTTGTCTTCTTATCTTCTACAGTGTCTTTGACAGTGACTTCCATGTGCCCCTTTGTTCAGACATAAGATTTGCCTATCATGAATGGTAGGGTTAGTGGCCTTAAAGAGACACAAATTCAACCCACCCTATTAACAGAACAAAATGATTCAGTGAATTTATATCTTGTAATTTAGACTAGAAATATGTCCCACGGTAGAAAATCTTCTATGTTTATTTGTGGCTTAAAAAACCCCCAAAACCAAAAGACCTCAACCAACCAAAAAAAAACCCTACCAAAAACCCAAGAGATATGTCTTATTTGTGATTATTTTTCTAAATCCCAATAATCTTCAAGAACATTAAGACATTTGCATTCCTTAGACTGTACAATTATTAATCCCCTTATCTGGTTTGGGAGTTCTCTGTGGGCGAACATATTCTTGGGATGATCTTGGGATGGATTTTAGATTTCTACAGCAGATGCAGGCTAGAAGTATAAAAGAGAGAGCAATAAACAAATTCAAACACAGCATGCTGCTTGTTAAAAAAATTCATTCTAATAAATTCATTTGACCTCTCAGTCTCAGTGAAATTAGGAAAGTCACAGCTATGCTGCATTAATAGACTAACTCAAGATAGAGTATGTGTATACCTGTACCAAAATCCCTGCCATACTAAGTTCTTTGAGAAGTAGGAGATGTGAAGGGATCAAGCTAAGGGAAGAAGGTCAGGGAACTCAATACAAAAGAGTTCACTCATGGTTTCAGTGCGTATGCCCTGATTTTTATTAAGTTAGTTCTGTGATATTATGTGGCACAAAATTAAGCAACGAGTCAGTTGGATGGCTTAATGGATTGTGTGTGTATATATATGTGTGTATATATATAAATATACAAAGTAGTATCTAAATGGTGATTGTGTGAATGCAGTTGCATGGTCAGCATATTTGAAAATTTGGGCTAGAAATGAATTTTAATTGAAACAAACAAGTGCTATGCAGGAAAGAGTTATCAAGCAGAGACTGGAGCAGTCCAAGTAATCATCATAGATGCCTCTACAGAGCTGACAGTGACTGTAGCTTCTGAGCGCAGCTGTACTGCTGTCTGGCTTTACCTTAAGTTACAAAACCAAAGAGTAGCTTTGGCTATAGAGTAATAAACTAACCCACTGCCCTCAGAAGCTGAATCTTCAATTCTTCCTCAGAAGAACTGGAGTAATGTTAAAAATAAGTTACATGTAACTGTTAAGGAGGGATCTGAATCTGGGTTAGGAGTGAATTGTAATGAGGCTGATGTAAAATTATTAAATAGTTTATTAATTATACAAGGAAAATTTCCCCAAACTTGTTCACAATTAACACACGGAGATTCTGCTGTGTGGTTGGTAAAGCTATTTTGCAGAATGTATCTATACACTCAAATGATTTAGGAAGTTTTTAGAAAACACTTATAACTAGAGAGTCTTGCAGCACAAACTGCCGCTGAAAGGTGAAGCATTAACTTTTACAAACTCGAGTCATGAGAGTTAAGTTACTCATTGGTTAAGAGTCTCAATATTTGCTCTCCAAAAGCATAAGTGGGAAAATATACATAGTGAAAGCCACGTGGTGGACTTAAGGTAGTCATGCTGCCGTGGGGTTTTGCTGCCTGTTCAGTCCAGATCGAGCACGTCGTCTGAGAAGGCCCACGGACATGAGACAAGTCTTCCGTGGCGCTCAGGAAGTCATCGGGCGGTCAGCAGCCACCTGGGCAGAGCAGGGTCCAGGTTTGCGGGCTGGAGCACTCCGACTGAGTGCTGTGCATAGCAAGGAAGCGGCCCTCGGGCTGTCGTGGCGTGCCGGGGCGGTGTGCCGGCAAGTCCCAATGTCGCAACTCGTTGCTAGGCCTAGGCCGTTGCTAGGTCGTTACCAGGTCGTTACCTATATACCGACTCGGCTTAGCTCAAGTATCCCGGCCTAGGGGCAAGCCGGTTTCAGTCCCTCGGCTAGATGCAGCAGGGCCAGGGCTGCCGGTCGTAGGCAAGTCCCCAGTTACGCGCGATGCAAAATGTTGTGGCACACAGAGGCACCTAAGGCAAACAGGTAGCGAACAAAACAAGAGCAGCAGCAGCGAACAAGAAAGTTTGAGAGGTTTTTAAGCATTTTGGCGAGCGTCTTTGACCAACAGCNCGCAAAATGTCGTGGCACACAGAGGCACCTAAGGCAAACAGGTAGCGAACAAAACAAGAGCAGCAGCAGCGAACAAGAAAGTTTGAGAGGTTTTTAAGCATTTTGGCGAGCGTCTTTGACCAACAGCAACAGGTAAAGCCACCCCTAGAACCAATCCTGAATTATTTCTCCAAGAAAGGCCTAGGATCGTGACCAGTGCTTTTCACAAAGCAAGCTGCAAAGCAAGGCCAAATATGGCGTCTCTGGTAGACTGAGAGGCGCCAAAGCTGTTGTCTGCTTTCCCGCTTCTTCTGTCTGGGAAGAGGAAGCAGGAAGAGGGGGGCCGAGGTGGGTATTTGGGCAGGTGTTTAGGGCATGTGATGGGCATGTATTCTAGGCATAATTTGGACCTTCCACCACAGTAATGGTTTTAGCCTTTGCTAGGTAGGCCTCGTGTACTGCTGTCTAATTAGTAAGTGTGAGCAATGCTGATCAGCCGAAAATGTGTGGCGATGCCACTAAGTTGAAGAATGAAGGTAGCACTTCCTTTCTATGTGTCTGTGTATTTAACCCAAATATTTTGCCTGAAGCAGATGTAGCAGAATCACAGCCTCCCTTTAACTGACCACTGCAGCCTTGAGTTTTAAATACTCAGCTGAGAAGTTACTTCTGTCGAAGCTGTTTCTATCTCCAGGCTCCCTGAAGAGCCTGTTGGAGACTTTGACTTTCCTAGTTTGCCCATACCAAGGTGCAATGCCTCTGGAGTTGCTCCCCAGGGGATGTGATGAACATGAAACACAGTTCTGCAAATACTGGGAGGGTTTTCTCAGTTGTAACGGATGCTTTCCTGCTCAGAGCGGAAAGCAGCACCTGCATATGTTTGTACTCTGTATGCTACACCCATACTTGGTCTTGTTCAAGTATGTGAGCTCCAATCTTCTTGCAATGTGACTAGTGTGCATGGACATTGCTGCTTCTTTTCCTGTTTTCCTTATTTCCTCTCTCTCTCTCTTTTTCAAAGGCCTCTCACACTTGATGATGAGTGAACAAGGTAAGTTTTTTTGACTTTCTCTTTGTTTTAGTCACTGACCATGAAAGAGTTTTGTCCCTGCTGCTTTTTTGAGGTGGGCTATGCATGACAAAAGCAACTAAGCCTACTGGGTGCCAGATAAGCCATTTGCATTTTTGCCTCTGTGTCCCACGAGCTATGGCTACTTGTCAGCCTGGGACTCGGATGCTCTGAAGGGAGCATGAGATAATTCCATGGACAGTAAAGCAGTATGTTTCCACCTTCCATGCAGCCCAACAGCTATTGTATCTTGCCATTTCTTTCTTGTTGTGCTGTCTATAATGACTCCAACTTCTGACTGGTAAATGTAGACCTTGGTGTTGGTCTTTATTTTTAAGAGTGCAATTATTACAAAAAATATGTTAATAGCCCTCATGGTGTGATCCTAACTTATTATGAATCCTGAGGAAAATTGCATATAATGGCCTAGAAGTCCTGTATCTGCAATTTAAATTTGTCAGTATGCAAAGAGAAAAATGGTTTAGAAAAAGAACAGAGCTAACCCCAGGCTGGACTACAAATGGGATCTAGGCCTGTATCTCAGCCTGCATTGTGCTGCAGATCTATTTACTATGACACGATGAGATCATTAGTACCATTTTGCACTAGGGACATGTGGAACAAGAAGCTGGTGAGGAGAGGGATGATTCTATTTTCTTCTAACAGAGTTAATGTCTTGTTGACATGGTATCAAGGGTTGGGCCTGGGCTGGCCTTGTTTTAAACAAGTGACAAACACTCTCTGTTAACTCCTCTCCCTTCCCAAAGGGTGAAAGAAAGTGAAAGGAGGAGAAAGACATATGAGTTGGAAAATAAAAGTGAAAGTAATGATAATAATAATAATTTAAAACATATATACAGACTCCCTTGATGGCAGTTGTATCATCATCACCACTGATACGGTGTCAGAAGTCCCAGACTGGACTCAGCAGCAGATGGGAACTGGATTTGGGATCTGGATTCTCAATCTGGATTCAGGAACTCATAGATTGGGATTGATGGCAGAATGAACGAAGTCATTGAGAAAAAGAGAGCCTTATGATCCCTCAACTTTATATTGACTATAACATATACGGAATGGAATACCTAGCTGGTCAGTTTAGGGTCATCTGAACTGTCCACTACTCACTGCAGGAATGGCCTTTTTTTCTACGCCCTAAAGATGGTACACAAGATTTAACAGTGACCTTGGTCTTCATACTAGTCTTTGGTATGAAAGAACATTGAGCATTATCACTGTTAGAAGTGGACACAGTCCTTGAAATCATGCTGTTGATTGCAGAAAGTGCAGTTATGTAGAAGAAACTGAGATGAAAGGCAAAATCACTGAACAGGATTTGTTCTCTTCTAATTGAAGCCAGGACATGTGGGTACACAGGGAGATGTTAGCAGCACTGATGAAATGTTCTAGTCTTGCAAATGCTTTTACGTGGTTGAAGTTTTGATGCAAGATGTGTGCATGTGGTGCACTAGGAAAACCAGATAAACTGTCTATTTATGCGGAGAAAAGGCAAGTCTAGAGTTTTTTTGCTATTAAGTGAACACGTATCTGAGGTTAGACAGTCCAAAGAGTTAATAAGATAGAATGTAGTGTCTCTGAAAGCTCAACAGTAACTAGATGCTTGAATAAAAGAGAAACAGTTTATCTCAGTGAAATGTAGAGAAGCTTAGGACATAATCAGTTTTTGTCTTGCCAAAGAGGTGTGCTCTGAGGTTGTGAAAGCTTGGGAAATAGTCAGAAGTGAAGTTGGGGCTCACTTTTCAGTTTCTGTACCATTTAGCGTCCTTATGTGGTGAGAAAGATAAGAAAACAGGGCTCTTTATGAATGCATGACAAGACCGTGGTGTTGGATGTGTGGAGCACCTAAGCTCCTTCTCTGCCCCCACTTACTGTTCATCTGGGCTGTTTGTTTGGCAGTTGTGCTTTTTGAAGTAGCACAACAGGTCCATTCAGTGTGTCCTAGTTGCTTAGGGTGCAAATGAGTATGGCAAATGATTGGCAGATGTAGAATGATGGCATGTTGGAATTGACTAGGACAGTGAATATACGTTACTGGCATCAGGCTGAATATCAGCCAGCAATGTGTTCAGGTGGGCAAGAAAGCCAACAGAATCCGGGTTTGTATCAAGAATAGCGTGGCAAACTTTACCAGGGATGTGATCGTCCCCCTGTACTCACCATTGGTGAGACCACACTTTGAGTACTCTATTCAGTTTTGGGGTTCTTACTACAAGAAAGACACTGAGGTGTTGGACTGTGTCCAGAGAAGGGCAACAAAGCTGCTGAGGGGTGTGAGGAACACATCTTCTGAGGAGTGGCTGAGGGAATTGTGGTTGTTTAGTCTGGAGAAAAGGAAGACTGATTGAGGAGAGACCTTACTGCTCTCTGCAACTGTCTGAAAGGAAGTTTTAATGAGGTGGGTGTTGGTCTCTTCTCCCTAGTAACAAGTGATGGGAATTTCCGTCAAGTTGCATCAGTGGAGTTTTATATTAAATATTTGAAGAAATTTCTTCACTGAAAGGATCATCAAACACTGGAGTGAGATCCCCAGGAAAGTGGTTGAATTGCCATACTTGAAAGTGTTTAAGGGATGGTACTAAGGAACATGGTGTAGTACCAGCCTTGTTAGTTAGATAATGGTTAGACTCAATGACCCTAAACATCTTTTCCAAAACCAAAATGGTTCAAATTCTGTCTTTGTAGCAGTCTGTGGTTTAGCACTGGATTATATAAGCAGATGCACTTGGCCATGTAAATTACAAGTTGCAACCCAGTTGGCTCATTAAGACTTGCATGATCTATTCAGGCCTGTATGATTGTCATCAGCCCTTTCTGTATTCCCTTGCCTGGCCAAAAAAAAAAAAAAAGGTGAAAACTGTTGGCTTTTGGCACCATTAGCCACCCTTATTTATCCTTGATGCATCAGGGGACAGTGACTTCAGTTTTCCTGCCAACCATCTCACAGAGATACCCTTCTGATAAATATTTACTCTATAAATATATCGAGGATATAAAATATGTAAATGTATATGTGTGAATAAATATGCAATGTCAACATTATATATAAATAGATTAGCTGGGGTAGGTGAAATGTGTTTAGCAAATATATTACCACGAGATTTTAATTTTATTTCTGTCCTGCTCTGTTGTTTCCCCTCCTGTTTTGAATTTGATGTGGAATGAGGCATATCACTGGTGTGCTCCTGCATGAGGGTTTGCATTGTGTTTTGTTGGATTTGGCTGCTACACAAGTATGCTAATTTTCTTGGGTTTTTAAGTATGGCTGGTGACATCCATTTCTGTTTTTTATGCTTCCTCCTTCTTCCTCCTCCATGATGGACATTCTTCTTGTTCCTCCTCTTAACTGGATGCACACCTTCCTGTCAATAGGTAGAAGTAAAGGTAGAGATTGCATTCTTCCTAAGACTTCATTGCTTGTAAAGTGTTGGTTTGTTAATGGGCAATTTGTATTGTTATGGGTGTGGTTCATACTGGAAATGAATGCTTTTACTTTTATACGTCTCTTAGCAATCTTTCAGTTTGTATTGAATTATGGAAGAAATATTTATTAAGGTGAAAGCTTTGAGGCATTAATAGATGTTATTTTCTCTCTGGTCGCGCTAAGTATGGCCGCACAGTGTCAGGATGCCTGTGGCTGGTAGGTGATGCTGGAGTGCAAAGGGGTCATCAGTTTGGCAGCAAACAGAGAGAGCAAGAGACCAGTGACCTGGTACTACCAAATCTCTTGCACTGAAGTGAAGTCACTGGTGGGAATTTTGGCACTGCTCTTGATGAGAACAAGGCATGGATTTGTACAGTACCTGTCAGTGATGGAGGGCTTTTGAGCTATTGTTTCTCCTTACCTCTGCTTCTCATCCTCTCTGTTAGTGAAAAGGTGTTTTTCAAAGAGAAATTGAGTTGCAAAAAGCTACAGAGGAAACAAAACTGATCGGCAGTGCCCAACAGAGAGGTAGAGAGGTCTTTTTTTTTTTTTTTTTTTTTTTTAGTTCAGGAGAACACAGGGTATGTAAGGCTGCTCTGGGGCTCCAGCTTGCTCTTTGGCAGTTCAGTTGTCTTGAGCATGCAGAGGGTAGTCATCCATCCCTAATCAAAACTGTCAAAAAAGCAAAATGCTGCAAACCTGATGTGATTCTCCAGTTGAACTGGAAGATTAATTGATAAAATATAAGCATTGCTTGAGGAAAATCCATTTCTTTGTCCTATTTTCCATTGAGATAGAGAGATTAAAAGATTGTATTACTCTAAGGCTTACTCCTTTTCAACAAATACACTACTGAAGAATCTGATCTATTGATCAGCATGATTTGAACACATTGGAGGACATTGGGTGTGTTCATGCCAATAAGACATTGAGGCATGAAATGACTAATTGTACTAGTATTGAATTCAGAAGTATACGAAGGCTTGGAGTTCATAGTCCCTTTCTTTTGAGACACAAGCAGTGATTACTACTCCTGTAACACCTGAATTCTGGGGACCAGACTAGCATACTTAATACTTTCTGTTTGTATGATTCCTCCTTCTGATGCTCTAACTTCTTCTAGCAAGTTCGCATGGGTGGTTTCTCCTGATAGAGTGCATCATGTAATCAATAATATGGTTTGTTCTGTTTTGAAGTTGAAAAAATATTCCAATAATTAATTTCATAGCCTTCCTATTCTATCTGAAGTTGAGTGGTGGAGGATAACACATAGAATGTACTCAGAGCTATCTTCTTAGCAAGAGGTGAACATCAGAACAATGTAAAAAAATGTGAGAACCTAAAGCTCTATTCACACCACACCAAATGATACCATGCCTCAGCATCAGTGCCAATAATTGAGTTAGCTGATGTATGGCTTAGTGTGACTCAAGGGTCAGTGTAGATCAAGGCAAGTTTGTATGGCATGATGTTAGCTCGTGTTGTTCCCTTCTTTTCTCTGATGATGTTTGTGCTGCAGGACATCCTGTGCAGGAGTAAATAGGAAGTCTTTTCCAAAGCAAAGCTTGCAGTTCAGCCTGTAAGATTCTAATATATAGTTCACAATTAATTCCTATGCTCTGAAATTTAATTTATTGTGTCACTGAGTAAAAATATCGTTTCACTTTCCAGATATGTGTAGTTTCTAGCACCAGTTGCAGCAGGTCACTTAATCAGAGAACCATCACTCTGTATGAAAAATGGTATTGCATTCAGAGGGCTCAAGCAGTCTAATTTCATACCCACACATGGCCTTCAGCTCACAGAGAAGGTGGTACCAGACACCTTAGTGATTGTACCTGGAAAGCTCATATTTTTTGGCATTCTTGTAGCTTCTAGTGAAAACTGGCAGCAGCTCTGTCTCATGCTATGTATGTATCTAAAGGACATGATGTATTTGGTTTCATAAAGGCTCTTCACAACGTGTGAAGGTCTGTTACCTTGCATTCATCATCTGAAATGAGTCTTTTGTTAGTTCCTTCTACTGTGCTAAATAGGGTTCAGGAGGTTTTTAATTTTAGTGCTTTGTTGTTTTGTTTTGGGTTTTTTTGTTTGTACATTTGTTTCATTTTTTGGTTGTTGTTGAGGTGGTCTGTTTGTATTTTTTTGGGAAGGTGTTTGGGTGTGTATTTTTGTTTTGGGTTTTGATTTTGCTTGCTTTTAAGTTCCTGGAAAGCTGAAGAAGATGAAGTGTAGGTGTGCTGGAGTAATGGGTAGAGTAGTAAAGATACAGATCAGCACCTTGATACAGCTTGCATTTTAACACAAACAATGCATATATACACAGTTCAGGTTTTTATTAGGTGTATGAAACTGATTGTGGAGATGAGGTGAATGTACAATGAGCAGGGAGGGACTTTGGTTTGGCATGAATTGCTGAATACAGCTTTTCTGGAGAGGGACTGACAATTAAGAAACAATTATATGAAGTTTATTTCCCTAACACTCCCCTGCAAGTAAATGATACAAAAGGAGATCATAAATATCCAACTTTAATTTGCTATTGAACTGGAGTTAATGTGTTGTCACATTTTTCCATATAATTTGTTCCCTCTGACAGTCTTTGTTAAGGGAATGATAATTTGCCTTTTTGCTGTTCTCTCATATATATAAGTGGGCTTTGTTTTATCATTACTTTTGATTTGGATCCGGCTGCTATTTAAATTTGTGTCTCTAGAGGAAATTGGATGTGTTCTTGGTGGGACCCTGTTTTCAGTGAACATAGTCCTGCTTCTTCTTGAAGGCAACAGCAAAATTCACATTGAAATCAGCAAGCTAAGCTTCACCCAAAGAACTGGAAAGTCCCAAAACGTCCCCTCTGACACAGAGAATGACAGTCAGGTGCAGCTGATTTCTGGTGTGCACATCTTTGTAGCACCCACATAGTCTGCAGGCTGCTGCTTCTCTAAGGCACTGGGCTCCTTCCCGCCATCAGTATCCATTTTTGGGATTAAAAACTGTGCAGCTGCATGCTGATTTTCAACATGAAGCAGATCTTTTCTCCTTTCTTAGAAGAAAATGAAAGAGTGCTCATATTTTGTTTGTGGGACATTTTAAAATGTGTGTTGTGTACGGCAAAGGCTACTTGCACATTCCTTGTGTAGTTCGCAGTGTTGCAAGATCATATCATCTCCCTTAGTTCTGACTGCTTTTAACCTAACTAGCTCTTGTAAGTCTTGTAATGTTCAACATTGCTCTCAGTGAGAAGTGTGAGGTTGTTACTTCTTTGAATTGTTCAATAATATTGACCAGGAGGTAATGGCACAGAAAAAACCAAAATAGCATTTGTGGATTCGGACAGAAGAAAATGACTGGACCTTACTGATCTGGAAAATAATTTTGAGCTCTTTTTCACTAGTAGTATTATGAGGATTTCAGAGCTGTGTGAGTAAGTTCATCTGAGTGGTCAAGAGTTTATGCAAACGTTGAAGTGAAACATCAGTAACAAATTAAGTAATTTGTACTCTATAAATATCTAATCACACAAGGGGAAGAACAACACTACATTCATCTTGCCAACCTTGGCAGTGGTTTTCAAGCTTTGCTTTGCCTTGTAAAATATCTCAGTATTTAGATTTTAAATGTGACTGTTTTTTGGTTTTGGTTTCTACACTTACAGTCCTTTAATACTTTTAAAATATGTGTGGTATTGCATTTGTTTTCCTTTTGATGGGAAAATACCTGGCATTATTAGAAAGGTGGTGACTTCCATTTTAAACTTTCCTCCTAATGGTTAACTGAAAATAAAGCATTTCATGTTATGGTTAGCCAATACCCAAAAGCCTCTTGAATGAGGATGTCATTCTTCTGGATTTTTTTTTTTTTTTTTGTAAGTGAGTTTTTGCTGCTGGCTTTATATTCTGTTTAGGGGAGAAACAAATATTGTAATTCTTGCAAGTCTAATTGGAGGTGACTGATAGTTGATGAATGTAAGATAATGGGGGGACATTACTGCAAGGCATTCATCTTATTTCTTAATATTCCAGAATTGATGATGTTTTCTGAACTTTGGTGAATGAAATTACTTAAATTTTGAATATCAGCTAATGCAAAAGAATTCAAAGGTCTTAAAATATTTTTTTTATGCCACTTCATAATATATTTATGAAGGCAGACAAATGAGTCATTAAACAGTACATTTCTGGTAAATTATTTTTTGCTTGTGCATATAAGCATATTTATTTACAGATAATTTAGTATCTATAAAATATTTAGTAATAAGGTAAGTATTTTGTAGTTTATGGATAATTTAGTTTGTCTTACATGCTATCATTCAGCCTTATTTTAAAACTCTGTCTTTCTACTGTGTGAATAAGCAGCTGATTCTTCACTGACTTTGATTTTTATTAAGAAGAATGATTCCTGGGAGAGTTAAAGGTGTTGTGGTTGTGTGTAAACAGGAGCTAAAATATTGTCCTCTTACACTGTAATGTAGTCTTCTGTTTTCAATGAGGTTCAGCTTTCACTTTGCCCAAAGAGAATATTTAATTGATATCATTGAAAGGCTTTTTTTTCCTTCTTTTATTTCCTTTATTTAAGACATTCAGTGGTGTGTAGAGATGCAGAGGTAGCAAAACAGGCCATATGCTTTGTAAAAGGCAGACTAATAGCACTTTTGATGGACGTCTGATTTTTAAAGTGCTGTGTCTTTCATTAAAATTTACATGTAAAGTAAGGGCAAGCACAGTGACATGAAAGCTAATGCAAGTTGCACATCTTGACATAATAACAATCACAAGAAACTGGAGATCCCAGATGGCAGCTTGGCCTTTGCCATCCTTTTAATAAGCTACTAACTGCTAATTATTGCGCTCTTATGGGCAAGTTAATTTACTGTTGACTCTTAAAGAGATATTGTGCTTTTTCCTGGCATTTCGGTTTTTCAGTTTAGATTTGAGAGCATTTTTTCTCTGCAGATTGGAGTCCTTCCAACAGACGGTAACAAAGAAGCAGAGAGGAAAACGGAACATCATAAACAATGTTTTCTTTGATAATAGCAGAATATAGGGCTGTAGGTTTCTCTAGGACATGGATTTAAAGCTGAAAGGAACACCAGCTTGTATATTATATCCCAGATTTAGGTTTTGTATTTAAAAGAAAGTCCTTACTGCAGAGTTAGTGTTACCCAAAAAATAAACAGTGTCATTCACTTAAATAATTGAAGCTTGAGATTCTGAAAATGAGATAAATTAGTAATAGAGAATCAAAATTATAGGTTCATTTCTTTTGCCAGAGGACACTTGAAGGCAGAATTTCAGTTTACAATTCCGAAAGCTAAAATGTCCACTGTGTTTTTGGGAAAAAACTCTTCATTTTAGTGTTACTTACTTGGTTATCATAATACAGGGGAGGAATGTTACCTGCAAAACAACGATTTTTAAAAGTGATTTTTTTTTTTTCTTATTCTATTTCAAAGAGACATTTGGTAATGAGACCATTCAGGAAGAAGTTCTGATCTAAGAACCGTTTAGGTACGAAGGAACAGCTGCCGTTTAAATGGACTCTAATTCTCACAGTTAATGCTGTTTTGTGAATGCATGATTCTCTGTGATAACATTTGGGAGGAGGGATGCTGGATAATAGCTTATTTCCTGGGCTTCATGGTAATGCAGCAAACTGATGATAATGCTATCAGGAGCTGAAATAGACCCGTCACACACATCAAACAGCCTGCAAAAATAGGAAACCCAGTGAAAGTGGGGAGTTCCCTGTTTTAAGGCTCCTTGTGGCCTTTTGTGGACTAGTGTGATAACGTTATGGTATTGCACAGTTTAGAAACTATCTGCTATGTAAGCTGGATCTTATGCATTAAGAGTAACTGCTTAGATACAGTAGCCTTATTTGCAGTGCTTTACCAGATAGTAAATATTTGGACTACAGGTTAAAGCATAACATGCCATACAAATGGTTGTAAAACTATCACTGCGACAAAGGTCATGCTTTCTCTGATGTAACTCAGCCAGTACTGTCTGTATCAGTTATTAAGTCATGTCTAATGGTGTACAGCAGTGTTCTGTTTTTTTGATACTTGTTTTTGACAGTGCATTGTTGCTAGCTGCTGATCTGCCTGTGACACTACCTTTCATTTGTTTGGCCATGCTCACCTCTCACGTGGAGCTAGAGTTACTTCTCATGCTGACTTTCATTTCCCTATTTGTTTCAAGAGCCTTGTTAGTTCTGAGGGCACGTATCTAAAGAGAGATCAGTACTGATCGGCTGTGAAGCAAGGGAAGATGATAGAAGAAACTACTAGAGAGAGCAAGGAGTTGGGCATTAATCCAGCATTCGCAGTTTCTAGCATGTTCATTTGTTTGCAAAGTCTTTTTGTTTTGAAATTTATGTTTCAGGTGCTTCATCCTGCAAGTTGCTATGCTTGAGGTACTATGTGGAGCCCGCAGAAATTAAAGGTGTTTTGTGTGTGGGAATGTGTTGTTTGTCTGCAAGGATAAAATCCTAAAATTCTGTTCTATCAGGATTTTCTGTGAGATGATGCCTGTGTGCTAGATGTGCTTTACACACCAAGAGGTTTCATGTAATGATATCAAAAGCCATATTCTTCACTGCACTGTGAGGATTTTATTGTGGTATAACTGCTACTGAAGCAGAAAAAAAATGCACTGATGTAAAAGAAATAGTGCAGGGAAGAATCTGGCTCTCAGACTGTTCCAACACTAACCTGAGGGTTTCTGGATCGTTCTTACTAAACGATGGCCTTAGTTCTCCTCTTACTGAAAAGGAAGACTGCGAAGCATTTAGTAGAAATGATCCTTTACCAGCACTGCTTTGTGGGGAAAGACTTCAAACAGAACTGGTACTTAGAGAATTTGTGTACACAGTTGTCACCGTTAAAGTCAGTAGCATTTGCCAAGCAGTACCACACCGTGGTGCCTGAGATAACTGCTTTCTCTCCTACAGTAGAGCAAGAAGAGTGTATGGAGTATATGTAGGTAAGTGTTTATGATTTGATTCTGTCAGTTGCATGCATTTAATCTCAAATCCCATTTTGGCTGGGGAACTGCTTATGGGTCAGATTCTTTCTAAAGCAAACCACGATTCCTTTTAATTGACCAAATTTCTTTTACTGAAGTCTTTTAAAAAAGAAACCACAACATTTCAGCATTTGTTCTAAAATCGTATGGCTCTGTGATTATTAGTTGTTAGTAGTAGTAATAAAAATGTATAATTTGAATGTTAAAGCAATTGTATTTTAAAATGGGTTGTGGTCTTGTTAGGTATGGTGGAATTGTATTAAGCCCACACACCTTTATTCCCCTTAATTACTGGTATATTAATAATGACCAGGTTGATGATGAATGTGCTTATCGCCAGCTGGGATCAGACAATTACATTTGATTATGTAAAGAGTTAGTTGCTATAAGCCCTGAAATATTAAAACTTGGCTAGAATAAATATCACTGAAGAACCTTTGTCTTTTACATGTGTATTCAGCTGCCGGTTTTCTGAGCTGTTCTTGGTTCATTCGGTAATGTTGGGAATCAAACTGTGAACAGTTATTTTCCAGCCCTGCGAATGTTGATAAAAGGATCTTGTATAGCTGTTGGCTTGTCCTGCAAGGGGAGAGCACATTGCTGCATCACAGCACAGGGATTACAGGCGCTTGCTTAGCTCTGCATTAAAGATGTTGCAAGCTTTTGTAAAACCCAGGGCAGCACCCAGCATCGCTGTGCATTTGCATTTCCCAGTTCTGACGAAGGGCATACACATTTCAGGCACCAGTGCCTTGCAGGACTGGCTAACTCCATTATCCAAATAATACATTTATCAGACCATTTTCAACTACACATATTTATTTTGGATAGTCTTACTCCACAGGCAGTCTCAATGAAGTCAGTAGGCGTGTGGGGAAAGCTGCTCTCTACATTTTTTTTTTTTCTCTTAGTTTACTATATTATTTTTTCCTCCAGAATTTGTTGAGTTCATAAATATCCATTAATTTGTCTTTCCTCTCTTGCTAAATTGCTGAAAAGATCCATGACTTCTGTAATTTGTCTCCTGAAATACGGTCATAAAGAGCACTTCTTGGCACCGATCATCTTCAGTGTATTGATTTAATCTTTAAAACAGATTTCTTTTAAGAGGAACCTATGAACATTTTCTGCCATCCTGCATTGTATGTCCGTAATGGAATGAATGTAATATGTGGTAGATGTGATTATTGTATTGTCAGTCAAAAGTATCACTTTTTTCCCCTCTTCCTACTAGTTCCCTTTGACTTTTCAAATACTGATTTTTTTTTTTTTTTGGGGGGGTGGAGGGAGAGGGGAAGAGAAAAGAGCAGAGAGATAATATCTGGATTTCTTTTTTTTTTTTTTCTCCTAAGGTACTATCTAAACCAGTGTAATTTTCTTACTAATTTTCTCCTTCAGGTGGTTGCTATCAATCTATTGGGTTAAACTTTTTGCTACTCCATCAGGCAAGTTTGGTAAATGTTGATCAGTGCATGAAATCAGTTCTTAAATGATTGCAAAATTGCTTTCCTTCAGACTGTTTTGATCACAAGAGCTTTCAAGTGTCAAAGTCATTTGGAGAACTAGATAGATAAAATGCATGAGCACTAAGCTTTTTCCAGGATAGAATAAATAAAAGTGTTTTCTACTGTGTTCTCTGTCTTTGATAATGATTTGTTAAAAGAAAAAAAAAAAGGCAATTATATTAAGTATTTGCAAGAGTGATTTAGTTGTGTAATCTTGTGCTATACGTCCCTGTTTAATAGTGAAATCATCTACTGCTGAAGTAAATGCCATTAAACCAGTATAGTGCTGTGAAGGTCACTGCCTGTACAATGTCAAAGCAATTTATAGAGAATAATGATTTTTGTCGGCTTTCCAGTGTACCATCCTTTCTCCTTTTTGTCTCCTTCTCCAAAAATAACCAAAAAGAAATTTATTTCAGGAATCACTTTCTCTCAGACTGCTCCCATCTGACTGATTCAGGAGCTTGAAACCTTTTTACAGGTTTTCCTGTTGATGTTCTCAGTGAGTGAGCACCGATTCCCTTCTTTCTGGCCTTGAGCTTGTTATGGCTCTATTTTGCTGGGATTTCCAGTTGACCATTTCTCAGCAGTTCATTTTAAGAGATGCTGAATTACAACCTCTACTCCTAAGAGTGGTTGCTTTTTCACATATGTGCTATTTTCAGCCCTATCTACAATTCTCCTGTAAAATACTTTGTGGGCTGATTGTTTGCCATCAGCAGTATACATGTAGCATGTTGACACTTTACCCGTCTCCAGTCCAGACAAAGGGCTTAGAAATACTTGAGTATAGTGTTGTGCTTATTGGTGAGGTGCCAGAAGTGAGAGGTGTGTTCTTCAGTCCATGTCTGGCTTTCCCTGGAAAATTTTGGAGCCTTTGTGCCTCTGCAGCAGTGAAGTGAGGGCAAAAGCCCTTCACCACAGCAAAAGGAGGCTGCTGCATTGGCACAGAGTGTCCTGAAAACAATACAGCTTTATCATTCAGCTTCACATCTGTCTAGTAAGAAGGTTAATTGTTTTCCTTGTTTTACAGCTGAATAAGCAGAAGCACAGAAAGATGGAGAGATGGAAGAGAATAGGCAATAAATGCCATAATTCTCTTGTTCATTCCTGTTTCTGTAAATACTAGTGCAGTCTGTTTTGTAAACCACCAAATAACTTGGTCTTGATCTACTAAGGACTCCTCCAATTGGAGTCCACATGTTAAAACAATTCTCTAAGAAGATTAAAACTGTATCTATTGATAAACGTATTCTTGGCTGTAGAAATATCAGTGGTGGTTTATGAAGGGAACAACACTTATTTTCTGTGACAGAAATGTAGAGGATGAAAATAAACACACACTGTAAAGCAGAGATGCCTTAACTATACCACATAAGGATTTTGCTAGGAAAGAACATCTGACTGCCCTGAGGCAATGTGTTTTTTTCCTAAAAGACATGAATTTTAAGGACAAATGGAGAAGAAAGAAGATACTTCCATAGATTCGTAGAATATCATGTTGGAAGGCACCTCAGTGATCATCTAGTCCAACTTCTTGGGGTAAGAATTAATTAAGGAGTGGAAGTGTTTGGAGTTTTTTTGTATGCACACACACACATACACAATGTAATGGAGGGGTATTGATTGTAAGATGATTTTTTTAAAATTAATTTAAAAATTAATATTGTTCATTAATTTTTGATGTTAGGACTCTTGGCCCTGCCAATTATTTTAATAATAATCAAGTTCTTTTGCAATGGTCATGGAAACCTTATGCAAAGGAATAACTAGATCTAGCACAAATAACTAGCAGTAATACAATGTGAAACCATTAGAACTAGAAGTTGATGAGGTCAATTACACCATTTGTCCACTAGATGAACTTGAGGAGGTCCTTTCTGTTTATGGCAGAAGGCAATTGGTGAATTACAAGAGGCTTTAAGTATTTACTCACAAATATTAATTTCCTGATTCCTCGGGACTAACTGCAGCTTCAAACAGTACCCATACACTTTCAGGGAATTCTGTTGGTGCCTTGTCAGCCGCTGAGGCTTCTGATTCTTTCCAGACTTCACAGGCTGCTGGGGAAAAGAAGTAGACAATCTCTGACCTTATCCTGGCTCCTCTTGGATGATCTGTGTGTCCCTTGCAGGGCTTCCCAGTCTTGGCAGGAGCACTTTCAGGGGTATGCGGGATGTCTCGGCAGATGTGCAGTCTTGGCATGGATGTCATGCTGGCTACACAAGCCTATCGCGTGGAGGCATTTATGCCTGTTGCTGGTAAACTCCAAACAGGCAGTTTCCAGGCAGATAAGCCCAAAGTATCAGGGTTTGTTACTTTGTGGCAGAGTGAGCTTACAGCTTAGCATAGCATGGCAGGATGCAATAAGGCAGTGAGGCAGAACACTGCCAGAAGCAGAGAGCACGTTAAAGCAGAGACAATGGCAGTAACAGCAGCCTGTCTCTACCTGCTCATCTCTTTTTATCAATACAGCCTGAGACCTAATGGGCCTTTGGATATAGAATAGCCAGTCAGAATAGCAGTTATCCAAGCTTAACTATATTAGGTGAGGCCATAGGCTTACTTTAACCAAACTTGGGAAAATATAGGCCTTGCATAGGGCAAGCACAAGCCAAGCATATGTACCTTGTTTACCACAGGATGTAAACAGGAGTAAAACAAGTCTGGGCAAGCCATAGTCTTTAGACACAATGACTCCAAGTTCTTTGTCCTCTTTCTAGTGGTTGCTTCTCACCTCTGCAGAAGGAGGGAGAGCAGAAAAATGTGTGTGGGCAAGCCAGGACATGTTGAGGCCTATTTTGGCCTTCCATGACATACACACATATAGACACACATCTATAACGTTGTGGAGGAACTATTTACAAGGTCTTGTAATGATAGGACAAAGAGTAATGGGTTTAAACTGGAAGAGGGGAGATTTTAACTAGATGTTAGGAAGAAGCTCTTAACAGTGAGGGTAGAGAGACACTGGAACAGGCTGCCCAGGGAGGTTGTGGATGCTCCCTCCCTGGAGGTGTTCAGGGCCAGGCTGGATGAGGCCTTGAGTGACCTGTTTTAGTGGGAGGTGTCCCTGCCAATAATGGGAGGGGTCAGAACTAGATGATCTTTGAGGTCCCTTCCAACCTAAACCTTTCTATGATTTTCCAATTATGGGGAAGAAGAATGGATATACAGTATCAGTAGTGGAAAGAGTGGGCAAATGGAATGAAGGGGGAATGAAACTGAGGGTAGTAGAAAGTTATGTTCTCTAATCTGGGAGTGTCCCAGATAAAGTGTTGAGAGGGTAATCTGCCATAAATATTTGGGACAGAATAAGGTGTAGATATGCCTACACATTACTTTTTGCTGAAAATTATGCAGGTAGATATTACTATTAATAGCTTATTCTGCATTTTCGATTTTTGTGGCATCTCACTGTGCAGTGCACACAGGAGAAAACCGAAGCCTTCGTTTTCTGACATGGCTTTTCATGGCCTTCTCCTCCGGGCTTATTAGTGGACCTTTCATCTGTTGAGAAAGAGTAGTTCCGCAGGGTTTCTGGAAGGGATGTGTATGTGCATGTTTAATTCAGGCCTTGCAATTTTCTTTAGTCTGTTTTATCTGGTTCTTTGTCTCTTTTTATGCAAGTCTATGATTAGTATTGAGTTCCTCCCAGAATGCTGACAATTATCTCACAGGTGAAAGGATTAAGAAAGAGCATCGAGAATTACACTGGGATTAAATAAGACTGCCTTTGGAGTGTGTTTGTGGATGTGGTGGTTTTTTGGTTTCTTTTTTCTCTATGTAAAGAATAAAAAGAGAGAAGCCAGCTCAGCCTTCAAGTCTCTCTAGGGAGGAAAGTAATACCCTTGAATATGGAAAAGCAGCATCTCGGCTTGGTAGGAGATCATGCTGAGAAAGGAAAGGTAATGTTAAGGCACAAGATTTAGTCTTCAGTTCAGTTCTTGGTTGCTCTGATTTTGCTTCAGGCTGTTCTGCCCACAGTGAACCTCAGCTTGTCCATGTGTGAATGGAAGCAGTGATAACTTTCCTGTCTTATGTTGCATGAAACTAAATTAATTACTCTTTAGCAGTGATAGGTTTTTGAATAGTAAGTACAAAAGAGAACAGCAAAATATTATTCTCATACTCAGTGCTGTAGTCACACACACAACTGGGGATTGACATATGTGGTTACTAGTGGATTATGATTTCTGTTCCTCTGTTATCTCTGTGTGTGATGAGTGAGGCAGATACAGTGCCACTACAAACAGGGACTCAGCCATTGATAAGAAGAGGAACTACCCCATGGGAAGGGCAGGCCATATATCCCAAACTCTGGAGAGACAAGACAGCTTGCAGGTTATGGCATGCTGCACCTTATCTAAAAACTGGTCTACACACTGGCTTCTGCTCATAAAGGGCCAGGCAGAGGTCACTGATGGGAGCCTGGGCTGTGGGCTGCAGCCCTGGGCAACAAGTTTAGTTCATCTTTAGCTGTGGTCTTCAGTCTCCTGACTTTGGCACCACTTGTGTTTGCTGTGCATCACTACCTGACAACCCTGAGAGAAGTTGTGGTTTGGTCCTGAGAAAGAAAACAGTGTGGTTAAACAGGAGAAGGGGAATGGGACAAAAGCTCCATCAGGTGCCCTGTGGCGTCTGTGCATGATGGCTTGGGTGTTTCTCAGTAAGATAATAGCCCTGCTGTCAAGTGAAATTAAGCTTTTATCCTGAGGGCTGTTCATTTTTCATAGAATCACAGAATAGTTTGGGTTGGAAGGTTGTCTAGTTCCAAACGCCCCTGTAATGGGCAAGAACAGCTTTAACTAGATCAGGTTGCTTACAGCCCTGTCCAACCAGACCCTGAGGGATGTAACTACCATCTCTCTGGGCAACTTGTTCCAGTATTTCACCACCCTCACCAAAACAAATATCTTCCTTGTATTCAGTCTGAATCTACACTCTTTTAGTTTAAAGCTGTTACTCCTTGCCCTATCACTACAAGCCTTACTAGAATGTCTGTCCCAAAGACTAATTAATTATCTGCAGCTTGTACTAGTCAAAGGAACATGCTGAAAGAATATTCTCTTTTCCTGTATGGGGTAGCTGAAGCCAAAGAGTCACAGGTGGTGGCTCCCCAGGCAGCAGTAATGGCAGCAGTTACTGACAGGCGTCTAACATATTTTGCACTGGTGCAACATCCTCCTCAGAGGAGTGACCAGAGCAGAAACCTTTGTTGTCCTACCTTGGCTACTGCTCTCACTTCGTGTTTTCCCACTGTATGTTGTTCCCATCTTTAGGGGAATATGAATATAACAATGACTACTCCTGTATGGTCTTTACTCTCTACATTACATGTACTAAGAAGGGCCAGTTAATGTCTGTTGTCATTGCTTTTGTGATAAATATCAGGCACATCTTGACTTTACTCATTTTTTTCTGGTTCTTAGTTGGAGTTTTTTTCCTCTTCAGTCAGAGCTGGGCATCAGTATGATGTGGCTTAAGTGGAAATGAGGAGATTCTGCCCTGTTGAGTCCACAGGAACAATTTGGATAGAGTACTGCAGGGGCATTCTTGCATGTATCTTCTGAGCTGTCTGATGTTTGTTCCTTACCCCTTCACATAATGCAGTTAACACTAATCTTTTCATCTTATAATGAAGATGCATTTGTTTCAGTTGGGGTGAATTAGGCTGATGTGACACCTTGGAGACAGAAGCAGAGAGTTCCCAGACCTTTGGCCATGTAGAGAATTCCTGTATTCTGAGAATAGTTTGGCCATTCCATGAGAATTCCTGTATTCTGAGAATATTTTGCCATAACAGTTGCCAGAGCCTCTGTTCTCTTTCCATCTGGTGATCATTATTTCTGTCATATTTTTAAAATTCTGATTCTATTCTTAGTAGTTAGCAGTTGATGAAAATCTGTGATTTAAAAAAGCTATTTTGTTCTAAGCATATTTTTATCAGAATAACGCTCAGTATTGTTCCAGCTTGAATATTGATGCCCAGCATGCCATGTGTTCTTATGCTACCCTGCCTGGATGACTATATTTTGAGCTGTAGTAAGATCTTGCCCCACAGTTCCACCACACAAACCTTGATTTTGACTTGCTTTGGCTACCTATGTGAGGTAATGCAATTGGGTCTCTCTTGCACCCTGATCTAGGACATTGATCCCATCCTACTGCTGGGACTCAGAATTAGGCACGTCACTCCAGACATTCAGCAAGTAGAGTTTGGTGGGACAGCAGAACTAGAAACAAGACACACTGGTAGAGCTGTGAACAGGAGGTGCTGTGTAGTCACTCAGCACTAAGTATTCCTCACTTACCAGAAGAAGTGAAGTACAGAGACCACCCGATTTTCCATAGTGACCTGGTGAACTACAAGTGCTGGGAACAGAGCCCAGGGGCTCAGATTTCTGTTGTTGCAGAGATACTGAGCTGAGTGAGCTTTCGTGTAAACTTGTTAGGTACAGTAAGTCACATCACAGCCGTATTTGGAAGTGGACCTAAGCAATGCCATCATTTTCAGACGATGTAGTATTTGCTTCTGTTATATTTTCTTGGCCTTTCACAAGCTAATAATTTAAAAAACTCCCTACGACATTTGAGACACTGGCTTGCCACGAAATGGGCAGATTTACTTTCACTGTACATGGAGATTTCACTTTGTTAACAGAGTGCTTAAGAGAAAGGGAGGAAACACTGGAACAGTGAGACTGATTCAACAGTCTCTTATTACAAGATTATCTGGCTTTTTACTGACCTGCATATTTGTTACATGGGAAGGCTCTAGTTACAGGCCAGGCCTAGCTTCAGGTGTTTATCTGGCAGCTTCTGGGATGCCACATAAAGAGTTGTAAATAGAGCCAGTTACTCAATCCAGTCATACAGGAGTTTGATGGTAGGTCTCCAGTCTTCCTGGGGTACAGCACATGAGCCAAAGTGGGCAGCAGGCTGTCTTGCCAGCCAACAGAGCTCTCTGTTGGTGTTACTACTGCTGCCACTGCTTTAAATGTTTACAAATGTTAACATGGATTTTCAGCAGAGGCAAACAAAAAAGGTCTGGGGGCAGTTGGCACGGTGGGCATGGGGCAGGGAGAGTCAGTCTCCTTTTCTGTCCATTCATTATTATTCTTGCTGTCAAGTGTTGGCATGGTGGGCTGCACAGGGAGGGAAACTACCAATCTTCTTGTTCTATCACAAGGCTCTGGGGGTTTGTATTCTCTCTAACTCTTTCTCCCTGCCTTGCTGGCATTATTTCAAAGAAGTAAATACATTTTAAGTACTTAAGAGTGGTCTAAGAACACTTTTCTGTTGTAATTTCTAGTGTATGAGAACTTAAAGTCCAAAAGACATATTTGTGCTGTATAAGATGATAATGAAACATATAAAAATTAGCCAAACCCACAGGTAGTGGGATTTTCAGGCTTTTGTTCTGTGAAGCCACCAAACCTTTTTGGATTTAATAGTTGCAGTACATTGTGTGCATGTCTTAATTGTCAATAATATAACCATCATAACATAACCTTTAGTCCTTGTCTGCTCTTGTTTCTTCTGGTCTTGTGCACTATGCTTAGGAGAATAAAAAGCTATAGCAGCTTTTCAACAATTCAGTTCTGTGTATAGCTAAATTCTAGTCTTTGCCCAAACATTTCCATGAATTAACTTTCAAGCTGTTTCTTAAAAGCCTTTTCAGCCTCTAATAAAATAATGGAAACAATATTAAGAATAATGAATCTGTGACTATACCGAGTAACAGAACCATGAGCAGTCATCAGTGCTGTTTAATAAACAAAACTCTATAGAAGAGATTTGATTGCTTTTGGACTGAGTTACAAAATTAATGGAATGAAAGGAAGAGAGTGCTTGTGATATATCTGGACTTCAATGTGTTATTGGACAACAAGCCCTGTATAATCTTACTTGAATGAAACAATTAAAATTTGGCTTTAACATGAAGAGTTTTCTAAAATAAATTTGCAGTACAAAATGAGGCAGCATTTTCATGAACTGAGAAGGTTAGATGAACTGGAAGTTGCCATCACTTCTGTCACTGATCACAATGGGGATAAGAAATGACATGCTAATGAAATGTGTAGATTTGAATAGAATAGGAAGAATTGCAATCATCAGTCTAGATAGAAAACAGGATAAATGTTACATAAGCGCCATGACATCCTTCATAAAGCAGTAGGTGGATAATTCCTCTGCAAAGAGATCTGATAAGTCGCACCTAGACTAAACTGTTAAGGGCCTTAAATGCTGTAAGGTAGAGATACGTCAAACAGTTTGTAAGAATTTCGAAAGGGCTTGATGATTAAGATAATTCATGGCTTCATTATGAGGGAACAGTGAAAGACCTAGTATGTGTAGCTAGCCTTCATGCTGAATGTGCTAGTTTGAGCCTAGCTAGAATGTTTTGATGAGAAGAACTAGATCATAGGCTGTGAAATGAAAACAATGGTGAGGTCTACTTCCCTCACAGCCTTGCTGAGATGTGTAGAAAGGAAATGCAAAACATAGATAAAGTCACTTTTGCTCTGCACTTCGCCTGGGCACTTGCTCTGGGGTTGGGCTCTCGGATCTTTGCCTGCTGGAGAGCTGAGGCTACTGGCTGAACTCCATTTTGCTTTCTAACCTCACCCTCCATTTGCTTTGCTGATTCACCTTGCTTCTTAATCCTCTTGGCCGAACCTCCATTCTTCCTTGGGACTGGGGTAAGGTTGAGAGGGGTAGGGGGAAGGTGAGGGGGTGGTTGAGAGCCCCTCCTGGGGACTCAGGTTTCTGGGAGGGGAGTTGTGTCGGTATTACCTTTTTACCTTGTGTATTTCTGTATATATCTGTATATACTGTTAAATATCTGCTTGTAAAT
>WAAF01001070.1:43240-211641 GCA_013400475.1 Tricholaema leucomelas
TCTGCCAAGCAGCTAGGACCACTCACCAAGGAGAGTGGAGTGGACAAATACCTATCAAGTCCTCTTGGTAAGGTTAGCTTGTGGACACGCCTTCTGTTGGCTGTGGCTATGAGATATCCTTCCCAAGATGATCTGCCATGGGCGGCCAAGAAGTGGAACACCATTGAGCAGGGAATTAAGCTTCTGAAGGAGTTTGCTGTGAAGGAAGTGCTCTATGGAGATCATGGCTTAACCAAATCCAAAGGAAGGAAGCAAAGAAATGCAAAATGCTTATGTGCAAATGTAGCCATCCTGCCTCCACACTCAGTACTTGCCATGTGTGAAAACATGAAATAAACCTATCTCCAAGCACATACAGAGCATAAATGCAGAGAAGAATGAAAAGTTTTCCTTGTGTTGTCTCAGAGGAATTGACTGGAAGGGGTGCCGCTCCATTGTATAAAGGTATTTTAGGTCCAGTACCAAAAGGTAATATCTTAATGAGATATATAGCATTAGCTTATAGAATGCTTTACTAAGTGAAAAGGTGGCAGCCACTGAGTTTTCACAATGGCATTGAAAATAAACCGAAGGAAGTTTCTGTTCTTGGGAGCCAGTCTTTCTTTTCTGTTCTTAGCAGACAGGAGATGGCAACTTAAAAGAGGCTAGCTTAAGTCTTTTTCCCTTCTTCAGAGCTCAAATGTCTCTTAATACAGCAGATATATAGATAGCCTTCATTTTCCAGAGGGTTTTCCTCTGCCTCCCATTGAAATCCTGTGTGTGTTATTCTAGTTGATGTCTGTATCTCTGAGGGAACAGTAATCTCTTGTTGTATCAGCTAGCAGTAAACAAATAGTCCACCAAATGCAAACAAAATGTTTTCATAAAGGAAACTGGATGGTTTGCCATAACTACATTAGTGTTAATGCACTACCAGGTCTCTTTTTTCTTTATCCATGTGTTAATTTTGTTTTTCTGTCTCCCCCTCTCTTCTAGCTTAATTACCTTCCCCAGACTAGAGGCTGCTGCTGCCTTTTGGCTTCATTACCAGCTTTCATTTTCATTAAGATCCTTGTGCTAATGGACTGTTATAAAACAGAGTCGTCACTGGCAGGTGTTGCCAAATGACTGTCAGCATGATGGTATTTCTGTGCAATGGAGCAAACAGTCTGGACACAGGATATGTGGAGCATCCAAGGGCTTGGGGTGCAGATGAAGGGAGAAAAGTTTGACAGATCAGCACAGAGATGCCTTCAAATGTTCACATGAACAATGATGGAAAAAGAGCACTATGAGCTGTGGGCTTGTTATGAGACCTCCAATAGTGCCAAGATCTGCTTGGGTTGCAAATGTCACAGAATAGTTTCCCAAGCAGCTCTGTAGTAGTGGTGGAGCCCGTATCAGAAATACTAGTCCTTGCAGTCTTCCAGTTTAGAAGAAAATGCTACCTCACTGAATGAGTGAAATCATATTTCAAATTAAACTTTGTGGCTAATGTGATCCAATGTTAGTTATGGAAATTCGTATTTCTGCTGCAGAGATGTTGGTCATAGTTGCCCTTGTGTGCCTTCTGAACCATTCAGAGTTGTTGGAGCAAGTATTTCTGAAGGAAGAGCAAGGACGTCCTGTATTGTCCTCCAAGGAGCTAATTTTTCCAGTCTGAATATCTAGGGGCATGTCCTAGAAGAATGCTGTCAGACTTTGACTCTTAAGGGGAGAATAAGAGTGTTTCAGCACTGAGGAACTGCAATAAAGAGTCATTATTCTTGTTAAGTCCCTTAACTTCTGTTACTGTCTCTCAAAAGACTCTGAAAACTCCCCAGTTATGTACCAAAGCAAGTACTGAGTGTGGAGGCAGGATGGCTACATTTGCACATAAGCATTTTGCATTTCTTTGCTTCCTTCCTTTGGATTTGGTTAAGCCTCTCACTTTTATTTTTCTTTCTTACCAAATTCAAGTTTCATGTCAGCTAAGTTATCTACCTATGTTTTAAAAAAGACTGACAGCATGGTATCACTTGCTGAGAAATTACTTTCAGCAATTATTTTTCATCCTTTCTCACTGCCCTGCAGTGGGAAGTCTCCTTTTTTTGGTAGATCTTTGTCTCACAATCTAGGCAAGGAACACTTCACCTGACTGTGTGCAAGATGTACATTTAGTCTGAGTGTAAGAAAATATGCTTTCATCTAGTTCTTGAGGTTTTAGCAGTCCTTGGGCTACTTCTGAGAAAGAACAGCACATTTTTGCAGGCCTGTGCAGTTAGTCTGCAGCTATTACTGGAAGAAGGTAGTGTCCATATTGACATGCAGTACGTGACCAAACCCTGTACTTCTGTCTTAAGCAGAACTTTTGAAGACCTTGTGGCAGATGAGATTTTTGTACTGCCTACTATGCCACATTATTCTCTCCTCCAAGGAGGCTCAGAGAAGACCTTTCAGATTGAGGGGAAATGTGTTTTGTTGGAATGTCTGGATGATGTGGTGAAGGGAGAGAACCTTCTGGAGTGTGCAGTGGAGCTCCATAGGTAGGGGCTTTACAGAACACAGCTGTGGGAGAATACTGGCAGTACCAAAGACAGAGACTGTAGAGGCAGTGGAAAGGGAGACTTTTTTCCCATGGGGTCTGTTAGTTCTGTGCACGATGTGCTGCAACCTAGAAGATTACAAAACTGTCTGTTGAAAGTGTGGGGGGTGAGGGGAAGAAAAGATCCCCAGCAAAGGAAAGATAGGCAAATTTAAACATTTGTTTTCCCTAGTTTGCTCTGTGTCTTTTCATTTTCTCTGTCTTAAAGAGAAAATTGCCTTAGTTCTGAGGTTAAAGTACTTGTGGTCCTGATCATGACACACACAAGCCTCAGCTAACCTCCCTTTAAGTTTTGACTACATCAGAATCTCTTAACGACTTGAATGAGACTGTTGGAGTGAGTACAGTGTCTGCATGCTGATGTAATCATCTGAGTGCCATCTCTGCACATGAGAATATTTGACTGCAGGCTCTGCTGGTGGTGTATGACTTCTGATCTTTGCAGCACTGAACAATGCCAGAAGATTTCTGGTCACCTGAGTGCTCGTGTGGAGGTACAGTTTCTTGACTTTCTTTCTACTTTTAACCCTGTCTGTGTCACCAGTTGCTAGGTTGAAGTGATTGTAACCAAAGGCTCATTTTCCATCTTTTTAATTAAGCAAATCTCATGGGAAATATAAGTGGTTTAGAAGAAAAGGAAATTCCTCCTGATTAGAAGTAAGGATAATGTAAATAGGTATAAATCTGTCTCTCCTTTCCTCCAGTAATTCTGTCTAGGTCATATTTTTGAGCTTTGCCTGTACGTGCTTAACTATGACCCTGTGTTTCTTCTGTGTCTTTTCCTTGTACTTGTATAGATGTTGTGTATGTCTGGAGGATTCCACTTGTAAGTGATCAAAGTTAAATGTGTGCAGAAACTGGAGCTCAAATCACTTCAAAGTGGATTAAACTAAGTAATTAGAAGACTTCACTGGAGAATAATCTTACATTGAACAGCAGGTGGTTTGGGGTAGAACATAAGTTGCTGTAACCTGATAAGACACAGGGAAAGGTGTTAAAGAGCATTCTACTGGTGAATATTATTTATTAACACTGTTGCTTTTATGTTCTGCCATCCTTTTTTTTTTTTTTCTTTTAATTTCTGTTTGGCTCCTTAGTACTAGGAAGAATTTCATGCTAGAAAGTTATTCAGTCTACATGAATTCTTCTGATCCTGTGTCCTTGTTCAGGTTAGAACAGCAGAAAAGTGAGAGTCCAGCATTCCTTACATTCCCCCTGGCACTTCCCACCTATAAGTCAGATTCCTTTGCCAGTATTGATGTGTGTGTTCTTGCAATCACTGTATGGGTTGGGAATGATTGGTGTCTTGTCTTCCATGGGGAGGATGAAGAAAATTTCTTAGGGAATTAAAAGCATAGGAGGGTGTAAACCCCAAATATTCTTGTCTTTTTTGGAACATCAATACTATATGTATGCAATTTAATTATTCATCACGAATGGGATAGAATTTGGCCTGATAGGTATAAAAAAGCCCTGTAATGGGCAGAATCACTATGGCCGGGAGAGACGTCTAAGATCATCAAGTCCAACCATCATCTTCCTTTAGATGGTGATTTACTTGTTATTACTGGTCTGTGACTCGGGCCTTTCCTTCTAAAGACATAAATCATTGCTGGCAGAGTAAATATCACATGGAGATGTATCAGTGACTCCAGAAAAAGTTGCCCTTTAACAGCTTTTGTGTAACATTTCCCTTGCAGCACTTGGGTAAATGCAGTGACAAAATAAAGGGAGCATGTGTCCCCTTCTTCTGCCCCTCTTCATCACAGCCTGTCAGTCTCACCTCTGGGCCATTGCATCTTGAAGGGAATGACTCAGCCCGCTGGCAGAGCAGATAATGCCAAGCCAAAAGGAGATTGGTCAGCATATAAATCTCAGGTCTTGGGACAGGAGCTGACTGGAACATCACTGTGTAATCACAGAGGCCATGCTCTGTGGTTGAGTACATCAAGACAACTTTCTTGGAGTTCAGGAGACAAACGCTAATTAATGCCAAAGAAGAATCTTCTTGACAGATGAATGGAGATGGGAGCAGGCAGAGCAGGGAATGTGGGAAGGTCACAAGGTGGAAGGCCACAAGTACTACTGAACCTTATGCTTAGGTTTATGGTTGTGAATCAACAGAAATTATCTGTCTCAACATTCTTGCATGTACTACCCTCACTGCTGTAATAACATTTGATTCTTTTATGGCAGTGGACTTATGTAGAAGGATTTGAGTAGATCAGGGAATGGGAAATGGCATCTGTACACTTCCCCATCTTCCATCACTGAATACAGTTATCTTGGCTGGCAATGACAGATTACTCTTTTCTTCTGACAGCAAAATGTGATGGTGGATTTTAGCCCTGTTGTATACAGGAAGGGGTAAGCATTCTCAGTGTAAGGCCTTGCTTCCTCCCCTTTCAGAGATGCTCAGGCACCACTTGGCTGACCGTTTCTCATTTTCTTTTTTTAGGTCTCTGAGAAAGCAGGGGTAGGCCTACTGAATGCAAGCACATAATTTCTTTCCTCTAAAATATGCAGAAATGACCAGCCAAAGGCATATCAATAAGCACCTATAGATGAGTTGTGGAAATACATTAATAGGTGCCGTGGTGATGGACATTGCTGCAGATCTCCAAAGTTGATTAGTACACAGGTCTTGGTATGTCTTTCAAGGTGCAGACTGAAACAGGAGCACATAAAACTTCAGAGCAATGTAAATGTGTTAAGGGTAAATACAATGAAGGTGTTAGTGTAGTGACATCCTCAGTGAGATTGATCATCAGTGCGATTTTGCAGGGAGAAGGGAGAAATGAGGAGTTGTGAGAAAATGCTGTTAAATTACTCTCCACAGAAGAGAGACTTTTTTGATTTACCATCAAGGAAAAGGCTTTCCTTGAGTGCAGATGCAGCCACACAGCTCTTTGGGTAACACAAGTGTTGTGAGAGAATAAAAGAAGTCATAGAAATCTATTGTCTGTACTTCAGTTTCCAAAAGCAGAAAAAAATGCTATTTGTAATATTAACCACATTTCCTAAAAGCAAATTAAGTTTACTGCCAAAATGTTGCAGATACAGCAAATGAGAAGGTAACTTGAATGTAGAGATGTTTTACATAGATGTATGTCCAAAAGTACCCCTTTTTTGGGACTGCAGGGCAGACTCTAGAAGAAATAGTGGATCTGGACACTGTCTCTCCAAAATGTGCTGTCCTTGGATCTAAATGGTGGCTTTTAGGTTGTGCAGCTCTAGCAATTTCAGCTGAGTAGTTTCTAGAGTTGGCTATTACTTCCTCTGCTTTCAGAATTCCTCAAATAGGCTGGATGTTAGGAGGAAGTTCTTCCCAGAGTGATTTGCCATTGGAATGGGCTGCCCAGGGAGGTGGTGGAGTCACCGTCCCTGGGGGTGTTCGGGAAAAGACTGGATGAGGCACTTAGTGCCATGGTCTAGTTGACTGGATAGGGCTGGGTGATAGGTTGGACTGGATGATCTTGGAGGTCTCTTCCAACCTGGCTGATTCTATTCTATTCTAACTTCTGACTCACAGTAGAAGTTAGTGAAAGGGGAGAGTGAGTGATACTGCTGCAGAAAAATCCTGAGGTTCAAAATTTCTCTTATCTTTCAAACTGTTCATGATGGCCCAGCTGAATTAGTGAGGCCTGTATCTTTCTGTTTCCTTTCCTGTGATACAACTTAGATGTTTCTCTCCTTTTCTTCCTCCAGTCTTGAAACTGCTTGTAAAAGAGCATTTACCTGACCAGTTCTTGGGCTTGGAGCAGCCTTGAGTGTTTTGATTTCCTATTGCCTTTCATCACTCTTTAGCTGTTGTATTTTATTATTCAAAACATTTCTTTAAAGTAGATGTGGTATGAAAGAGAAGACAGAAAGTTTTGTTGTGTTGATAAAATCTTAGACACCATCTCCTCCTTCTACTCTTTTTGGAAAGAATCCAGGGAAGAGCAGAACCATTTAATAAGCCAGATACTGAGCTCCTTTTGTAGAGAGAAATGTGAATCATAGGAGTTAAGGATCTGTGAAACTACCTCCATCCGTCTCCCTGCCAGTGCCCTACTGCTTTGTAGGCACAAAGCTTTGTGGCATAAAGTAAAAATTGTAGTGTACTTAAAATATCCTTTCTGCTGGTGTAGGTATCATGTAAAGAAGTGCTTGTGTATGTGTGCACAACCCCTCTCCCCCATACACATATGGGGGTACTTAAGTATTCACTGGGAAATGCTGCTGTTGTTCCCATTTTATTAGCTTTTGTCAAGTAGTTCTACTTTTACTACAGGCAGCAGGGTTTATAGCAGCAATATTTCTCACAGTGTTGGAGATAAAATATCAGACTAATAACAGACTCACTGGTAATTGTTTTGAAGAAGTCCTGTTGGGGAATGTTCAGTCTCTTGTTTGAGAAGCAGCCTGTGGAATTTGATCCTCTTTGTGCTCACTAGGAAGATATGTGATTTGTCTTAAGTAATGAAGTTGGAAGGGAGGAGAGCTCTTATTTCAGTAACTATATTCACTGTTAGATAATAATTCAAGCTATCTCACACCTAAGGCCTCGTCCTAGGAGGAGCTAAGCAATGAGGACTCCACTGAAAGCGTTTGAAATGTTTGGTCTACTACTGAATGAAAGAGCTGCAAACAAATGCTTTTCAAAAAAGGCATTCTCTTGTAGAAGGGGAAGGTAGGGAAGGAAACACAGATACATTTTTTCCCCCTAGTTCACTTCCTTTCTCCTTTTGACGTCTTTAATTTTATTTTTTATTTATACATGTATATTTTATTTCCCAAGATGAAGAAAATCTCTTCCCTTGGGGAGATGCTGCTCTGTGTGAGGCCAAAGTGAAGTGAAGAAAGGAATGGAGTGGTAACACATTAGTTATCTGGAGGAAAAAGTTAGGAATGCCCACCAAAATCAGACTACAGAACAAAATCTCATTTGAGGAGTGGAGTTCTAGCTTAATTTCTGCTAGGACAGCTGAGTGTCACACCCTACACCTTGTTCCAGAGTCTAACAATTTGATTATTCTGTAATTGTTCCTAGGATAAGACATATATGCTGTGGTATAGCATATAAATACATAGCACATAGTACCTCACATGTGCTTTCTATATATGCATGTTCTGGGGCACTTGGAAGAGCTGCAGTCAGTCATAACATTGTCAGGATCAGATTAACATGGATCCTGAAATGTGGTTTTCATTAAAAGCAGGGCTTGAACACAAAAGACCAAGAAAAAACCCTAGATGATCTTGTAGCAGCACAAAAATCATTACAAGCTGATGGGCTGGACAGCCTTCACTGCTGAGTTTGAGAAGGAAAAGGTAAAACTCATTGCACACAAGACAATCTGCCTCATCTTGGCAGGAGCACAGGCCCTGAATTTTTAGAACATTAAAACAATGATGAAATTAGGACACAGATTCTACTAATTCATTCCTAATCAGCTTCCTCCCTTCTAGTAACAATTAAATGCTTATCTCTTCCTTTTCGCATGCATTAAATTAATCAGCCATGAGCTAAAAGTAACGCAGTGCCTAGGCTGAGACCCACCACATTTTACTTGTAGCTTGGATCTCTGCTGGTTGAGTACCTGTGCAGAGGAATGAAAATATCTGTGGTAAGAGACCAATTTAGTATTTCTTGCAAAAATCGTAACTGTAGTACTCAATTGTGCCACTTCAGTGAGAGGTCACTAGAGGAAGGGGAGAGATGTTATGCAGTATTTAGCTAGGGAAATTGTGATGAGGTATGTTTCAGTAGTGCTTATGTATTAAACTAGGTACTATCCATGTCCTCACTAAGAGACAGTCCTTGAACTAAATCTTGTAATGCCACAGAGCAAACAGCTATTGGAAGTGGAAAGGCAGTTTGTTAGGAGGCACAGAAGGTGGTGGTACAGCTTGTCTTGTCCCAGTGCCTATTCCAGCCACCTGATAAGCTTGTATCTCAGGATCACTGAAGAAAAGGCCTGCTGAAGTTAAATAGGTTTGTAAGTAAATGTATTTCAGGACAAAGATTTTTCTAAGGCACAGCTGTATGTTGTGGTGGAGTAATCACATGGAAACTCACTTGCTAATCAAGTCTTTGAGAGGAGAGGATTTTCTTCAGTGTTTTAAGATGAAACTAAACAGGGCTCGGCATTTGATGTTTAGGAATTGTATATGACGTTCTACTGTAGGACCACACTGCAGTTAAGTTGACCATACTGCTTGTTGACTGGAACTGGCTCATATGTAGCCAGCCTGGAGCATGAACAGAGCTGTCTCAGGGTTGCCTGTTGATGACTAGATAGATGTGTCCTCAGTTTCTAGTGACTTTGTCTTTCCATGTGAGGCTACAAACCATTTGAGAGACAGCGAAGTCATTTGAGTATAGATGCTAGATCTGGACTTTCCGAAGTGATCATGGTAACAGATCTGTCACTTTTATGTTTTTATATGGCTCTGGAAATGTCTCACAATCACCTCCTTGGGTTATTTTTTTTTGCTTTTTTACCAGAAGGTGGAACTAGTACATGCACTTTGGGATGCTTTGAGGATTGATTTGCTTTCAGAAAACCACTATGCACAGTTATAAAGATCTGTACACACAAAGAATAGTTAGTAAATTGTTTTCTTGGGGAAGCACCTCTTTAGTTTTAAATTCTAGTGTTCGTTAGCATACCTTGTCAATGTTTTCCTCACTTCAGGAGGTGAAGTGTTGCAGTTAAGATGTATTAAAATACAGTTACGATGTCCAAGCTTGGAAGCTGCAGGTCAGATCACAGAGCCCGTGTACAAGGTAGGTGGGGTCTCAAAAGAAGAACTGAAAAGAAGCTATGTCCTGATAGGACCATTGTTTTATTTACCATGTCTCTGTATTGCGCACAGACTTCTGCCACATGTCCAAGTCAGGCTTGGATTTCCTTTACCTCAGCCTCTTCTTAATAGTAATGTAGTCTCTCTCATTTGAATTGGTTTTGGAAAATCTTCACAGTACTTCAGAGTCTTATAAATTCAGGAATCAATATACTGTAACTTTGGATACTGTAAAGTTAATGATGAAGATAAAAATATGTGCTACAAGCAAGTGCATAAGTGTATTACGTAAGAGTGTGGGTCAGAGGGGCTTTGTTTTCCTGTACGATATTATCCTTTCAGTTTTAGGTACCTTACAAGTACTGTAAAGGCGTAGTTTGCTTGTTCTTCCTGGTCAGAAACTACTACATTCTTCAGCAGTATGTTGATGTTTGTGCTCCCAGGCTAGGGAGGCAGTCTGTTGTGATTTATATCTGAGGTAAGCTGATGAAGCTTCTGTTTAAATGAGAGGCAACTTGGCCTCTGAATTTTATAGGGGAGAAAAAAGTGGCAACAGTGCTGTTTTCCATGTGAGACATGTATTTGTCTGTTGGAAGTGATTGCTGCCAAGCTGAATTTTATGCAATGGACTAAGCTGGGTTTGAGAATAAAAGAAATTCTGAAATATAACTGCAAGGTAGAGTCAAGTCAGCTGGGGTTGGAGGGTGTCTGTTAAGGTTTGGCATAAAACCTTGCGTGTTAATGGTATCCTGGCTGCAATCGTCTGGCAAGAGCAAGGACTTATAGTGATAGGCAAGGGTGATGGATGGCCTCAGGGAATACACATAGCAGAAGCTCTAATGTGATATAGGGTGCACATTATAGGCAATTACATTTTTACTAAGTTATCAATGGAAGGAGGACTGGAAAACAGCTTTATTAACCCCCTGGAGTTATGTTCACAGCATTTGGAGAAAGTTTATGT
Organism: Tricholaema leucomelas; assembly: GCA_013400475.1. NCBI lineage: Eukaryota > Metazoa > Chordata > Aves > Piciformes > Lybiidae > Tricholaema lacrymosa > Tricholaema leucomelas. The sequence continues at coordinate 53,560 of WAAF01001070.1, forward strand.
ATTGCTGTGAATTACAATAATGGTGACAAATGCCAGTGCCCAGAAAGCTTGTGACTGCAGCCTCTCTAGCAGGCAGTGCTTTGCCAGAGCACTTCAGCGCAGAAGTCCACATATACTTAAAATAAAAGGAGTGATGGAGATGAAGTGTAAAACCTTGGACAGAGGCAACTCTTGTGATAAATGCTACTTCATCTTTTCTTGTTGTGTTCTTTGGCTTTGTTTTCTCATGAAACACACATTACTAGTGCTGTTTATGCCATCTTGTGCTGAGATACTCTCATTGAATTTTAGCTAAGCTGAATGCACAAGGGTAAAAAGGAAAGGGAAAAGCTCAGTGACAAAATACTCATCCAAGCTACGAGGGACGATTAAACCTGTACATCTCTTCTATGAAGAAAGACTGAGAGAACTGGAGCTGATTAGTTTTCAGAAGGCTGAGAGGGGATCTTATTAATGTCCATAAATAGCTGAGGGGTAGGTGTCAAGATGAAAGTGATAGTCTCTTTTCAGTGGTTCCCAGTAATACAACACGGAATAGCAGGTGCAAGCTAGAATACAGGAGGTTCCACCTCAGCACTAGGAGAAACTTCTTTACTGTGAGGGTGACAGAGTGCTGTAACAGGCTGCCCAGAGAGGTTCTGGAGTCTCCTTTTCTGGAGATTTCCAGGACCTTTCTGGATGTGTTCCTGTGTTACTGGCTCTAAGTACTCCTGATTCGTCAGGGCGTTTGGACTCTTTTGAAGTCCGTTCTAGCCCTTAGCATTTTATGATTCTGTGATTCAGGAACAATGACTAAAGCACCAACCAGTAAGTAAAACAGTAATGGTGGCTTTACTACCTGTGTGCCTTTTGGGTTTTGGAACATCTCGGGCAAGAAGAGCTGCAAGACCGCCTTGTGTAACTTTGATCCATCAGCTCACAGTTGCTCGCTTTAGGTATTCTGTTGACTGTAGTTCAACCCAGCATCCATGTCCTCTCTTTTCACCTACACCTTCTTTGGCGTTTCCCTTGCTACAGCTTGTGAAATGTCAACAGAGTGACATGTGCATTATTTATATCCCCTGGAGTTCTCACCCTCCTTCTCTTTCTCTTCATGCCACAGGAAGTGCATGGCATGACTAAAGAAGGGATGATAAAAATATTCAGAAAAATATGATTTTCACAAATTTCTTCAATGAAAGTAAGTTTTTCTCATGAGGAGGGAAATGAACTCTATTAGCTGTCTAAATTCAATTTGTTTTTCTAACAGTTGCCTGCAAAGCCACCTAATGTATTTCAATGATCAAAACATTTCTCTGAATGTTTTTATCACTCAAATGACTCTGACATTTTTTTTTTTAATTTCAAAGAGTAAAATAAAGAAAAATTATGCTGTGTTCGTAACAAGATCTGCTTTAAAATAAATAGCAAAATCTGTTCTGGTGTTTTCATAGAATCAGAGAATAGTCTAGGGTTGGAAGGGACTTTAAAAGATCCTTTGGTCTTTGTTAGATTTCTTCCTTCCCCAAGTTTACTCAGAACTAATGTCAGTATTGCTGCTAAATACACCATCACCGGTAGGTAAATATTTCACAGGAGGCCCTTTTCACTTAGAATCACTAACAATCCAGTAATAGTTTTTCTAGAAGTGTTGGAGTTTTCATCCCAGTCTCAATTAATTTCCAGCTCGGAAATTAATTGTTGCCGTTGTGCATTTCCTCTGCTATTTCAACTCATCAGAATTCACTCTACACACCTGTATTAAGTATTCTGCAGTGTGCATTTAAGCAGCCTCTACACTGTTACAGAAGTGGCTACACATCAGCGATGGTAACAGTGATTTAACAGTTTGAAAATAAGATGCTTGGAGATCCCTGGGATGAAAGTTGATAGATAAACACAGTGCTGTGTAATTATTGTTTAGTAAGAAAATACCTTATTAAGTTTATCAAGTTAATCATAGAATCACAGAGTGGCGGGAGTCAGAAGGAACCTCTGGAAATCATGTAGTCTAACCCACCTGCTAACAGAGATTCACCTAAAACAGGTTAGACATAGATAATCCCAAGATTTGTTTGTCTCTGCCTGTTTCCTAGATTTCCTGATTCTCTGTTTTTCTCTTTGGCATCCTAAACTGTTGCACTTGCTAAGAGCATGACTGAGAACTTTTAATTACATGCTATTTAATTTGTAAAATAGTATGTTTACATTTATTTGGAATCTGGTTTCTTTTTCTTGCTATCTAAAGAGAAAAGTGAGGGAAAAAAAATCATTATCTTCTATATTTTTTTCTTTCACAATTAGCTGCCAGAAGTCACTGCACAAAGGATGTCTGTGGAAGAAACTGAGGTCTGGTTTCATATCAATATAGGAACATTTTTCTCTGGACTATTACATGTAGAATAATAATTTCTATCTTGGTATGGACAGAGAGCATATTTGAATATACCTTTCTGTAGGCATATGACAATAGCTACCTAACAGGGATGTTTATATTTGTTGTTATTTATTGTTTCAGCAACACATGGGTATGTAATCTCATTTTCTTGCAATTAGAAAACAAAATCAGTGACTTGAAGAGTTGTCATCAAACTGACATACAGATGGATTTGCAGATATGACTTACAGGAGAGGTATTTTATCTGTTTTCATTCAGATTGAGCAGTGTGTGTCTGTCTGTCAAACTTCTTTAGCATTTATAGATAAAATGTCCCCTGCACTGTGCAGAACCAGAGCTGTTAAAACAGTCATTGTATGGCTTCCGTGGCTCATTTCTACAGTCCTGTGTTCAGAGCCCCTGGGTGGCACCTGTAGAAACACCACTGCTGTGGGACATTTGCAAGTACAGCTTTGTGTGCTTGCCCATAAATGTGTGACATTAGGTTAGAAAAGGTTGAATAACACTTTTTTTCCTGAAAATGGTTTCTAAGACCTTCGAGACTTTCAACTATAGGTGCTACAGAGGGGATGTCAAATTTGGTTTCCTGGTGGCCTTGTTCTGGTGGAGTCACTTTGTGAAGAAGCTGGCCCAGCATGAGATGAGGAGGCATTGCAGTTAAGCCAGCTTTGTGTGCGGTCAACATGCAGAGGGCAAACCAGCAGCCAATGCATTAACTGAGAACAAATTCATTCAGATATAAAAACCCCGTTAATGATCAGTTTTGAGAGTCTATGAGGGACCACCTGCCTTGAATAAGCATTTACCATATGGTGTATTTGGAAGTTAATATTGATTCCCATTATTTTAAACGATTACAAACATTGCAGGTATTTTGTAATAATCTCTATTGTCTAATTAGAACACTCTCAAAACTAGCTCATTTTCCTGCTAATGAATATTGATTTGAACAGCTGAGTTTGCCTTGTATGAGTGATGGGAATGTGCTAGCTGACACTCATAGTTTCTTGCTGACTGATTAATCCAGGAAGAAGAGCCTAAAGCTGTCTGAGTAGATATTCTGATTCACCCAGAGGTCTGATCAGCCTTGCCAGGAGGACCAAAAGTTTGCACTGGAATTTTCCAGCTAAGAAAAGCATTGATATACTTAGGATTTTTTTTTTCCTAATGGGGAATTGTAAAGAGAAGTAAAAAAATAGTGGAAAGTCATTATAGGAAAAAAAAAAGTTAAGGCATCACAGAAATATTTACATAGGAATGAGTTTGTCATTCCTGGTACAACGTTGTTATTTCTGCCTTTGCTGATGCACAATCATTTCTTGGAGTGAACTGGAGAAACCTCATGGCCAAATAGCCCTGGTGAAGGCCATTAACAGAAGTAATGGAAATACTTCCATTCTCTTTTGTGATGTATAGTATTTCTGACAACATGGATTGAAATGATCAACAGAAAGCTTAAAGGTTACTGGCGAAACTTCTTTAATTAAATGGGTAAATATCTGAAAGATATTGGAGTAATCTGAAGAGACTTCTTAAACTATTTCCCCTTATGTAAGTTTGCTGTCTTAATGCAGGCAATTTCTTTCCATGAATAAAGGATACGTGAATTTTCAGCAGGGAGAGGATGCAGGTACTGTGACTCTTTTGACTTTTTTGGCTTCTTTGGTTCATGAGGAATTAGAAATGCGGCTTTCTTATATCTTATAAAGATTTCTGACAAAGGTGGATGTAGATGACTATTAGTGTTTGTGGGCTTCTGAAATTTCAGCATGAAAATTCAGTTCAGGTAGGGACATCATTTGGTTATGACCTTTCTTTCTCTACAAGCTTATGTATTTAATTATTATGGTATCAGAAAGTAGTGTAGGCTGTTAAGTTGTTGATTCCCTATTGTTGCAATAGGAACACTTAGGGAAATGTTGGCCCACTGCTGAGTGAGTTGGGTGCCCTGGTGACAGAGGATACAGAGAAGGCAGAGTTACTGAATACCTTCTTTTCTTCAGTCTTTACTGCTAATACCAGCCCTCAGAATCCTTTACCCAGGAGGCAAAAGAGGAAGTCTGGAGTTTGGAAGACTCTGCTTTGGTGGAGAAGGACTGGGTTAGAGATCATCTAGGAAAGCTGGACACCAACAAATCCATGGTCTCCCCCAGGATGCACTCATGAGTGCTGAGGGCGATGACAGATGTTACTCCTAAGATGCTCTCCATCACTTTTGAAAGGTCATGGAGAGCAGGAAAGCTGTCAGAGACTTGCAGGAATGCCAATGTCACTCCAGTCTACCAAAAGGGCATGAAGGAGTGCCCAGGAAATAGCAGGCCAATCAGCCTCACCTCCATCCCTGGAAAGGTGAAGGAACAGCTTATTTTGGAGGTCATCTCTAAGCATGTGGAGGAAAAGAAGATTATTGTGAGTAGTCATCATGGATTCACAAAGGACCTTTTATGATGGTGTGACCAGTAGGTAGATGAGGGGAGATCAGTGGATGTCATCTACCTCAACATCAGCAAGGCTTCTGACACTTCACAAGTAAGCTTAAGAAGTGTGAGTCAGATGAGTGGAGAGTGAAGTGAATTGAGAAGCAGATGAATTGTGGAGATCAATAGTGCAGAGCCTAGTTGGAGGCCTTGGTAAACACTTATGGAGGAATGTGTATTCCGTAAGGAAAAACTGAATATGAGGTTGCCTAGTATCAGGTGCAACAGAATATGGAAGTGAATCTTATACTCCAGTAAAACAGAACGGTAGTTCATTTGCTTTGCCAGTTTGCTTCTCAGGGAAGGAAAGCCTAGAAGGTTGCCTGTGTACTGGGACATCTAATGTCTGTAGCTGTTACACATAAGGCTGCATTGAGAGCCAAGAACCTGTTTGCCACCCAGAGCTGATTTACCAAAGGTAAGAAAAAAAAAGATGAGGACATGGCACCAAATTTTTTGTCTCCTGTGCTTTACACAGTTCAGTAGTAACTGAAGTAGCTGCAAAGAGGGATGTAAATCTCAAAGTTGTGGGTTTAAATCTAATAATGCTATCTGATACAGAAGAAAAGGAAAATACAATTTACTTCTTGGTTAGTGTAAAAGATTTAGTTGTAGTTTTAGCAGTTTTCATTAGTGGAAGAGGGCTAGGCAGTTGCTTAGAGAGAGTTTGAAGGACCTGAAGAATGGAAGATTTTAGCTCGGTCCTAGAGAGCAGAAGAACTTGGTAAGCTCCAGAGAGGTTGAAACTCAATTTGATAAACTTACTTTCTGAACAAACAAACAGCCCTGGTCCTGTGGTGTGATATTGGCACACTTAACGGACCAGATGCTGTAGGACATTGCTGACATGTTATGGTGTCATTCATTTTGAGGCAGTTATTTCAGTCCAGACTAGCTCATTAGGAAATAGAGGATGCTTCTTCGTAATGAATATGTGGTGACATCCTTTTAGATACAGGGTTTCAGATCTTATTTTTGACCTGAAAATTCGTTACTCTTTTTTTCAGGCTTTTTGGCAAACCTGACTGAAGGGCCAAGTTTGGCCTTGGCTTACTCTGCACATATTTTTAAATTTTCAGTTTCTAGTTACATCCAGACTGAATTAATTCATGTTGTGCAAATTCCATAACATTGTGTGTAGAGCTGCACAAAACTTAATAGCTAAACCTGCTCTGGCTTTTGCCTCTTTGCAGGAGAGATCAGTTGTTGTAAAAAACTAGCTACCAAATCAGAACTTCAGCGTGGAAGTTGATGGAGATCTGTCCTGAAGCTGAGAAAGTGTAAATGTTATTAATGTTATTTTTCTGTTATTTGGACTTGCTGCATAGATGGAAGCTACCCAAGGCTTTTTATTTAGGTAATTTTTAATTGACTTGATATAGCAATTTCAGGGAATTTCCTTGCTGTTTTAATCAGGACTGTTGTCAGGAAATTCCCAGCCTGATTTTTGCAAAGTGTGGAGGATTTCAGCTGTGTAGGTGGAAAACATAATCCTTTCCTCTTCTGTTGCTTCAAAAATAGCAGTCTCGTTTCAGAACAAGAGAAGCGATAAAACCGACACTTGGTTATTCTCCACATTGTTTTAATGACTGTAATGATTCTCCTGTTAATTAAAAGCATGATAGTTGAAAGCTCCAAATCTTACACCGTCATGAAGTCCTAAAAGATAGATAGCTAGTTCATAAGCTCAGCAGTAGAATACTGGTTAAGATACGTTAAGAAATGTATCTGAAGAAAACATTGAGCAGTGGTTTAAAACCTGGACTGGCATTGAGGAAATGACTGTTAGGGCCACAGACTTCTGTTGTTTTCTTTTGGATGTGAGTGTGATGCTACATTTTTCTTGTGTTGGGAGCTGGAGGAAAGGGCAGTGAAAATCACTGGTGTAAAGGTACCTAGTAGGGGAAATGTGTAAGAGATGTTCTTCTCCTTAGTGGAGAACATTGATAAAATTGTATGTGATACAGTGTATTGTTAGCTCTCTTTCAGATTGTGAAACCCTGAAAGCTAAGAACCCAGACAGTCAAGAGCACTTCTTAAGCTGCTCTTTGGTGTTCCATGCAAAACCATACAAGGTACTTGGAGCCGGTGGCTCCATGGAGGCAAAGACATTTCCAGATCCATGATCTGGACAGAAGCCCCTGTGAAGTGAAGCTGAAGCTAATCTTTGTGGAGGTAGATCCTCAGACAAAAAAAACCCCCAGCAAATGTACCACGTTTGTGCCCCAGGTAAGAGGGATGGAAAAACTACATCACAGAATCAACCAGGTTGGAAGAGACCTCCAAGATCATCCAGTCCAGCCTATCACTCAGCCCTGTCATATCAACTAGACCATGTGTCAAGGTCCAGAGAAGAGAGATTGACAATATCTCTGTCCAGAGGAGCAAGATCTGTTCTTAGGAATTTCAGTGTTGTGAAATTAAGGTGCAAACGAGACCATATATCACCACAAAACTATTTATTAAAGGATAAGGTTGGACAAAACAGGGAGGGGGGGTGAGAGATAAAGAGAACGATGGAGAAGAAGAGAAGAAGCAGGGAAAGAAAAGAGCTGGGATCATATTGCCCTCAGTCGCAGACTGGGGGGAGAGAGAGAGACGGGTACGTGGCCCAGGGATGATCTTCTGTGGAGTTCATCTGGGGTTCTTCTGGTGGTGGTGCAGCTCTGATAGTCTGGTGGAGGTCCACTTGGTGGTCTGGTAGAAGTGCCACCCTTGGTAGTCTGGTGGGAGTGCCACTGGTGGTCTGGTGGGAGTGCCACCCTTCGGCAGGCATTCCTCCTGCCTTTTATACAGTTTTCTGCTCGATGTCCAGCTGCAGCTCCCTAGGGAATCTTCCTGTGTATTCTCCTGCATTCGCAGGGGTCCGACGCCACCGCCACTGGGGAGAGGGCCTCCGCCCCCTCCCTGGCTGTACCTGTCCATACCCTAAATACACATAAGCCTTTTCTCTTTGGGATAGCTGAGATAAGATGTAAGCATCCTGGGCATTCCAGCCAGGCTGAGCTCCAGAACTTTCGAAGGGGTTGTCTGCTTATTTGCATCCCTGAGCTTTAGGCCAAGCACTGAGTCTGAGTCCCTGAAGTTAACAAAGACAATCTTTATCTTTGTTGATTAGGGAGAGACGATGCAGTCTTTATCTGTGTTGAACAAGAGAGGGGATTTAGACTCTCATACCACGGCACTAAGTGCCTCAGCCAGTCTTTTCTTGAACACATCCAGAGACAGTGACTCCACCACCTCCTTGGGCAGCCCATTCCAATGGCAAATCACTCTCTCTGTGAAGAACTTCCTCCTAACATCCAACCTATACCTCCCCCGGCACAACTTGAGATTTGAGATATACGATACATGAAAATCTGGAGAAAATGTTTTCTTATGGGCCAGCATTTTCGTTGCTGCAAGACAAAATTTGATTGTAGAAGTCACTGGCAGTGTAAAATACAGCTTTCCTTCCAGCAGCACTGCTTGGGAGTATTCTCTTGCTCAGGACAATACATAAATATGGGACAGCACCTAGTAGCAAGATGTGGACACACATCTGATGCTGTTGTTTGTGGGTGCATAATACACTTTTGTTTGGCTTTGGCTTCTGAGACACAGTCCTCCTAATCAACTTGTCAGGCTCTTCGATCATCCTTCATGTTTGTTATTTAACTGAAAGCTAGAATAAAATGTCTGTGAAAATAAGCTCAGAATCAGAAAAGGCTGCAAATTAATGCCTCTCATATCTCTCCCCCAAATCCTAAATCAGAGGACCCCTGTCTGTCTCTGGCTCAGATTTGGTTTCGAGTTCCTATCTGACTGGCTCAGATTTGGTTTCAGTTATGGTCGTTGATAAACCCCTATCACAGAGTTTGTTGTGGTGTGAGACCTTGATACGCAAGGACATGTTTGAAATTTGTTCCAAGAAGAGAGAGAGATGAATGGCTTGTTTTGGGTGAGAGGCAAAAAGTGGGCTTTGATGGAACAGGGCTGTTGCAGGCAGGTCCTACTAGAGGTGCCAGTATAGCAATTTGGCCATGTAAAGGCTCCCAGCATGGCCATGGGGACCAGCCTGCCCTGACAGTGTGGCCAGAGGCAAGCGTGGCTCCACATCTGTGGCTTCATTTCAGTGCTGCTTTGATAGCCACAGACTTTTGCAAAACATTCAGTTCAAAGGGTGAAATTAGTGTCACAGGGACTGTTTTCTTTATGGGGAAAGACTCGGTTGGATGGAGGAGCCAATAAAGATGTTAATGTATTTTCTCAGTGTATAACACACATATTTCAACTCCCTGGATGGGGTCTTTATTTCTGAGGTGAATGACTGAGAAACAATTAACTCATAGCTTCCAGGGGAAGTACAAGGTTTTCTGGAAGGTGCAGCATTCCATTTTTAAGATCTAATGTTGACTTTTTTGGATGTGACTCTGGCTGGGTGAATAAAAAGCATCGCTTTTATGGACAGAAAGATTTCCCCCTGTGTGAGCTGTTGAGCTTATGGGTATAGCACCCAGTAATAACTCTGTTACAGTTTATGTTTACTCTCACAACTGTAACCTGTCCAACATTACTCTGACCTTGAAATTCAAACTTTTAAAATTATGTTATTGTTTATATGTGAATTAGGCACTGATAATCTGGTCTGTGATGAACTAAAGTGGAGATGGATTGGAACCTCTCTGTCTAGACCTACTCAAAAGTGTAGCCTCCATCCTCTACTGATTGCATCCTTTCCCTCCTGAGAGGGGCAGAAGTTCCAAACCTGTTACTAAGAGAGCAGGCCAAGAGATGTCCAAATTGTACAGACACTACATATGCCTTGCTTATTACTGGAGAAAATGAAATATCAGCCTGTAGGATTATCCTGTGGGATCCCCTTGCCTTCTCTCTGTTCTTACCTTATTTGTTGCAAGTGATTTCTGAAAAAGTTGTAACTGTGAGTCTGTACTGAATTAAATACAGCTGCTGTGCTCTACTGCACAGGAATCTGGGGAGGCTCTCATGTGATGGCAGACGACTGTTTCTGTGCCTGCAGTGAAAGCTGTAGAAAATATTGTAGGTGAGGACTGAGAATGAATGATAAAGTTATGTCTGGTTGAGAATATCAGAGGAGCCAACTCACACTGGTTTGTCCCAGCATCCTGAAAATATGGTATAATAGCTTGGTCATGTGCTACCTAGACTGACTCTTGCTGCAAGGCAAGACTCAGGACGACTGGTGACTGACCAGTGCTGTATCAAGCAGGCATGCATCATGTATGGGAGGGTTACTGCAGCTGCAAAAAGGGATTGTCTTCATTTTGGCTAATTTGTTGTGTGGTAGGACAACCACAGTCTGAACTTGTAAAGCATTCTATACTAAGGCGAAGTTTGGGGGTTATAAATCTCTTGGCTAAGATTACGTGGGGATTTAAGAGGTTCTCTCAGATAAAGATGAGAGTTGGTAGGGACCCCTTGGGATTGGACACTGGTACTGGGGTTGTGTTTTTACTTTTAAACTTCTGAAGAGTGGAAACTGCAGGTGTACTGATGTCAGGGTGCTATGTCAGAGAAGGACCAGTGGAGGAGTTTAAAAGATGTTTGGATGAGGACCTTAGAGACATGGCTCAACAGTTGTGTACAGGGAGATGCTGTGTTATAATTTGGCTCAAAGCTTTTTTCCAATCAGGTGATTCCATGATCTTTAGCTTAGCTACAGCCATGCTAGTGCCCGGCACTGAGCCCTGTGATCTAAACACGAGCTTACAGACTGATTTTCTGCTTTAACTACCTGGTTTGATTTTTGGCCTGACTCATCACTATGGCTGTCCTTGGCAGTTGTCAGACCTCATCCTAGCCCCGACTTAAGAATTGACTACCCAATTTGTCTGTGGAAATGCCTCATCACCGTGATACTACTTTATGATCTGGGCTCTTTATTGAGTGTGGCCACCGTCTCCAGGTATGTCTTACTTGTTTATGGTGGAGCAAGCCCTGAGCAGCAGTGCTCTTGTCTTGTTGCTCGTATTATTCTCCTCAATTCTCTTCCCTTAGGGAATGGTTGTACTGGGTGGTCCCTGACATGTAGTTACGCTCTGCAGGAATCCTTGGTTTACTGATAAAATTGTTGTATTTAGATTTGCTGAGGATAAAGTTGGAATTGTGATTTATAGGAGGCAATATTTAGGTTTGAGAGCTTGGTTTTGGTTTTGGAACTACAAAAAGCATTACAGACTGTTGTAATGCTCAGATTATAGTGAGGAAAGTGCTTGGAGGACCTATCTGTTCCTTTTTCAAAAGAGCTGTACAGAGTATTTTGATATTTTACTCTGAAGGGTTTTCTAGATAAGAAACTGATTCTTTGGATACCTGCCAAACTTGCCCTCCTCCCTTTTTTTAAATATATGATCTAGATTCTAGTTTGAAATTAAGCTTGAGGTCAGGAAATGCTATTAGGCTAGGTCAATCATACTCATATTATTTTCTTGTGTACCTAGGGTAAGATATGTTGACTTCTGAGCTCCTTCCTTGCTACATTAGTTGTTTACTAAATAATGGAGCAAGGAAAGAGTTAAGGAACAAAAGTATAACTTAGATTTTGCTATCTATTTGCTGTAGGATCATAAATCACTCTTCTCTCGTTGCTGTGAATTTTTCCTCTTCAGGTAGCAAACTAGAGGGATAGTAGTTGTCACTTCAGTGTTTGTACTGCTCCTCTGCCTAGAGAAATGGAGATTATTACGGACAGCTCTAAGCTGCTGTGATATATGTAAGAGAAGAATGCAGTAGTAGTAAGGAACTGTTAATATTGCTGGTATATTGCTATGGAGACCTCGGCTCTAAGAATCTGACTATAATAAACCACTTTGTTTTATGGTACTGGATGTGAGCCAGAATTGAGTTGGCAACTGTGATAAAAAAGGTAAGAATACATAACTGGCTGCTGAATTGGTTAGTCCTATCTATTTGAGCATCTGTCTTATTGTTTAATCCTACCTGGAGCAAAAGAGAACTGTCTGAGCTGGACAGAGTTAAGGTAGGAGAAGGAGTGAGCTCTATTGGGCTTATCCACAGCAGATGCAACTGTTTCCTCCCTGTGTCAGTATGTTTGTTCCTCATGCTGTTGGCAGTACTTGAACATCTATCTGTACACATGCAGTTTCCCAAGGGAGCTAGTGAGGGAGTCTTATATACTACCAGGGAGACTGAAAACATGTCAAGTGCACCACTGTCCTTTGCTGCTCATTAAATGGGAGGCAGCAGCCACTTTTTGCCTATTTTTTACTGCTTTTTTTATACACAGTGATGGCTGAGAGGGCTTGCCTGAGGAAGAGGAAGGTCTAATCCAGAGTTTTTCTCTGAATCTCCCATTGTTTCCACCTAGCTGCTGGTTGGTGGAAAGTAAGGTTGTGGTTATGGTAAAGACTGATTTAGATCCTATGCTAAAGGAGAAGTGATGTGAAACAGGTAACTTTCATTTAACCGGAAGCTGCTGCTCCATCAAGGGAGCTCCACTAGAAACATTGTTCTTCCCCTGCTTCTCTTTATTATGGCCAGTGCTGCCGTAGTGGTACTTCTGTATGGGGTGAAGAGTTTATTTCTGAGGATCAGTCCTTGGTCTTGCTGGTGTCCTGCTCAGCTGTCGTTGTTGTTGCAGAAATGCCTCTCTATCCTCCCTCAAGTGACCCATGTCTGTACACAATGCTTACGGGGAGCTTACCTGTAGATGCATCCTGTGTACATTCACAATGAACCTTCCTGTTTAGGTAGGAGTGGCTCAGTACCAGTGATTTTCCTGACCTGCCAGTTACAAGTTCTCTTGTACACTGTGTCCCTGCACTTAAGCAAGCCTTTTGCCTAAGATGAGTTTTTGGTTTTCATGTACTGGAAGGACTCTTGTGATGGCAGTCTGGTGCTATCTGAGCTCCAGAAAGACAAGTCTAGAAATAATTTGCATCATGAGTGAAACAAAGGTGGTGTCTATCAATCTAACTCCTAGTTCTTGTTAATTTTTAAATTTTTTGTTCCAAACTATTTCTTCATTTAAAAGCACAGTAACTATACAACCAATGTGGCTTTCTGCTATTAAGTTAATTATGACCAACTGTTTGGGATGTTGAAACAAAGTGTTGTCCATAAGTCACCCTTGCATAACTTGATCCCTAGAATGAATTCTCAGCATATTTCAGTTGCTGTAGACATACTTGGCTTCTGTTCCTCCTTACTTACTCTTATATATCTCTTTGATAATGCTTTCCTATGAAGACAGAGTGAGAGAGTTGGGGCTGTTCAGTCTGGAGAAGGGAAGTCTCTGAAGGGGCCTTATTGTGACCTTCCAGTATCTGAAAAAGGGCTACAGGAAAGCAGGTGAGGTATTTTTTAGGATGTCGGGTAGTGATAGGACTAGGGCGAATGGAGCAAAGCCAGAAGTGGGTAGATTCAGATTGGATGTTAGGGAGAAGTTCTTCATGAGGTGGGTGAGACACTGGAACAGGTTGCCCAGCAAGATGGTAGAAGCCCCATTCCTGGAGGTCTTTAAAGCCAGGCTGGGTTGGACTCTGAGCAACCAGATCTAGTGTGAGAAGTCCTTGCCCCTGGCAGGAGGGTTGGAACTAGATGATCCTTGAGGTCCCTTCCAGCCCTGACAATTCTGTGATTCTCTATAATTTGTTTTGTATTTTTACAGAACTGATATGGGTCACAGTCTTGGAAAAGTGTCAATGGGATTTGTACTAGTTGAGAACTCAAAGTCCAGTAGTAGACTACCCACATTGGGTAGACAATGTGACAGGAAAACAGATCAGTTACATTTTACTTTTTGGATTTTAGAAATGTTGCCTCTCTGAAAGGCCTGTGTGAGCAGACTGCATCACCTAAATTTGAAATTCAGAGGTGAAAGTCTCTTTTCAGAGAGGGACAAAATGATTTGGTTACCTTTTACTACACAGAATAAGATAGCAATAGTTAATGGAGAAGGAGCCTACATTGTGCTTCTTCTTGGAAGATCACTCAAGATAAATGCTATTCATTTGGCATTCCAGTTTTGAAAGAATTGTGGTGTGAGAGAATGGCAGAAATAATGTGGAGAGAATCTGAAAATGAGATAGTTCTGACTCCTGCAGAACTGGCTGAATGGGAGCGATAAGAGAAAGGAATGGGCTACCTGCCTGTGTTGAATTGCCTATGTGAAAAACTAAAGAAAGCAAGCTAGATGTCCTTGATAAAATCAAGATTGGCAGCTTACAGAGCCAGGATTTGTTTCTTAATGTTTGTAGCTTAACACAACTAAATAGATCTTTTAAAATATGCCTGCATTTAAAGTTTGGGTTTGCCTTTACAGTTGTTTTGTTACTTCTGAATTAAATGAAATTAAGCAGTGAAAACTTTGATTTTCAGAGAGTTCAACTTAAAAATCAAGTGAGTGTTCTTGGGCCAGGAAAATGGTCACGGAAATGTCCACAGAAGTATGTTTGAGAGATTCTTGGACAGCTTCTCAGGAAAGTGTCCTGTAGAAATTGAAGCATTCTTTTCTTTTTAAGTAAGTCTTACATTTCCATCACAGTACTGAACTGGAATTTAGTTTCCTAGTCATGAGGTCTTGATAAAGCTTTGAGTGAGGTGTGAGGTTGCACAGAATGGCAGCTAAGTGAGTCTTTTTTATAAGCAAGTGGTAAAATTTCTCATGAAGAGAGATTTAATGATGTGGTAATGCGTAGATTTAGAAATGAGACAACATGGTGGACAGCAGAAAATTAAATGGTAAAGCAAGAGAACAAAAAAGACACTGCACCCAATGCATGGAAAGATTCATTGTGTTTAGCAGCACAGAAAAGTCAGAATGAAGTGAGGATGGAAGTAAAACAGAAGCAGGAGTATTTATATACTTGCTAACTAGAAAGCTGAGTGATCTTATAATTGTTTATAGTTATGATTTGCTTCACTTTAAAGTGACTCAAGGTGAGTAGGTATAGGCCTTTTCACACAGGAATTAATCTGAACTAGTAGATATTCTTATCACTGAATTACAGTTCAGTATGTAAACAGGAGAAGAAAGCTCTTGATTCTTTCACTCTGTAAGGAAGTGCAATTTAATTAGTACGACTAGGACTGAGGGTGTCACTGGCCCTTCTGAAGATGGGAATTGGAAACATGGAGAGATTAAAGACAGCTGCTGAAAGCAGCATCAAACCTGCATTGTCGTTGTGGCATGCCCAGTGGACCTTCTTTGGGATTTTTTTCTGTGGTGGCTGAGCAGTCACACTTCTAGCTTTGATTCCTGGGTTATGTAGATAATTTATTCCTCCAACCTTCAGGGCTAATGTGATTCAAATCTGAAACACAAAATAAAGCCATTTGAAAATGGTAAAAATATAAATATTTGATTTATTTAGTTGCCTACTGCCTCCTCACTAGCCAACTATGACAGATTTTGGAGCAGAACACAAAGTCCCAACACTTTTTACTTCATTTTGGCTGCTATGTGCGTTTTGATGCACCTGTGTTATTCCAAGAAACAAGATCTTGAGACCGGCAGAACTAGAGATGTTGATGAACTCGCATGGCTACAACTTCACCTTAATTATCTTTGGACATGGGAGTCTTGTAGAATTTTTGATATAAAACAGCCAATTATCTTCCCTCTTTTGTACTGGCTGTTTGGGGATCAAAAAGAAAAAAAGAATGAGCTGAGTGGAAGGGGATACAGCCACATTCTGGTCAAAAATAAAAATGCTCCAAGTTATCAAGTAGATATTTAGTTCCTGAGAACTTTGAATATTCCAGTTGCCATAACAACCCACTGAGGCTATGGCATATTTTACTTCACATGCTTTTAAAGGACTTTATGAGCCATGACCAAAAAATTCCATCAGGATTAAAAGCAAACAAAACTGAAAACACACAGTTATTAGGTTCCTAGTAGCCTGCAGCTTATGTAAAACCTAGGAAATGGAGAGTACGTTCTCTGTGCTCAGATGAAAGCGGACACACTGAAATCACACAAATGGTATTTTGTTGTGCTGGTAATGCTGTTGCCCATAGAATTAATAAGCCTTTGGAGACTCTGCTAGAGAAAGCCACCTTATTTGTGAGAAAATTTGCCTCTTTGTCCTGACTCACCAAAAGAACTGAGGAAAAATGTCCATAACTGCCTAAATCTGAATGATTTTTGGCTTTCATCTCCCTGTGAAATTTTGCCAGTCCGGGTTAAGAGTTTGAATGTAGGACCTCTAACCATCCTGCCAGCTGGAGATCAGAGTGAAAGCTTCCTATGCTGGCTGTTGGGTGACAAGGGCAGCTGCCACTGGTGGACAGGTAGAACATATGAGAAGAACAGCCGTCTAGACGTTGTGTACCCCATACCTTGAAGCAGAATTTGTACTCTTGCAGTAGTAAAACTGCCTTACTCCTCATCTACATGAATTTTTATAACCCAAATTCTGGCTTGATTTCACCAATGGAAAAGGGTTTTCCTAGACCTTCTGTTTGAGATGGTGATCTTAAAAGGACCAATAAAATGATTTCTGCATGTGCCTGTAGCCTGTCTGAAAGAGCCACTTCAAGAAGAATTGACTGTCTGGCTCATGTGACCAGTGGTTGAACTTAAAATGATTCAGTTTAGTAGTTGACATGTGTGCTAGTTTGAGCCTAGCTGGCATGTTTTGGTGAGAAGAACAGTAGACCTCACCATTGTTTTCGTTTTACAGCCTATCATCTAGTTCTTCTCACCAAAACATGCCAGCTAGGCTCAAACTAGCACAACATGGTTGACCTTTCCTCTGTTTACCCTTTTGCAGACCTACTCTGAAGAAGTGTATCCCACAATCTGACAGTGCCTTGCTTTGTCCTTGTAGTGGGTTTATTCTGGCTCATCACCAGCAAAAGCAAAGATGGTGCTTAACATGCTGGTTAATAGAAGGAACAGAAGCAGGAAAGAAGCCAATACAGGACAGGCAGATAGATCTTGGTAATACACTTATTAAATGTCAAGCCATCTCCCCTTTGTCCGCATCTTGTTGCTGCCACCTTTTCCATGAAGTTCATGACCATAATAATTTGGTTTTCCTTTTCTGGTATGTCATCTGTATCAGTGCAGCTCCTGTGTCTGGTAAGATGCCAAGGTCCAACTTGCCAAGCCTCAGAGCATGCAGAAGTCTGGGACTAGTATTTCCATAGCTAGCAGGAGGCCAACGGGCAGCATATTGCTGGACTTGGGCTTGCTTTCTGGAGCACAGCAAGAAACAGTCAAATCCTATATCTGTGCAAGTAATGTCATGGTTTCCTATTTCTTCAATAATTCATTTTAGGTTTACATGGCTTTGTTTTAGAATTCTTCAGCTATTGCATTCTCTAAGTAGCAGAACCGCTGAAAAGCTTTCATGTAATCTGGTCTTTGTGTGAATAAAAGCTGCACAAGACCTCTGTTTTATATGAAACAATTTCCCTACATCACACAAACTTTCCTTTTGCTGTGAAAATAGTTTCTGATATCAGTTCTCTTTCTAATTTATTTCCTTACCTTGTTAATATGGAGCCTTGTAATTGCATCTTTAGATCTATAGAGACTTTAAAGATGTGGAATTTAAGGAACTACATGATTTAGGTCACACATATATTGCCCATATTCCCTTAGTTTTCTAAGAGGAATGAAAGAAGTAATGGTTCAATAATTCAGAAAAACTTTGAAAGGAAACTTAATTTTTTTTGGTCTTATTTTGCTATGCTAAAATTATAAGAAATAAAAAAGAATCAAGAGAAAGAGGGGTGAGGTACTATAAAACAATTTTTATGCCAAGTATTCTGTTCTTAAAATCCATCAGAGTGGCAGTGGATTTGTGGTGTTGTGCCCACCATCTCTACCATTTTGCTGTCTAACAATCACCCAGCTGTATTTCTTTAAAGGAGCTATTTTTTATTGGAAATGGAAAATTTGTTCTTCTCAAATAAAAACATCTTTGTCCTTCTTTCTCCTACCTAGATCAAAGGAGGATAAAAAATTTAAAGATGGGAGGTAGAGACCATGTTATACTATTTCATATACAATACTTTAAAGAGAGAAAGGAAAATGTCATGATTACAAGAACAAGATATTTATGAGCCGGTTGTAAGACCCCTCTTCTTTTTTAGGGCATTCAAATTTACTTCAGTCCAGTTTCTGAGGGAAATGAACAGCTTTGAGGTGTTGATAATGGAGATAAACAGCATTTTATGGTCCAGCCTGACCCTTGTTTCAGCACTGCTCTGGCATTGAGTGGTTAGGATATGTTGTGTAAGCTTTTAAGAGAGTCCAGAACAAGGCCCAAAGCAGCTCATTGATCAGAAAATTATCTTTTAACATTTTTTGACTTCTAATAAATGGATTGTGTGTCTGTGCATGCGCATAGATGTCAAATGGACTCTTTGATTCATTGACTGTTGTACAAGCTTCTTGAGTTTTCTCACAGTGTCAGCCCCTAGACAATGATATTTGTGGATGACCTACAATGCCAAGCTAGGAACATTGTTCAGAGGAAAGTTAGTGCCATCCAGTGGGCAGAATGTTGGACTAGGAAGGTGGAGTTTATATTTGTGATGGTTTGGGTATCCCCCGCCCCCCCCCACTTTAAAAANCACTCAGCACAAAGTGCCCAAGCAAAGTGACTTTATGTAATGTTTTGCTTTTCTTCTCTACACATCTCAGCAAGACTGTGAGCGAAGCAGACACCATTGTTTTCATTTCTCAGCCTATGATCTAATTCTTCTCACCAAAACATTCTAGCTAGCTTCAAACTAGCACAATCTTCCATTCGTCATGTCGATGAGATGGCTCTTGAGACCTTTGGATTGAGTCTTTCTATAATTATATGTCCTATTAAGGACCTGATTTAAAAGCTTGTACATAACTAGTTTATTATCTGTTGGTTTGGCCTCTTCTGCTGCTGCTGAATCTTCTCACTGGTGTGGCCTTTTCAAAAGCGCTAGGCAGCTTCTCAGAACTCTGGGATCAGTCTAATGGTTGTTGCATTAAAAAAAAGGGCAATTGCCTTTCTTATTAAAGTTACTTGAAGTTTCTTTCCAAGTAACTTAGTGTTCTTGTGTGAAGTCTCCCTACAGATGAGAAGATTCTACTACTAAGATTTCTGTTAGGCAGTTGTCTGACTGGTATGTGGAAGCATTTTTAGTAAGCAGTGCTGGGGTGTTGGGGGGAGGTTACAGAGATGCATATTCAGTATGCTCTAACTTCACAGCAAAGGAGATCCTGGTTGGGTATTTTAATTTGCAACAAGAGAATGGTGACTTCTGGCATTCTTAAATTAATTTGATGGGTTCTGGAGGACTGGATGAGTGCAAGCATGTGCTGGTGTACCAAGCCAATAAATCCTACGTGGTTTATTTCTACTCCCTTGTCCGTATCCAGGCTTTCATCTCCTTCTAGGAACATTTGCTCTTGCATGAATGGAATTGAGGTCATTAGAGGGAGAAGTAACTTACAATTTTTCTTGGTGTTATAGTGTGACTCATTAATTTAATTTGACTACAGTGTGTGGCTCAAGATGGTTCTATATGCAAAAAAGATTCTTCAGTTTCCTGTGCTGCTTGGGGGAAGACAGATGCTTCATGTTGCTGTAGATATATGAACAGAAGATGCGTAGTAAGACTGAACTTGCCATTCACTTTGTCACTCCTAGTCTGTGTGAGCATTTCTTCATCCTGTGCCAAGTGACTCAAGCAAAGGAATTTCCACCATGTTCTGCAGGAAGACTTCACATTTCAATAGGTCTTTCTGTAGCAAAGCTATCATTATTTTGAAACTCAGTTTTTTTATCTCTCTCTCTCTCCCTGCACGCCCCCCCCCCCCCCCCCTTTTTCTCTTTGCTTATAGGAAATGAGCTATAAATGACAAACCAAAACACAAATTATGTAGTCTTGTTACAGCTTTTATGGAAGAGTTGGACATAACCTGTTTGTTTTGGCTTTTAAGGAGACTTTTTTGTGTGTTAGAATGGAAACGTCGAAGTTTGATCATGATTGCAAGACTTGAACCATGTAACTGTTGTTGTCAAGTTAAAGGAGTATCACTGCATTAAATCAGTATGTTTGGCATGGAACTGAAAAAATATATATACATATGTATAGTTTAAAAAACATTCTTCATAGCACTAGGAAAGTAACCTTAGTTACAGGCTCTTAGTTGTCAAATGAGGAAGAAACTGCACATCTTTCAAAACTCCATGAGGGACTTTTTTTTAAAATATATGTAATGACATAATAATGCTTCCCACTTTGGCAGAGATTGTTCTCTATCAATTTCACACATTTGCTTTGAATTAATTTCAAGATTTCAACTGGGATCTTGCTGTTGGGGTTTTGTTTGGTTTTGTGTTTTGTTGGTTTGTATGTTTTCCCCCCTCACTTTTCTGCAGGGCTAGGCTGATGGAGGTGTTTTGGGATGTTGTAGGCGTTTATGGAAGGGAGATAAGATCGATGTGTTTTTATTTGCATTGAGTTACCTCATTGGCTTCTCATAGAAGCAAGAGAAATTTGTGCTGTGTATTTTCTTATTGGCCCCTCTTTATCTCTCCAACAAGAGAGAGTGCTGCAGGCCTTCAGAGTAGTTCACTGCTTCGCATTCTCCCTGGCCCTCTCTTATTTTGATAGTTACCTTTATGGAGAAGAAAGCAGACAGGTAGCTACAAATTGCAGATGCAGACAGCAGAAGTCAATAAGAAAGCAGGCAAGGAATGAGATTGAGGAGGGCAGGTATAGATTTCTTTACTTGTGAGTTTTTCAGAACTTTTGTGATCATTCATGTCAGATACTATTTTGAGCCATACAGAAATGAACAGAGTCTAATGGTGAACAACAACAAAAAGGCTGTCTGTGTTCTTGTTCTTTTTCCTTGAAGCTCTTGGATCTTCATTTTAGAAGATCCTTTACTAATAGGGTATGAATGGAAGATGGTGCAGGTGGGAGAGCAGTCTCTGCTTTTCCTACAGTGAGGTGTTCCACTGAAAGCCTTTAAAACACAGGAAGTCAAACAGACAGCATTAAAAGTGCTTAAACTGGGGAAGAAATTTTTTTTTGGTGCAGCCGAAAGTTAAGTATTGGTAACAAAAATCTTTGGACAAATTAGAATTCATCTGAAAATCAGTGTGAATTGTCTTAAATTTTATACTAATTGAATCTAAGTGCATTTTGGGAGGGGATTAATAAACATTCAGTTGCTTGATGTCTTAAAATCAAACCTGGAAAAAAGATCTGGTCAGTAACTTGTTATGGAGCAAATGTGTCCTAGCCGTGACATGAACTGGATTAACTTTAGGATGTTTTCTGTCTTTTGTTCCCAACCATCTATTACTGTTGTCTGTTTTAACTTTTAAAAGCATACCTGAGAATTTATTTTGCTGAAAGTGCTTGATATTTGGATACGATTTGTCTAGAAGCTCTCTTGATCTGTCTGATCTGATTTGCTGTGGGGAGGAAGCAGTTCTTAATTTATTTGCTTTACAAAAAGAGAGGAGAAAGAGATACTGAGGTTTCATTTTTGCTTTCTTAATGTGGAAGTATTGGAAAATGAGATAAATTACCCTTTTATGTCATCCTTAAAGAAGCAATAAGATGAGCTGGGGATGGAGGTCTGTTCAGTCATCCTCAGGGCAGGAAGCCCAAAAGCTTTTCTTGGAGTACTGGGCCTTTAGGGATAGGCAGTGCCAAAGAGCAATAGAGTAACACAGTAGTGTGGGAGAGTTGTCTCATTGCATTGCTCTTGCCCAATTGGATTACCTGCTTACTCATCCGTTCTCCTGAGCAGATGTCAGAGCAAGAAGGTGATGGAAGAATTCATTAATACTTCAGGAGGTCAGTAAGCTTGCACAGGAGAAGCTGAAAGGAATAAGACATTGTCTGTGTGAGTATGCACAAACACGTGCCTGTCTCTGTTCTCTCCTGAACTCAGTGGAATTTGCTTTTAGAAGCAATTACAGCAAACCTGCACTCCCTATGGACAGCACCATCATTGCTCTCCCCTCTGCTGCTGGATCGTGTGGCTGACAGCTTGCATCACCCCGAGAGCTTGACAAGAGTGCAGGGAACCAGAGGCAATGTGTATCCTGTAGGCACCTCAAAGGTGCTTATTTTAGAGTTGCAAGACAAGCAGTTGCTTGTAGAAAGCACAAGTGTTAATCCTCCCAGTGGGGAGGGAGGAAGCTGTATTCCTGTAGGGACTGAAATCTGCTACAGCTAATGCAAAGAGGCACCTGCTACAAGTAGGAGCAGTCTTTCTCTGCTGCTCCATCTCTGAGCAGCAAGGATGTGCAAGCTTTGTACAGCTAGGCAAAATTGGATTTTTATAGAAATCTAGTGCGGAGATTTGGGATAAAGTGTTTGTCTCTCTGTAGCTACCTAAACTTGCTTCATTCTAACCACTCGCAAGATAAATTGGGTTGTCACCTGTATGGGATATGTAACGTGTTGCCTATTCCTTCTCTTGTGTCTCCCTGGGGTGTGGTCTCTGGGAAGAAGGGAGTATCATTAGTTCAGTATTCTGAAAACTTTGTGATAGTCAGATTCTTATTTACAGTAGCAACAGAATGAGGAATCTGTTTTGAATGTCTTCCAATGGATTTTACCCCAGAAGCTTACAAGTGACCCAGATCCCCTTTCTAGGGAAAGAGATATGCATGGAAGTGATGAGTATTACACTTCTCCAGGAATTGATTTCCCTTAGCCAGATCACCGAAGGATGTGGAGCTGCTAGATACTGTGAGCAAAGCAGAGGTCTATTTGTTGGGAGACCTTTAAGAAATTCTAAGTACTACAACGGATTTTTCAAGTAAGTTGTAGAGGGCTTGGAGGGATGTAGTGAGATGTAATAATAGGAAACCAAGTGTAGCAGTATGCATTAAAATACCAAAAAGCTCTTTGAAAGAAAACCATGAGACCTGTTATGGTACTGAGGAGTCCACTGCTTAATTAATCTGAAACTGGGATGAAATAACCAACAATGCCAATGGGAGTAGGCCAGAGGGGCTGGTTCTAAGAGTGTGGGATAAGTTGTTAAATAAATCTTCAGTTATTTGCAAGGGTCTACTGATTTCATGAAGGGCTCCACTGAATTATGCAGAGCATGCTCAGCTTATAAGTCAGTGTTGATTCCAGTGCTTAATGAGGATAAGATTCTAAGGGGTGCTGCTCTATTGAGGGTGTCAGTTGACTTGGTGGTTGTGTAAGTCCTGTCAAGGGACAAAGGTTGGATTGAGCAACAAACTAGTTGACATGAAGGCAGTATAAGACATACCTGTGCAACATTGCCCCTCCAAAAAGCAAGCCAACTGCGACAACCCCAAATTTATCTCAGGGCTGCAATCTCTTTGCAGTCCCACCTTGGTGTCTCACCAAAATGTCATGCTACACCATGCAGAAGTCCCATTGTGTTGAGACATAAATGAGAATGTATTCCAGTTCACACAGTATCTATGCCCAGTAATGTCACACCAGGGAGAACCTAGGTAAGGAATTAAATAGGTGTGTGCTGGGAGCATCTGCCCACATGCACATACATGGAGCCAGAGCATGTTTTGCAGAGGTGGGCTAGCTGCCCATTCATTTGTTTACTTGTGGGAGGTTCATTCAAGAGAACACAAAATTGGAGAGAGGGAACTGAAGTCTGGATACTACTTTCCTGTAGCCAACTAGAGAAATTTATGTGAGTTTATGATACGTAGAGAAGAATAAGCCATCTAGATTCCCTTTTGAGGCATCAATAGCAAGACACATTGTTCAGGAGCTGTCAGAGGGGATAATGTAGCCCCTGTTCCTTCCCCAGTAACACTGATTTACCCAGTGCATTGAATTCAAAGAGCATGGCAAGTCACATCCCATCAACTCATTTAAATCACTTCTAATACATACTTTAAGTGACAGTGTTGTGTTTTATTGCTGAATTACCACTTTACAGTAGTCAATAATTTATGTCCTTTCTTTTGGTTGTCTTGGTGAACTTGATGGTGCATAGATATCTGTGCCTAAAACTGGGACTGCTGCTCTAGGGTGCCCATCCTGCAGGTCCATAAAGGCCTTGTGTTTTCTAGGAATGAGGCATCATGCCAGTGCAATGCTTGAGAAATAAACTCAAGATGGGAGCCTTTCATTGCACTGCCTAGGGGACCAGATGGAGCAACTCAGGAGACAAGTTTAAACAGCTAAGTGTGTGCAGCTTGGCTAAGCATTGACTGAGGGTGCATATGTGAACTTGGCCAGGTACTTCAAGGACACTCACACCAACCAGTCTGTCATGCCTTTCAGGCAAGGCTTCTTGTCAGGAAGCAGGGACAATGCCTACTGGGGAACTGAGAAAGCAAGAGATGTGCTGTTGCCTATATGCCCTTTAGGAACACAACCCATCTGTTTGGAGCACCCCAGCAGATCTGCCATTTGTGAGAAAACGTGTCAGAAAGAGTTTATTGACACTGCAGATCTTCACTGACTTTTTGTTTTTTGAGATGCTTGAGCCATAGTGGGTAGCTCAGTACTACTGCATACCTGCACGGGCAAAACCAGCCACTGCTGCTTTCCATGAAGGTGAAGTGTTTTGCACATTTAAATGTAGGGGTAATACTGTGCACACCTTCCTACAAAAGCTGCCTGTCAATTTCCCTGTCTCTGACGAACTTTATGTGGACAGAGGGGACTTTTTCTAAGGGTGTGTTCAATGGGCTAGAAGAGGACAAATGAGAAACCAGTGAGAGGGGGAAATTAAAAAAAAAAAAAAAAAAAAGGCAAACAGCCAAAAGCCAAACCAGCAACCACTTTGTAGTGACTTTTCCATGCAGCATTGCTTGTGTTGCAGTACTGATGAAGGCTGGATTGTCCATATCTTAACGTGCTGGTTTTTGTCTTCAACTGTCAATTTTTTTAGTACTTGCAGTAGCTTGCTTGGTGTTCAGTGCCCTTCAGACCAGCAGCTTGCAGAGCAGAATAGCACTGCTGAGGCCAGGCACAGCCCTGATTGATGTAAGTGAAGATCACAGTTCCTGTTGCAGGAGGTGAAGGGACATTGCTCTATGTGGCAGTTGGTTGTGACTCGTGGTTTTCTCAGGTGTCTCTCAGCCTGCACGACGGAAAGGCAGGCTGTCCTCAGGACAGCTGGCCTCCTGAACTGGCAGGTGGGGTCTGGAGGCAGAACAGAGCTAATATCTAGTGTCAAAACAAGAGTGACTCTTCTCCTGCCTGCAAGCTGTGCCCAGGACTTGCCTCTCTCCCTGCTCCAGTCCCTGTGGGACTGGTCTGGCTTCCTGTGCATCTTCTGTGCATGCTGCTGCAAGATGCACCCAGTATGAGAGGTGTTCCCTGTGAAAGGGCCATTGGTGGGACTCTAATGTTGAAGAATCAGGAGGAAAGAAAGACCAGAAAAATTACCATGTTATGAAGCTCCATTGAAAGGATTGGGAAGGAGGTTGCTTTTGTACAGACTAAATGAGGGGGGGGAAAAATCCCTTCACTGCTGTATTTGAACTCCTTTATGCTTTAGAGTTCTTTTTTTTTGTGTTGAAATAAGGTGGGTGTGATAATAGTATTTTCTTTTGTCATATGTTGGTTAACAATTTATCATTGTTTCATAGTGTTAGGGTTTTGACTCAGCCAGCAGCTGAGTTTTAACCCAGTCACTCTCATGAAAATCCCACACACAACATACACTGCTGTCCTGGTGGGACAGGAAGGAGGATTGGGAGCAAAAGAAAAACAAGAGGCCCTGTGGGTTGAGATAAGGGAAGTCATGGAATAATGCAGAAAAAATACTGGATTTCACAGGAAGCACAGCAAAAGCAAGTGGGTGAGAAAACAACCCCAAGTCAGCAGCCAGCACATGAAAAGGGCAACACCCCCAAGCCTGGAAGTGGAAGAAAAGCCAGAAAGCACTGGAAACAGAAAGTGCCACATGTCACAGTCCAAACTCCAAGTCCCATCATCCTCTGCCCTAGCAGCCCTTTCCTTATGCAGCAGTCATGGCACCATCATGGTATTGAATTCCTACTAGCTGGTTCAGATGACTGTCTTGATTGGTGTTCCAACTGCAACCTGGACGCACAGCTATTAGGTTAACCTCCACTTGCCAGCAGAGACCTGTGAATTGCTCCATAGTCACCTGAGATGTTAAAACAAATAAGTTATTCTTAGAGCTGAACTGAGTACAGTCTCATGGCTCCACTGGTTAGATGTTCACAAAGAAAGACCAATGAACCAAATGATAAAATGTTGAAGTCTGATCCTTAGAGAACTGGTGTGGGAGCTGGGCACCAAGAGCAATTTAATCTTTTACTGCTACACATGGAGGGAATGCAGAGACTGGCCCTGGCACAAGGGAAAATTCAGCTCCAGGGAAGAAATCAGCTCCAGGAAAGAAATCAGTTTATTATTGAATAAATGAAAAGATTGCAGTACTCATTGCAACTGTGCCTTAGTGGACATGCCACAATTGTTTTTAGGTATCCTTCATCTTTCAGGATCCCAAAGTGCTTTCAGAATTGTGTGGGCAGGAGCATTTATTGCAATTTATTTAGCTTGCACACTAATTCAACTTAAGCAGTTAAGAAAAGTAACGAAGAAAGATTTCCCATCTGATTTAAACTTCAAAGGAAATAATTACAGATGTTGGAAAGCAGCCAGCATATCTAAAATAGCTTTGTTGTTCATGAGATCTTTGAGAAGTGTTGTGGGAAAGCCCTGTTTGGCTGTTGCCTGGGTATCCTCTCCATGTGATGCTATCGCCTCTAGTGATTGCAGTCTATACAGTTCAAGAGTAGAGAACTGAGCAAGGACTGACTGGTACCAAGTTCCATGCAAAGGTATAGCTTTGATTATTGATTCAGAGCAAAATGCTTCTAGAATTTTTCAGAAGCCTGAGTTCTGGAGGTTACCCATTCAAGAACTATATTAATATCTGTAGCTGTAGCCAGTATTTGCAGAACTACTTTAAAGGGAATTGGGTGAGGCAAAGCATTTTTCTGGTCTGTTCTAGGTGTTATCCTAGAATACCATTCTAGGATAATACCTGTTCTAAATATTATTCTAGAATATCAACAAGAGATGTCATTTGATTCACAGACTGACTGTTTGTGAGGATAGCTCTTTCGATGATTTGCAACTCCTGTAGTAGTCCTGGGGTTTATAGCTGAAGCTAAATGGGAGAGTGATTGGTCTGTGCTCCCATGGACAGTCTGTACATGAAGCTACTCTATCCTCTCTGACTTCTCAGACTTAAACTGTAAAACACTGACAGTGGCTCCCAAATTAGTGTCTTGCAGTGTGGTGCATATGGCACCCTTGTAGTTCAGTGTGGAAAAGGAAAAAAGCAAATGGAACAGAAGTCCTTCATCAGCAGGTTTTTCAGATTTCGCTAGGAGGAGCTGCATTGCTCTGAACTTTGGTGACCGCAGCTTTATTTTGAGATGTGTTAAACATCGCTGCCAATCACATGGTAATTCACAGTCAGATCCAGCTGCATTCAACCAAAAAACTTGTCAGATAATCTCCTTTAAAGCAGTACCTTCCTGTGATGGGATCTCCAGTTTGTTCTGTTTCATCCCTCTTGTAGTAAATCCTGGCATTTCTGAGGCTTTTGTGCTGCGCTCACAATCCAGTTGTTTTTTCCAAAATGTTTAAATGCAGTAATATCTAATCTGCATATTATATTAACATATGGAGAGACAACAAGCAAGCTGCCAGGAGGTTTCTGGATTTCTTCCATTCTCAAACTGACAGGGCTTCTTTAGATTGGATCTGTAATGACAACAGATGTGGTGTTACATAGACACATTTTACTTTCTTAAAGAAAAACAAATAGGCATCACTGTCAGATATACAGGTTCCAACATGGAACTTTCAAGATTATCATCCTGCACTCCTTTACTTGTGGCTGGCAAAGCTGTCAGAGTTTCTCAGGGGAGGCACAGTCTCACAGTTGCTTATCTGGAGAAAGCTGCTACCACTCAGCATGTAGGAAGCTGTCTTGAGTTTGGTTTGGACCATTCTCATGTGGAAGCCTATGTGCTCAGCCTTTTGTCAGCATGTACATTCTGCTTTCCTCATCTTCCTCTGCTGTCCTGTCTCCTCACTTTTATTCAGATAGTGAAGTAACCCAGCTATTGAGTCATTATGTGACCCAAATGATCATACATAATCAGATTGTTGGCTGGCCAGTGGGACTTAGCTACTGAATCATGAGATCCTTTTTCACAGACTTGTTGCTTCACCCAGCGCGTGGAGAATACACACAAGAGTTTAAATGGACCATGTAATTTTTATTTATAGCAATTGTGAGCCTTCTGGGAGTAAGGTGTCCCTATGTTATCTATTCAGCAATTACCTAAACCAGTATTCAGCCAATGGTCAGAAAGCTCTGTAAGGGGAAGTCTTATGCTACTGCTTACTATACATAGAAAAGGAGGTGGGGTTCAATGCCTCCAGTACCTCATCAGGAAAAACAAGATTCAGCAATATCCAGGCAACTGCAAAATAAATTATGAGGAAGGATGAAACAAACTAATTGAAGTAGTTTGTGCTACTGTAAGCTATCTGTATTCACAGCTGCCTTGTATGGCGCCTACATAAGGCGTATTTGGTGCAAAAAATATCGTGACAAATAGCTCATGTGACTTTAGGTGTCACCATGGTATGTTGACCTTGGCTAGAGACCAGTGCCCACCAAGCTGCTCTGTCCACAGGGTGGAAAGGGGAGAAAATAAGATGGAAAAACAACGCAATAAGCCAACTCATGAGTCAGGGCAAAGGCAATTTAACAAAGCAAAAGTAAAGGCTGCATGCAGAGGCAAAGGAAAGCAAGAGATTTATTTTCTACTTCACATCAGCAGGTGATGTCCAGCCACTTCCCACGACACAGGGCTTCAACAGATGCAGCCATTTCTCTGGAAGATAAGCATCGTAACATCACACACACCCCTCCCCACTTTTGGTCAGTTTGGGTCAGTTGTCCTGTCTGTATCTCCTGCCAAGATCTTGGCCACTACCACCCTGCTGGGTGAGACAGGGGGAATGTTGGTGAGAGAGCCTTGATGCTGTTTGAGCACTGCTCAGCAGCAGTCAAAACACTGGTATTATCAAACAGATTTCTAGCTGCCAGTACCAGAATACAGCACTATGAGGTCTGCTAGGGGGAAAATTAACTCCATCTCAGCCAGTCCTTATACAATCAGAGGTGAAATCCTGACCCCACTGATCTCAGTGGGAAATTTGCTTTCAAAGCAGTGCTCCTAGTTAAGTCACTCCAGTTCACTTGCTTATAAGATTTAAAATCTCAGGCCTTTGGTTTGTCTGACTGCTGATGCACATTGCAGAAATGCTAAAAATGCTGGCATCCTGGAGAGAAATATACGTGGGTTCTGCAGAGGCCACTGCTGTAGGCATTCTTCAGCTGCAAAAGCAATTCTGGTGGCTGAGCCTGCAGTCTTGGGCAAGTCACTTGACTCCTACATGCAATGTGGGAGTCATGACAACAGCATGCTGTATTTCACAAATGTGTTGCAAGGTCTAATATAAAGCTATAAAGCAGTATGCAGAGCAGGCTGAGAAGGAATGGGAAGGTGCAAATTATGGCTGCATTAACAATGAAATGACGTGCAACTTTCCTGCTAAAGGAATTAAAGATAAAAAAAGAGGGTGTATTGCCTTTGGAAAAAAGAGGAGGTATCCCAGGAAGAGTTCAAGGATGTTGCTAAGTCTTGTAGGAAAAATTTAGGCAAAAGCCCATTTAGAACTTAGGCTGGCCACTGCTGTTAAGGAGAATAAAAAATGTCAGTACAGTCCCCCTGTAATCCATGAGGAAGAAGTAAGGGATCTGCTGAGTCACTTGGATCCTCACAAGTCCATGGAACCAGATGGGATTCATCCTAGGGTGCTGAGAGAGCTGGCAGATGAGCTGGCCAAGCTGCTCTCCATCATTTATCAACAGTCCTGGCTCACTGGAGGGGTCCCCAAAGATTGGAAGCTGGCCAGTGTGATGCCCATCCACAAGAAGGGCCAGAGGGAGGAATCAGGAAATTACAGACCTGTCAGCCTGACCTCAGTGCCAGGTAAGGTCATGGAACAGGTTGTCTTGAGTGCCATCTTAAAGCATCTACAGGATGGCCAAGGGATCAGGCCCAGCCAGCATGGGTTTAGGAAGGGCAGGTCCTACCTGGCCAACCTGATCTCTTTTTATGGTCAGGTTACCCAGCTGGTGAATGTGGGGAAGGCTGTGGATGTAGTCTACCTGGACTGCAGCAAAGCCTTTGACACTGTCTGCCACAACAAGCTCCTGGCCAAGTTGGCAGCTCGTGGCTCGGACAGATTCACTCTGATGTGGGTCAAGAACTGGCTGGAGGGCTGAGCCCGGAGAGTGGTGGTGAATGGTGCCACATCCAGTTGGCAGCCAGTCACTAGTGGTGTTCCCCAGGGATCAGTGCTGGGCCCGGTCCTGTTCAATATCTTTATTGATGATCTGAATGAGGGGATTGCTCCATTTTCCTTTCAAGTTCTGTTTTAGAGAAAACTCCGATAGTTTCTAAGTTGCCTTTTCTTTCTTCTGATAAAAAATTCAGTTACATGGATATGTATGGTTTCCTATGTGAGAAGGTGGATGCTATATGACTGTTTTAGGTTGGAGCTTTTAAAATAGTGCAGGATTCAGTGTTATCTTTGATAACAGGAGCTCAGGACAGCCTGATGTATGCATGCTCTAGTGCCTATGCAGAAGGGTGGCATATATTTTGTAAATATTCATAGGCTCATGGATTCTGGTTTTGAGTTGTGTTTCATTTTAGTGTTTAAAATAATCAATCAAAAAATGTTTTCAATATTTTTTTAACTTTAAAAAAAAAGGTGAATGATTACTCAAAAGCAGTTTTTCCCTAGAGAGCTATAAACAAGTGAAAAATAGAAGCTTCTTCACACTAGCTATTTTATTTCTTCAAAAGCTTGAGAAGAATTCTGCATCCATTATTAAGTGAAATTATGTGGAAGAGAACTGGAACAATTGTTTTTAAGGTTGTGGTGGATTAGGAACTCTCTTCACACACTATTTGAAATTTTCCAGACTAACTCAGATGGTTTGGAAGGAAGATGCAGCTGTATTTACAGCATGGCAAAATTTATAAGCATATATACACAATATATACAAGTATTTACAATTATATGCAAGTTAGAAATAATACAGAAATCTAAACTGCCTCCCAGACAGAGAAAACTGTCCAGAAGGGCTCAAAGCTACACCAACCCGCCCTGCCTCGTTCCTTCCCCCCTCTATCTCAGATGGACAAACATAAAGCAGAAGCCAGCAGCAGCCAGCAAAGCTTACATGTTAGTTGCCGAAATTAGAGGTGAGATATCAAAGCAGATTGGAGTTAAAAGGTGATAAGATGGAATGACACAGACCAGACAGAGAAACGAACAGGGCAATGTCCCAGGACAAAGCGAGAGAACACTGTTTATGTTTTGCCTTCTTACCCCTCTCAGCAAACCAGTGAATGATACAGACATCATCATTATTTTATTTTCACAACAAATGATCTAGTTTCATTAAAATATTCCAGTTAGCCTCAAACCAGCACAAAG
The DNA here is from genome assembly GCA_013400475.1 of Tricholaema leucomelas. NCBI lineage: Eukaryota > Metazoa > Chordata > Aves > Piciformes > Lybiidae > Tricholaema lacrymosa > Tricholaema leucomelas. The sequence continues at coordinate 84,961 of WAAF01001070.1, forward strand.
GTTACAAATTTTTTTGCACTTTGATAAACGTTTCCAAGGGAAGATAAATTCCATTACTGTTGTGCTTTCTAAAGTGAGTTTTAATGAGGCAGTAGTGTAGCAAATATTTGCAAGGCTATAGTCTGCTTGGAAACTACAGTTCAGCAAGTTTTTTCATAGTTGTTTCTTCACCTTCTAAATACTTATTTGCGAGTCTTCCTCCTGAAGTGACCCCTCTTTTTCCCACCATACTGGCAGGCTTAGGAGCCCCACTTTCTAGCCTGTGTCATGATGATCAGAAAACATAAAAAGCAAGTATCTCACACCAGGACTTTGTCACAGTCAGGACTTAGGGATATGCCCAACCAAGGAGTAAACAAATAGCTTCACCATAAATATAGCATAACTTACCATCGTTTACTGGGAGTCTGGACCTTGCTTAGTTGTTGGTTTGGTGTGAAAAATGCATAATGCATACCCAGGTATTTTATGGCAATGGAAGCAAGCAGGTCAAGGTGCAAATTGTGAGTTTGCTTTGATGCGTAGTGTAGGGTGGAATAATTTCTAGTCTTTATTGTGCCAGGGATTTTTGTGTCATGTATGAGTCATCAATACCCAAAGTGGGTGCCAACGTTGAGGCAGTGAGAGACTGCTTTCCAGATGGGTCAGTTGTTTGCAGTGGTAGTGGGAAAGGGAAAGCAAGCAATCGCTTTGGGTGGTTATTTTGCATAGCACCGAGGGAGTGGATTTTTTTGTTGATCAATCCAGTAGCTGTGACTTGCAATCCAGAGACCTGGGGGTTTTATAACTAACTTGCAGTGCATACTGAGAGAAGCTTCTCCTGTATCTTTCTGTTCCTGTATCCCTTCCTCTAGAAGAGACATAACAGTTGTATAAGAGACATAGGCCATTCAAAATATCCCTGATTTTCCACCAGTGTAACTGCTAAAAGCATTAGACTTAGGCTAGCATCAGAGTGAAGTAATGCTCTGATGATTCAGGCCATTAAGGTTTTAAGCTTTCTGTAAAAAACACTAAGTATGGTGATTATCGGGGGCTTGGATCTGGACACTGAATAAAATGCGAATTTAATATCCTGGCACTACTGCTGGATGTTTCCTTCAGAGAAGAGGGAGCCCAAGAGAGTGATGCAGGAACAGTGCTTGTGACTTGATTTTTAGCCTTGAATGTTATGCCTCCCTGAAACCATTTAGGTGAAACTTCTTAAAAACAGTACTCTGTTCATTGCTGCTCTTGCTTCTTTTAATTTTTTTTATTATCACAAGCTTATGTAGCTTCATATACCAAACTGTCCTGACTTTATCACTATCCAGGGTAGAAATTTGGTCCTCTGTCTATGGTGATGTGTTAAATAACTATGTATCTCTACCCTTTATTTCTAGTAGTTGTGTAAAATGCACTAAGATATATGTTACCATGTGAAGAGAATTGCTGTCTTTGTTTAGGAGGAGAACAAGGCACCAAGATTGAACAGTACTTCTCTGTGTGTCCAGTGATGTAGTGGCTCATTCAGCGGCCATAAATTGTGCTTTGAATTTATTTATCTTGAGGTGTCTTCTCTGAATAATAATTTCAAGGATATTTAGTCATAAGATTAAAAAGGGCATCCTTCAGATGCAGGAGGATGTTATCTCATTCGTACACAGGCTTTAGAGGGTGGTGTGGCTCAGGAGATAAAGCTGCAGGCTATTCCCCTGAGGCCCATGCTGTTTGGGCTCCCTTGTTTCAGAGTGCTGAGGTTCAAGAGCCTGACAGCGAGGCACCTGGGGCTGGAGGATGGCAGTGCTCTGCAAGCAGCAATGCTGAAAAGAAATTGGCTCTGGGGGGCAGTGGGAGGAGAGCAAGGGGAGGGAGCAGGAATAGATCAGAAATCTGCACAAGCAAGTGTCAGGGAGAGCTGGTGTGGCCTGGCATTGTTTCCCAGTGCTGCTCCAGAAAGGGCTCACGTCTCATCCATTATGTAGTGCTGACTTCACTCTGTTATGCTGTTGATAGTTTTGGTAAATCAGATAAATTCAGGGGCTGTGCCAACTAATGAACTAAATATGCATGGAGGACAAATGCCTGTGTAGGGTGTACCACAATTTGTTCTGGTACTACCTGCAGGAGACTCAGAGTGGAAGAGGGCTTTCTTTGAAACACCTAGTGCTTTGTATTCTGATTAATGGCTTATTTAATGGCTGCGGGGAAGACAAGTCCTTAAGTGGAGGCTGTCAGAGAAGCTAGGTTTTATACATCAAGTCTTAACTATTTGGCAGAGCTGAAAATGTTTTATACAAAGAAACACTGATGCATCTTCTAATGTGTGCGTGGCAGAGGTATTTACTTTTAGAGAAGATACTGAGTTCTTACTGGTTCTGTGGTATCTTAAATGACCATGTTATGTGGTGTTGAAACAGCCAGCAAGTCTGAATTGATGCTGCAATTGCTGATACATTTTAAATTGTATTTTATCTCCACTTTCTTAGCAGAATCTACAGTATTTGCTGCTTCTTGAAACTACTTTTGCATTTACTCCATTGTGTTGAATTATTTTGTCTTCTGCGGAAGGAATAACCATTGAACAGATGTTGCTGGCTTTGGGCACTTTGCAGTTTTCAGAGTCCTGTGTCAGCACTGGGGAGTCAAAAGGGTTTCTAGTGCTTTGTAGTCAGTAGGTCTGTGCTTTATCCTATAAAGGGGCTTTACTGGTTGAGTTGCCTAGAAATGACAGGAATTTTTTTCTGCCTTTGTGTGAATAGGCTTCTGGCTGTTAATTTTTCATATTTCTCTGAAGCAGTGCAGATTAGATTCAGTTAGAGATAGCCTGTAGGCTTCACCAGTCCTATCAGTGCTTGCATTGTCATTGTATTATCCCAGATGCCAGATTTCTTTTCCCCTTCACAATGTCAAGATTAAGTGAATTGCCAGATTTGAGGAAAGAAAATTAAATTCTTTCTGGTCAGATTGTCAGGCTTTGTTTTCTTGATCACCTTCTACTGGAAATGGTCATGGTGTCTTTCAGAAGATTATAGCAGGCTTTTCTTTAACATATTCACTGCCTCAGAGAGGTGGGTTGGTGGTGATGTCCTCAATATCCATTGTTCTTGCATACTACAGTGACAGGTCACAATTTTTTGGAAGTGGTTTGCTATAAGACATCAGAAGCATTCAGTGGCCTGGAGCTTTGGGCATGAGTGGAAGAGGTGTCCTGAGAAGCCCAAGCTATGCGTTTGTTGAAATGTACAACTGGATGCATTGCAGAACCTGGACTCAGTGACCCAAGTTCCAAACCTATGCTCCAGTATTCCTAAAATGGTAAAAAGGATTGTTCAAGTCTGTCTTAACTTAATTTAGAGTCCCTAGTTCCAGATTTGCCTCTTGTTATTTTTCAGTGTTTTTCAAGACAAGTAAAATGTTGGTTAACAGTTTCTGCTGAAATGGGTGGTGGAAGTTAACCTAACACCAAAGTGTTCACAGTGCAGTGGTATCAGAGCTAATTTAAGATGTTCCAGAGCCTAGCTCTGCTTTCTACTTTCTATCCCTCTGACTTACACGGGAAGATGTCTGAAATGATATTTCTCTTAGCCTTTGAAACTAATGCTGCTGGTGGTGCTATATGCTTCTATGTACTCTTGTGCGTGTGCATGTGTATGTTAGCACTTGGGAGAAAGAGTGAAGCCAGCTTGGAGTGACAGGGTATGTGAACGACCAGCTGCACTATCTTTGCAGTCCCATGCATAATGCTGTAGCCTCTCAGCCTGAAGTCATGCATAGGCATTTAAGAATGTTTTTGTTTTCAATCCTCATCCTCCTAAAGTTTTTCTGAGGTGGAATATTTGGCTTAACTACTTCAGGGATAATTTTCTGCAGTAGTCTGTATGATGTTAATGAAGTAAACCATTCAAAAGCTGATGTGTGTTGCTGTCAACACTGGTGGGACTGGATTTCTGTAGAAGTGGAGAACTGCAGGTTTGTATTGCTGAGAGCAGTACTGGTTACTGTAGCCTTGGAAATCAGCCTTGTAGATACTTGGGCATATTGAGTGTTGACTGAAGGTGCCTGTGGGGCATAATTCTGTGTGATGTAGTCAGTGGTGAATTTTGGGGTGATCCTCTGGATATATGTGCCTCAGAAGACTGTATGCTCCATGCCTGAGGGGCTTGCTGAGGAAGCTTATGGCTTTATAGAGCCTTGAAGATGGCACTTTTTCTGGAGATACAGGAGTGATGCGGGCAGTAGGACCCAGCTGGTGGAAACTCGTCGCTGTCACAGTGTTTGATATGCTTCAATAGTAACAGGAAATCTAGTGTGTGGCTGCATGATGTGAGAGCTGGGAAACGTGGAGAAGGCCTGACAGACGTCGGTACCAAGCCCACCTATCTCCACCTGAGAGCATGTGCCCCTGTGCACAGTGTTCTTTCTGCTGCAGCTTTATGCAACACATTTGCAAGACTTAATTTTCCACTAGATTGAAAGCAAAGCCACTGTTGATTTTCTGCAAAAAGATCTATTTGAAAGAGCAATTGCCTGGAATTACATGGTGGCACCGAGAGGCCAGACCTTGCTGTAAATAACTTTCTTCTCAGCCAAAACCATAGAGCTTTGCTATCTACTGTCTTTTCTCTTTAGACGATTTCAATTGAAGGGAGGGGTTTTGGGTATTTTTCTTTTATGCTTTGTTTATTTTTGTCAGGAGCTGATTCTCATTTTCCTAGCTTTCCTTGCCCTAGCCAAATTATGTGATTATGGTAGGCAGGGCAGCTCTCCATTCACAGCAATATTTCTTTGTGTTTTTATAGCACAAGGCTATATTAGGACTGATATACCTCTGCCACCTTTGCTGCTGCCCTGCATGTGCTGGTGCTTCATCTGTCACTACGGTGGCAATGGCAACACGTAAGTTTTGGTGGTGGTTAACATCTTCATGCCAGTGAATGATGGCATCTTAGCAATGTATGCTTGTGTTATTAAATGAAATCCTAATACCATTCACATCACTGTCCACTATCAGTTTTTCAGTTTAATCTGAGCTGTGAAGTGGCATTCCTGTCTGCGCAGACTTTTGTAATGGAGAGGTTCATCTCAAACCTGTACTAGAAATTTGTATTGCAAGGAAAGAGTGAATGAATGTATGAAGGGTGGGAAGGGGCACAATTAGAGATGAGCACTGCTGTACGAGGTGAGAGAAACGCAGCTCAATAGCACTGTGTGGCAGCTGGGAAGCTGTACGTGCAAGGATGGGACAGAAATAGATGTGAGAGCAAACTAAAAGAGAAGGGCATGGAGTTATTTGTAAGGGAGTATGAAAATGCTGGTAAACTGAAGTCTTTAAGTATCTGATAATTTAGTTTCTCCCTTCAGCATTGAAGCATACACTTTCTGGTTCAACGTTCCGTTTTCCTGCAAAGGTACACATCCATCACATTTCCTCAACGTGACTGTTTGCGTTTGTATTCTATTTGTTTTTAACCTAGCTGATTCTTAATACTTATTAATTCTTTATTTCTACATTTTCCTGATCTTTCCCAGTATTTTTCTTTCTTATTCCTTGAGTTATGTTGCCTGGAAATAGAGTATTTGCAATAGGATTTGCCCATAGATCAATACTGGGAGAATCTTTGGTGTGCCTTGGCCATTTCTGTAAGCATCAAATTAGCTTTTTTTTTCTACTTTATTGCCTTACAGATTCCTCCACTTTGTTCCCTCCTAGACCTTCTGTTACCCTTGAGTTTTCTTTTATTCAGTGAAAAGAAGGCAGGTAGGCCATGGACCTCATATACAGACCTTCTGAAACTTGATGTTAGCATTCCTTGCTCACAGAGAAATGCTGCTGGTGCTAGGCAAGTGGTGTTGCCATCATCCCATGCACATACAGCTGACTTACCTGAGTGCAGAGGAAAAGGGGTCAAACACATTTCGGCTCTTGACCTTTGCTGTACAAAAAAGGGCCAGGGCTACTGAGCCAAGCAGACTTGGTTTCATCAGGAAAGTGAGTCATCTAGTTTCCAAGAATAGCAGGGAGGTGGGAGGAGGCAGCGGTGCTTCCAGTATGTTAATGAAGTTCTATCTACACGTACAAATTCAGTCCACCTGTGCTGTGCTTGCACTTTCCTTTCCCTGTGAATCAGCTTGATGTCAACCTGCTGCTGTACTGGTCTTGGGAGCCCCAAAGCACCAGGACTCATTCAGAGGAATAAATGATGGGAAACTGATTTCTTGGCCTGGATGGTGCCCCAGCCTCCTGAGCTTTGCTCCCCTGGGAGTCCCTTGCCAGTTGTGCTCAAAAGTGTGGCAGTGATACCATCTGGCATCAGACAAAGCAAGGATTTGGTTTATAAATTACCTTTTTTTTCTTTTGTAAACAACCAGTTTAATAAAATTGCCATATTTCATGCAGCAGAAAAAGTTTCCTCCTTGGGATCTTGCTCAGTAAAAGATGGACCTAGTTTTTCATCTATGCCTGTGAATGTGGTTGGAGGGGCAAGTATGCAGATGGTTTTGCAGCTTCCTGTTAAAGCAGGCTGATGACCATCCTACTCTGCACTGCAGCTAAATGTCCCTTGCAAATAGCCAAGAACATCTGTGTTTAGTAATGCCTGCTCTGGTTTCCTTCAGGTTACAACCCTTGAGTTCTCTGTATGGCTTTTACTGGAAATAGCATTATTACACGTAGCCTCCTCGGATTTCTCTTTAGGAGGTTCTTTTGTGCATTAGTATGGCAATTTTTCAGCTCCTGGGGTACCTGAAAGGCCAAATGTGGTAGACTAATCAGGTTTCCCAGTTCTCCCTCAGTTCTTGAGAAGATCAATGCTAAGTCTCAAGGTGAGGCATTTTTGACAGTCCGGCAGAAGGGATCTGGTCACGTGGATGGCGAGTGGCACTAAGCTGCAAGGGAGAAATATATTTTCCAGTAGCCAGTAACTCAGTGTCATGGTCCTTGCTTACAGGTTCACGTTGTGGCCTTGTTTCTTGCTAACTTCATGCTGGTGGGTGATGTGCTGGCTGGTGGGTGATATGCTGGCTGGCAGGTATGCTGAGCTAATGGAGCTGTTTCCGGGCTATGAAGAATGTGAGACGAGGAATTGGGAATATTTGATTTGTGTATCTCTCCTAAAATACCTTTGTGTGGATAATAAAAAACCCAGTAATAATAAAAAGAAAAATTCTCTCCCAGGCCATGCATTCTTGTAGGAGGCTGCAGTTAGATGAGGCAGGGCCTAGTTTGGACAGTGTTTTGCAGTGGGTCCAGGTTTCTTCCTGGCTCCGTTCCTGAAAATTATCTCAGGCAATCTGCTTAACCAAAATGTTGAACACCTACTTTGATATTTTGGACTAATCTCTCTTCTCTCTATTAGTCCCATTCTCTTTCTGGTCCCTCAGGTACACATTCAGTAGGTGCCTTACTTGCTTGTCAGTGACAAGCAACCAAGACTGACTGTTGAAATTAGGCTCTTAGTAAGTGCTCTAGAAAATATCAGCAATCAGGACTTCACTCCCTGTGCTAGTTTGAAGCTCGCTAGAATGTTTTGGTGAGAAGAACTAGATTACAGGCTGTGAAAGGAAAACAATGATGTCTGCTTCACTCATAGGCTTGCTGAGAGATACAAGAAGAATCAAAACATAGATAAGGCTCAACTCGCTTCTGCTGCTGGGGAGCTCCGAGCTGCATCTCTCCCTCTAACCTCACCCTCTGTTTTTCTGATTAATCCACTTTGCTTCCTAACCCCCCTGGCCAAACCTCCATTCTTCTTGGGACAGGGGTAAGGTTGAGAGGGGTAGGGGGAAGGTGAAGGGGTGGTTGGGGACTCAGGTTTCTGGGAGGGCTGTTGTGTTTCTGTATTACCTTTTAACTTGTATATTTCTGTATATACTGTAAATATCTGCTTGTATATTGTGCTAAGCTGTAAATAATAAGCTTTGTTCAATTTCCAGAGCCAGCTGAGTCTAGTCTGGGTGATTTCCAAAGTGGGGGGAGGTGGGGAACACCCAAACCAACACACGCAAGTTTGCTTGCTTCCAGCTGAGCTATGGGTAAAGAAATAGACCACATAGAAAGGATTCTAGAAAGTAAAAGTTGTGTTTGTTTGGTTTTTTTTTTCTATCTCTGATTCTTTCTAATCTGCCATGTTGCTAATAACATGGGCTGATTTTCATTTTTAATATCGGATTTCTATCTTGACTGCATTCCCTTAACCTTTCCTCAGAGATTTCATTTCTAAACCTTTGATGGATTTTGCTGCCCTCCTGCTGATGTTTTTCATTTATTGGAGGAGAAAAAAAAAATAATTATAATAATAAACTCCACTGTTTTGCTGGAAGCAATTCACTAGTTGAGGTTTTCATGTGAACCCAGCCCTCTTAATCCTGGCAAACAGGATTCTCCTCCTAATCTCTAATCCCTGAGTACTTTAGCTATTAATCTTGAGAAGCATTTTCCCCTCCCCATCTGAGATTAACCTGAGAGTGGGTACCCATGGTTACTGGCCCCTTCCTTTTTCCTCTTGCTTTCCTGTGAGGTTTGGAGACTCAGGGAGACAAGTGCTGAATTCTGGGCCTCTTATCTCAATGACTTTGGTTTCTGATTAGTACAGCTGCTAAACATAGATGTTGGCACCACTGCTTCTGAAAGGTCTGTTGGGAATTTCTGTTGCTGTATGTATGCCACCTGAAGAAAAAAAGGAACTCCTTCCTTTATGCTAGCCATATAGAAAAAGTGAGGAGGAGCAGGCAGAGAGGGCAACTTGGGAGGAAGATCTCTAGCTTTGGAATGATAGGTGGCTATGAAGCTGTGGAAAAATGCAAGAGATTAGGAAATATCAGCCTATTTTTTCATTACAGAAATAGAGCAAAGTTTTAAACTCATCACTGTTCTTGTTTTGATGATTCGACTTACAAATATCGAGTGAACTGAATGCACATTGTCCTGAAGTTCTTGTGCTCCTTATCTCCTTGTCCCACATAAACACATAAAATTCACAAGCAAGAATTCAATATTGTAATATTTTTTTCCTCTATGGTACACATAGTTCCAAAGTGTTTTACAAGATATTTTTGCAGGAGTCACCTTTTTGTACCTGAAAGACCATGTCACCACCAAGTGGAAAGAACACACTGTGCAATACAGCAGCACTGATGAAAGAGAAGCTTTTCTTTCACTGTAAATGCTTGAGAACCTTTGTGCTTAAACAGAAATGCAGAACTCACCTCCTGTAACATCACTGTGCTCTCCAGCATTGCATGGAGGCAATTTGTGGCACCCTCTCAGAAGGAATGCTCTCTCCTGAGTCACCTGAGTTTTCTCGCGCTGATACATGCACTACCTTTAGAGGTCTTCTATTTGACTGATTATTTTGTCCCCTGAAAAGTTTTACTATGTTGAAAGATAATGATGAAATAGAATCTTTCCTAATTTTAAGGACACTCTTATTTTGATTTTGGTGAACAAGGAATGGGAATAATAAGGGAATTTATTTTAGTTTAAGTAAGTTTTGTCTCATGATTATCTGCCTGTGGATGTACTGACTGTCATGCTGTGGTTTCCTCAAGTCTATTGCTGCTTGTTTTCTCATTTACATTNGCTGACTGCCAGAGTATGTGCATGTGGTAATGTAGCAGTCTTGAGTAACTGCCAGAGTTGTAGGTGAAGATTGGAAAGCAATATCGGAAATACCTTATGAGCTGCTTTGTTACTCTATGTTGGAAGTAAGACATAAACCAAAGGCCGAGAAAATGATGGAGCTTCTTTTGACTCCTTTCTGACAGAACCTGTGCTGCCCAATGCTGTGCAGTAGAGTAGGGCACTGCAACAGAGGATGGAGGTGTCATCTGTGCTGAGGCAGGTGCAAGAGCTGTAACCTGAGCTTGCTAGCAGGCAGGAGAGGAACAAGGTATGCTGCCCAAAGTTATAAAAGTAGGCTGAGTCAAAAAGGAGAATTTCCTCTTCCCTTTCATTTTGTTTTTGATTTGACTGTACATTCTAGTTCTAACCTTGGTTTCTCCTGACTGTTGTGGAACTGTTTTCTGCTATTCATTTCACTGCCATGTAGTGGCTCTGTCCGGCTGTTTCTCTTGAAATGTCCTTTGATCGCGAAGAAGTATCTATAATAATAGAGCAGTGATACGACGTAACTAAAAGTGCTGTTTCCTGTCATCAGTGTTGCATGAGACACACCCAAATTACCTCGTCTGTCTTTTGCACTGGCTAACAGGACTTGTGTACTTTAAGCAAAATAGTAGCAGTCAAAGCATATTTAGTCCATTTTAGCTTTGCAGTTTTACAAGGAATGAGTGACAGTATTGATTTAATTATTTTCATTCTTAGTAGCATTCCTGTATGTCCATTCCTTCTAATTCTATCTCAATGGCCTTCCTCATGAAACAGGTGTAAATGTGCTACATTGTTTGAGAACTGCAGCCAAACAGGGGTCTAGAGCAAGCAGGGAAAGGTTCTGAAAGTTACTTCACTGGGGATTAAGTAGTTTTAGCATTTGACTCGCTGTATTTGTCTGCTGCTTGGCTGTATTCAGGGTCATACAAAGTCAGGCTGGAAATCTCAAGGGAACTTGCTTTTCATACGCCTTTTCTAGATAATTCCAGGATCTTCTCAAATGCTTGTGTGAATATACATTTGAAGATATTAAGTATGGCATATCCCATATATGCCATTTTTGTGTGTACCTCAATATAGTTGAACTCTGCCTGCAGCATGTGTGGATGTGCCAGTGAGGTAAAGTTTGGGCCTAGGAGAGGAGCAGTTCTAAAAACACTGTGTTTGTAATCTCTCCTGCTTTTTTGTCTTTGGTGGCAGGCTCAGGTAGTTTACCTTTATGACAACATGAGACCAGATGTATTGCTGTGTGTGACACTCCAGTGAGCTGCCAGTGTTCCACAGTGATTAGCTTTTTTAAAGATTCCTTTCTTTATCTGCTGGGAATTTTAATTTTTCCTTCTCATTGTTTTGCTTCTTATTGATTTAAAGGAAAAAAAAAAAAGGAGCTAAAGCCCTGCTTGGTAATAGAATATTGATGAGAAGAGTGAGGAAGGCGAGAGGTAGTGGAAGCCTTTGTTCCTCTTCAACAAAAGATGGAGAATACTGAGGAAGAAATGTGAATGTGTATGGCTAGGAGGGAGGTGGGAGAGAAGAAAGTTATTTAAAATCACAGCTAGGAAATCACTCTTCTGGCCTGCATGGCCAGAGCGAGATCAATTTTCAATTTCAGTTTCCTTGCCTTTTGTGTTTCAAGACACTTACGTGCCACTGGAGATGGGGGATCTGCCAGCAACTGTTTGTTTAGAACAAATGTCAGTAGGTATTTTTTTCAGATGGACTGCTTCCTGGATCAATTTAACATGCTATAAGGAAGAAAAAGGGGGAACTATGAGGCCTTTCTCTCCTCAACAGTCACATTTATACCAGTGCAACTCTGCCCACGTCTGTGGTTTTACTTCTCTGCTCAGTGAGGTGTGAGGAGCAAATCAAGCAGGCCTTCGTTTCATAGATCCATTTAGTGTCACATGAGGAGTGGAGTGTAAGAGTGCATGCACCAGACAGAGCTGGATGGATTGATTTTAAGCAACCATGGAGCATCAGCGCTTCATATCTCTGCAGGAACTTGAATTAAGGATAGTCTACCTCTATTATCTGTAGTTTAGCGTGCAGCAATACAGGATCAACTACTGCTGATGATCAAACCTATGGACCAAAGACTGCTGTGTAAAATCTGTGTTGTTCATTTTGTGGAGCGTGTACAGGTGAAGATTTGGCTCAGAGAGATTAAATCATTACTTGAATGAATAATCTTTGCTGCTTCTTCAAACTAATGATTAATTTGAAAAGCAAAACAGATCCCTTTCCCACCCCAATCAATTTCTACAGAAACTTTTCTATTAAGAAATTAATTTGAGTGGAGATTTGGAGAATGACTGCCCTTCTGACTAATGAAATCTGGGATTTGGCCCTTTTTTGTGTATTTTTGGTGTTGGATTTTTGTTTGTTTGTTTTCTTTCTTTCTAACTCATGTAAATTGGAAACCCCACAGGAAAAAAAAAGATGGGAAAATTGAGATTTGTTTACCATGTTGAGAGATAGATTCAAAAGAGACAATTTACAACACAAAAAATTATATTCTAACATTTTATTCTTTTCAGCACCTTTAATGAAGGCTGTGCTTGAAACTAAAGAATTGGATAGGTATGTTGTTTTGGAATAAAATGTATCAATGTTTTTAGGTCAATATTCAGATTTTCATGTACAGTGAGCAAGTATTCCCTTTTAATAGCCATGGTAATTGCCAGCACAGGTCACTTCCAAGCTATTCAGCTGTCTTGCACACAGAACTTGTAATAATTTTGCAGGAGCAATTCTGTAAACTTGAGTCTGTAATTTCAGACATGTAAGTGAGAGTTGTGCCCTGGAAAATTAGTGCTATTGGTTTATGTAATCTCATTTTCAAGATAAATTTAGGCAAGAAGCAATAAAAAAAAGCCGTGATTAATGCCTCTGTAAGTCAGTCCCTTCAGCCTATTAATCCTGTAAATCATTCATCTCTGAACTCTTCCTTTTGACATTAAATTATCTAATTGGCACATACTTAATGATTGTACTGCACAAGTGTGAAACTTGTAACTATGTAATACAAGGTCATCTCTGTCCCTCCAGCCTCCCAGGATCCTAGATACAGAGTAGGACTTAGTCAGTATGATTGCCCCTTAGGGCCAGGGGGTGCTGGGCAGGGAGCACAGCAGCTCTGTGTGCCCTGGCAGAGCCCGGGAAAGCCGGGCTGGCCATTGCTAGGACCAGTCTTAGTGCATACGAGGAGAGCTAATGCCACAACAGGGTGGCCCTTGCCAGCAGCTGTACGCTCCTCAACATCTGCTCTGGCGTATCTGGCAGCCATGAGGCTGTTCTTCTAGGGCTTCTCATGGTGTCATCATCCTTTCTCTTCTGCCTTTGGGCAGACACAACTCTTTTTGAATTTTCATTTTCTCTGTAGCAGTAAGAAGACTTAAGTTTGTTCCTGTTACCATCTTTGTGGGTCACAGGGAGACTGATCAGTCTTTTTGTGTCTATTGTCTGAAACCTATCAGAAGAACAGAGACTAAACTGTCTGGAGAAAATACCTTTTTTCGTTTGTTTTTGCTGTGTGCCTAGCCTGACAGACTACAGACCTAAAAGTGTGGTAAATGACACATTTCTACCATGCTTTTGTTTTTTTTATTTCCAGGAGATGTTGTTGAGTTCTTAATGAAAATTCATTTAGCATTTGCTGTGGGCCAGGTACAGGTTCTGCAAATCACATCATTTGCATTTCTGTCACCATATGTCAGACTTTATTTACAACTCCTCCTGATGTTTTGAGTTCAATGGTGTGTGTGTTTCTGCCAGTGCAACACTACCCTAAGCATTTCCTTTCTGCTGTAGTTTGAGGTTCTCACAGAGGTCTGTTGTTGTGTGTCAGTGCTATGCAAGGGGAAAAGGAAATACAATTTATGTCAGTTATAGGCAGATACAAAAGAAGGTGGGGTAACTTGCAGAGAGTTTAGGGGGGTGATAATAGACAGGATAATAGGAAGCTTGTAAAGGTGTGAAAGGTAATGTCATACCTCCACTGACCTCAAAGCAAAAAAATTCTCTGGGTTCACTGTTATTGGGATTTTACCCAACCAGTATGAAAGGACATAGGTGCAAGACTTCTGGTTTTGGGTTCAGTTTTTGACAGGTTTATGATATGAAGGGAATTCATGATTTCATAATGATAGTTGTAGCTCTGTGAAGGCCACCTTCCTTTCTATGTGTGATGAACTTGGCCAAAGATGCCCAAAGACCTACAGCTGTTTTGACTTCTTTGGTGTCTTAACCTTCTGCTGTCTCTGAGCTGCTTTTGGCTGTGTGCCTCCTCTCTGACTGATGAGGATGTTCTTGTCTGATTAGGAGAAAGAGTGTCCGACACAGTTGAATTACTCCTTGTTTGAGACTCTCCTTTGTCCATGATAATTTGCAAGCTCTGACTGCCCCCTGTTCACTTTTTTCCTCTCTCCTTTTCATATGGTCTCATCTTTCATTTTAATTTCCTTAGGATGAAGTGACTCCAGTGCTATATATGATGGTTTAAAACTGATCACAGAACAGTTTGGGTTGGATTATCTAGATCCAATCCTCATGCCACGGGCAGGGACACCTCCCACTAGACCAAGCTGCTCAGTGTCCCATCCGACATGGCCTTGAGCACTTCCATGAAGGGAGCATCCACAACCTCCCTGGGCAACCTGTGCCAGTGTCTCACCACCCTCACTGTAAAAAATTTCTGCCTAATATCCAATCAAAGTCTATCTTATTCCATCTTAAAGCCATTCCTCCTCATCCTGTCACTACAAGCTATTGTAAAAAGTCCCTCCCTAGCTTTCTTGTAGCCCTACTTCAGGTACTGGAAGGCCACTATAAGGCCTCCCTGGAGCCTTCTCTTCTCCAGGCTGAATAGTCCTAGCTCTTACAGCCTATCTGTATAGTGAAGGTAATCCAGATCTCTGAGCACAGGTATAACCTTAGCTAATATATGGTGCACTGTTAGAATCCTCTCAGGTCTTTGTGCTGAGAAGCATCTTTGGTCAGCATCTCCCTAAGAAGAGAGAATGATTCAGGAGAACAGTTTGAGTTACTTCATGCCATAATTTTTCTGGAAATCAGCTGTAGTTTTGAGAGCTAATAATTCTGGTCTTGCTGTGCTATGTGTGAGAAATCACTGATGTTTGGGTTGTTGGGGAGCTCACAAGGTGCGTCTTCTAAAGTCAACAAAGTGATGCAATGTGAAAATCTCACTGGGATGTAGAGCCTCTTACATTACGTCAGAGACAGCTTAGACAGTAAGGATGCAGCTAAGACTGGGCTCTCATATCCTAAGACTGCTTCTACTGTTGGTTGGGAGCTGTGGGTGGTCACTCTGGGCACTGTTTCCAGCAGTTTGGACATGTAGTGATTTTGGTCTTCAGCTTAAGACATAATTGAGACTGTTTTCTGCATGTTCCATTCCTTCCTGTTCCCATGTAAGACAGAAGAGTTGGTATGTCTTTTGATCAGAAGTTACAACAGGCCAATAATCACAGGTAAGTATGCACATGAGCAGTAGGGAATCATAGAATCATAGAATGGTTTAGGTTGGAAGGGACCTCAAGGATCATCCAGCTCCAACCCCCTGCCATAGGCAGGGAAAGACAGTATCTGCAGATTCCAAAATAAAGGAGGAGCTCTGTTCTCCTTCGTTCAGCCTTCTGGGACATCCTGGCCATACTTCACAGAATTCTGAACCCATATATGCTGAGAGCCTGGGTGGCTGGGTTGGAGCAGCACCAGTCTTACCATCATGATGGTGTGGTTCTTGGTGGGGACGCCTACCTTAAGAAGATATGCGCCTGCCAGCCCTGAGATCTACACATCTCAGGAGTTCTGCTGGTCAGCTGGATAGGGTGAGTATAACCTGCTCTTTAATCAATAGAGGTACTTGGCATTCCTTGTCATATATTTTTTCTCTCTATGATTTTAGTATTTGAGCCATAAGCATTGTAGTTTCCAGCATACCCTTCTCTTCATGGTTTTAGTATTTGAGCTATAATAAAGTGTTGAAACTACCTAGAGAGGGGTAGCCATGTGTGAGTGCATTCTCTGGCCCAAAGGAACGCCCTGGAACATCCCAGTACTTGTCAGTGAAGATTAGACAGAACTTAACAAGTTTGCATCAAAAATTGCCTGCGCAAGTAGGGTTATGCCTGACAGCAGAGGCTGTTGTACATAGATGGAGGAGCTGTGTGAGCCATTTGCAAGTTAGGATTAATTTAAGAATAAATCTGTGAGTAGATGAGATAATCACATTGCCAGTGAGTGTAGTGGTTCTGGGCATCAGCTGTTGTCGGCGTCCTCCCCCCGCAGTGAATTTACCCAGTCTAGACTCAGCCGGCTGGAAGTTAAGGTATAAAGCTTTATAGATACAGCTTAGCACAATATACAAGCAGGTATTTACAATACATTACAATTACTTACAACTGTATACAGTTGTATACAAGTTAAAAGCAACACAGAAACACAGTACTCCTCCCAGCAGCCAGAATGCCCAGGAGGGGCTTCCAACCACCCTTCCACCTTCTTTCCACCCCCTCCCACCCTCTGCCTTGTCTCAGGATCTCTCTCTTATATGCAGGGTGAGTTGGAAGAGGTTAGCAAGGGGGATTAAGATGCAGAATGCTTAGTTGGAAAGTGTGCAGGGTCAGGCTGAAGGGTTAATGCAGCAGAGGCCAGGCAGAGACTGTCTCGGCTATGTTTGTGTCCATGTTTTTATACAGCTCAGCAGAACAAATGGGTAATATAGACTTTACCTAATTTTCTTTTTTCACAGTAAATGATCTAATTTCTCTCATTAAAATATTCCAATTAGCCTCAAACCAGCACAGTGAGTTCTATTGTTATTTCAGTTGATTCCTGTTCATAACAAGAATGAATTAATGAATGGAAACCAAGCCACTGTATAGAAAATGCATCATGCTAGAAATCACTGTCCTTGCTGTGTGTGCTTCTGCAGCATCCTGCTTTGTGTTTCAGTTATGTGTGCTTTTGGCACAAGGGCTGTGTTTATACGTTATATGTGCAATGCCTGACTTACAGCTGAGTGCCTTGGTAATGCCAAAACCAGAAAGGTGGCTGAGTGTGCGCTGCTGTCACAGACCAGAGTGCTCAGCTTTTGTCTCTATAATGGGATAAAGGCTCTGGGAAGGGAAAGACCTGAGCTGATGGGGTCCTCTCTTTTACCACGTTGTTTCTTTAGAGGCGTGAGTCACTCACTGAGAAATACAGCACATAGTTGGTCTGCTGTTACCATATCTCATTCTTGCTGTCAGCACAGTGCTGGCTGAGAGCCTGGCTGTTCCTATCACCTTCTTTTTTTGCCCTCCTTGCTGAGCTTACTCATTCTCTTGGTCCTATTTTAAGGAAGTAGTGGCTCACAGGGAACATCGGTCTCTTACTCAGAGGCTTTTGCTTTGCAACACTGGTGACAGCTCCAAGTTGGCAGGCAGAGGGGAGGGCTTCTCCGCTATGACCTTTAAAATGGCTGACTGCAGCAAATATGACAGATTTCTCCCCTTCCAGTGGCCATTCGCTTCCTCTCTATCCTTTCCCTTTTTGAGAGGTAAGAGCAGAGGCTGCTCCTTGCCGTGGGAGTCTCTGGAGAGCATTGCTGAGGCGGAACCGCTGAGCCTGGGCTGGTAGGAAAATGAAGTGAGGGAGTGGAGGCGCAGCCTGCAAAGCAGTCACCGCTGCTGCCATTCGCTTGCTGGGAAAGAAAGAAAAAAAGGAGAAAAACAAGGGCAGTTGCTTTGGAAGAAACAATAGGAAGAAGAAGAACAACAGATGGAGAAAACATAGAATGGGCAGAGCAAGTGGAATTGGGATCAGGTTGAAGGGTAGAGAAAAGGTGAAGAAAATGGGAATGAAGAAAGAGCATCAGCTGCTTTCTAGTAGACAAGAAATAAGGAAATTTTCAAGAGCCTTTACAATAGTTACTGGGGTAAATCTGTTGTCAGATCGATCCAGTAGCCACTTTACTCTCTCCCAACAATGCACTTTTGATTCTGCATACCTGGGGTGAGTCCACACTAGCAGCTGCTTAAGATCTCTTACCAGCATGGCCAACTCCTGCCGTACAGTAGTTTATACAGAAAACATAGTGGTGATGAGAAGATCCAGTTATAGACAGTCAGTAACTGATGCACTGATTTGACTAATTAGGAAAAATGTGGCAATTCTGTGTCATTGCAGGTCAGGCTTTCCTTAATGGATGTTTTCTGGGAGGGCCCAGGGACTTCCATTTTAAGTCAGATCCAGCCCTTTTTAGTTGTCACCATTTGCTCTACAGACAGGTAGTAGATTTTCCTTGGAACTGGACTGTGGAGCTAAAAGACTGGTCAGCTGAAAGCATTTTCGTCTTCTGTATCTAGTAACAGAAAAAAAGAGATGAATGCTCATGGATGAGCTATTTTTTGTGGTGGCTCCCAGAAAAGGGCTGTAAATTTTCTCTCTACAGCCAGGTGCTACCTAACTGGCTTTGTATTTCTGTATGTGTGGCTCAGTTGGACATATCTTTATGCCCCTTTGTTGGATGAGCAACTACTTATCTTCTGATTCTCACTTCCCTGCTGCTGCACTTGTGAAGGTTGGATTATCAGATCTTACACTGTTGGCAGATGAACTCTCTTTCTTCATAAAGTGGTCAAATATGGAGAATAAGTTCACACCTTGTGGTGGAAATTAATAATATGTTATGAATTCTGATATTAATTTTCTGTATACATATTATTTTTTATTATTAATATTCAAAAATTCTAGAAAATTCTTTGAGATTCTTTTGGTCAACAGGAAGTAGCTGCACAGAATTAAACAGTTTAAACAATCAGAACTTGGAAAAATAGGAATGTGAGAACAGGGAAATTCTAACTACACTTATTGAGCCTTAGCATTAACTCCAGCATATGTACTCACAACGCTTTGGTCCCTGAGTAAGGCTCTTGTACAAAGGTGCTTCCAAAACTCGCGAGCATGACTCTGGGGTAAAATAGAAAGTATTCCAGGGCAGAGGGAAGGAGAGAAGAACTGAGTTGCTGCTGCTGCTGCTGAGCGAGTGCAAGCTGCAAACACGTGGCCACCGTGATTGCTAGTTAATGAGCTGCAAATGGTGTGCTGCTCTCCGTGGAGGGTTAGTGCAGAAAGGCACCGGTTTCTAAATCATCCCCTATTAAATACATCATTTGGAAAACAAAACTGGCCAAGAGGTACTAGCATCATTGTTCTGACCAATGAATTCAGGCACATTGAGGCTGCCCCTCACAGACACCTGACACATGGTGCTAAGCCCCTAGCCCTCAAGGCTTTGCTGGAGCCAGACTCTTATTGTTTGCTCATCTAGTCAACTTCCCAGACCCACAACAGGAGAAGGAGAGCAAGCTGTGTTAATGCAAAACGCTAGGCAGAGTGCAGGAAATGGATGGTCTTTGTAGGTGAGCCATAAACGAGGACTTCAGTGCTCTTGAACTTTTGTTCCTAGTTTTTCCACAGACTTTCTGTCACACATCAGACCAGAAGTAGTAAGTGACTTTGGATATTTAGTTTGGGGCTTCATCTTTGATTTCTATATGGCTTTAACTCTTCTTTTTAATAACTTGAGAATGCTGTGAAACCATTGCCCCTTTTCTTATTGCTACAAGCCCTTCTAAACAGCCCTTCTCCCGCCTACCTGTAGGTCCCCTCCTGGTACTGAAATGTGGCTATAAGGTCTCCCCAGAGCCTTCTCTTCTCCAGGCTGAACATCCCCAATTCTTTCAGCCTGTCTTCATAGGAGAGATGCTCTGATCATCTTTGTGGCCCTCCTCTGGACCCATACCAGCAGGTCCATGTCTCTTGGGATGCTGCATGGAACAGTAGTGCTTGATGATGATACAGTGAAGGTTGGGTTAACAGTTTAAAAAAATCTCTCATTGTTTGTCTTTTGTCTCTTGTCAAATTTGTATGATATGCAGCTTCCCCTCTCTGACTTTTTTGTGAAGGTGTGGTTTAGGTCATGGTGACTACAGCTCTCTAGTAACATTGTCTGGATTTCCAACTGCTGGCTTAGTTGTGTGGTCTTCTGTTTCTGTCACTGGTGTTCTGTATTATAGTTATTTCTCTCTTCTGCCTCAATACTGAGTCAGACTGTAGAGTCAGAGATGCAGTTATAACTTTCATAGAAGTATACTGACTTAGACAAAAGACCATAAGCAGTACAGAGTGATAACAGAGCAGCAGCTGGCAGGAGGCATGAAATGAAGTGATCAAAAACTGAATTTCACAGAAGAAAATACTCTTCTTTCTGATAAAAGGAAGTATTTTAAAGTGGGATCGATTGCTTGGTATTTTCTTTTCTCTTAATTTTGTTTCTTAGCACTGTCGCTGTGGGATAAACTCTCAGTGAACGAAGGGGAGCAGGAGAGTAGAGTCTGTGCTTCTCTGAGTGATTTGCTAAGCCTCTTAATACACTTATTCCTCTCCTCCTGGTCATTAACAGATTCATTATTTGGACAGGGAGATAAGTGTTCAGTCATTCCTCTAGCTTGTTACTTCTTTTTCATCTGGAAGAAAGCATTTTATTGAAAACTGTTCTTTGGTATATGGGGAGGCCTGTGAGAAGCAAGAGACCTGAGCTTGGACAGCAGGGCAAGGTGAAGAGCAAAGGGTGGAAAAGGCATCCGTGGTCCAGCAGATGCATCAGTTAGGTTTTCTTTACCAAGAAGCAGCAACCTCTGATAGCTGCCCTGTCTTCTTTTGATAAGAATGGACTTCTTTTCATGGCTTGCTTGTCAGATAAAATGAACGTGTATGTGTGTGTGGGGTGAGGCTGAAATTAATTACTGTCAGTAAATGAAGCATATGGAAGCTTGTCTTGATGTTACAGTGGTTGTGAATTAGTGCAGAAAAAACAGTGGGAAAGCAAACAGTGGAACACTGTATTTGGATCAGAGCTAGCAATGTGCTAGCTTGTTAATGTCTCCACACCCCCAAACCTACTTTTTCAGTTATATTGAGGGTCACCTAATTACACTTGTATTTTCTCTTTGCTCCCTCTGGGATCCATAATACAAGGATAAGCCATCACAGTCCAGGTCATCATTACCGTTTTCCAGCTGGGTGAGAGGTGCCCCAACATAAATGGTATGATGGACAATTCAGGGTAAATGCTCATCTTCACAGCTATAAGGAAATTAAAATTCCCAGCAGTATTGATGGCACTGTTATTTTAACATCCCCTTACTGAAACCATCTCACCCTCTCCTGTCTCAAAAGGGAAGAGTTAAATACAGGACAATGAAAGCAGAGTTTTTCTGCTGTTGCAGCAAACGCCTGAGTTGCCACTGGTTTCAGGGTAGCAAAGTGGAGGTTAATGGATAAAGATTATTTGAGTTCGTTTCTGAGAGTTGTTTGACAGTTGTGGGCAACCTGAAATCCTTGTTTTCATTAATGCAAGTTGTGTAGTATGAGCACAACTGGAGACTTGAATGCTGCACCTAGAGCAACTGTCACAACTGGAAAGATGCTTAAATAACCTAAGCTACTGATGCCTTGAGTTAACATTATGCATTGTCAGGTCTTAGCAAGAAGCCTTTTGTCCCCATTGAGCAGAATTTATTTCTCGGTTAAACAGTCGCTATTATCATTACATTTTGCTGGCTTAAATCAGTTCCTTGCAGAATCTGGTAGGTAAACATGCTTCCTTGGGGAAGCATGTCCCAGTTAAGTGGATTACAGAGCAAATTATATCCAGTCCAATGCAGCAGTGAACCTGAAGCATCTTCTGCTGATACATTTAAAGGGTTTCAGCAGGGTTTTCTGAACTAAAACGTCATGAGCTATGCTGATACAGTGGAGACCGTTGTAGTCAAAGGTGTCAGCAGTTGTAAAACAGAAGTAAACTTTGCTATGTGGATTGTTAAATTCTGGTGCACCTCTTGGATTTTGTTTGATCTAAGGTCAGACTGTTCTGATCATAAAATTTGACATTCTAGAATCAAGGGCTTTGCTTTTATTGCATCTGTCAAAAGCCTGGCCAAAACCAATTTCCACGTACAACATCCAATAAGGTATCCAAGGCAGAAAGTCTTCAGGTGCTTGCTCTCAGCCCGGGTGTAAAACTAAGTTCTTTAACTTAAACATCACCAATTCTTTAGTAGCAATTATTTACTTTTCTGTTCTGGCCCAAACTACACTTATAGCACCCACCAATCTCTGTGCTGCTTTGCACTCATTCTTCTCTCCAGGCAGAACACTTCTTTGCTGTACTCTGATCTTGTGTGTACTGTAGCTGAGCACTGCCATGTCTTGTAGCAGGTGGAAAGGTTGTATTCAGTGATACTGAACTTTGATATCAATTTCAAAATGCTTCAGAATCTACTAGAGTAGAAGGAATTACAAAAGTACAAATTATCTTTTTTCCTCAGTGTTTGTTAGACTGAGCAGAATGTATTTTTCACAGCTTCTGAGTTCAGTAGTGTGTGCCTGGGCTCTAAGGGCTAAAGAGTTGTCACTTCATTGAGTGCCTGCAGGATGATCATGCATTCAGACTTCACCACCTTCCTTCCTTTACCATCATATTTTTAGGTGGAAAGGAGAGAATGGCAAGTTTCTCAGAACACTCAGTCTCATGACTTTATTTTAACTTCGCTTTTGACCACAGAGTGGAAATTATGCCCAAACCTCTGAAACATTCAAGCTTCTGCTATGTAAGATGTAGGTGTTTTTTGGAGGAAGAAGTAGAGGAGAGAAGCTGAGCTTCCTCAGATTTCAAAACTGGCTACATTTTTTGTCTCAGTGGGCACGAGGTTGTAAAGGGTGAGTGAAGAAGAGGCTGGCTGTGCAAGTTTACACATTTGTGGATAAGATACTTCTCAGTAAGCCAGAATGGAGAACCCAAATATTAAATAAATATTAGACTGAGAGCTGCTCCATTTTAAAATCAAGCCACTCAGGCCTGGTACCTGTCATGGTTTAATATAGCCTGCCCTCACAAGCAGGCCTCTCTCACCCCCAAGACTGAGAGGGAAAGTTACACACAAACCCCTGGTTTGAGATAAAGTTAAATGAAAATAATACTATGTACAATTACCTTGATCTGTTTCACAGAAAGAGCCCAGCAAAAGCAGAATGTGCAGCAGCTAGCAATAAAATATGCCCCCCACCCACCTTCCAAGCCTACTGCCAGCCCATCAGAAAAGACTTAACACTCCTAAATGAAAAACAGAAGGAAGCCCTCCTACCCCAAGACAAGGAGCTGCTCATGTTACAATCTGAACTACAAGCTCCATGATACTTTGCTGCAGCTAGCACTTGAGTTTTAAAATTGGCATGATGTCAGTGTGGCATTGAATGTTGTTACCAGATTCAACTGGCTAAACCCATGACACTCTCTACTCCTTGTTCTATACCATCTACATCATGCCCAGCTGCAAATAATATCATACAGCATATCTCATACATCATTCACTGTCCATTCTCACTCAGAATGAGAATTCTTACTGCCAGTGCACTGGAGCTCAACCCTGTTCCAGTCCAAATGGTGGAGCTCTGTTTCTACCCACTGAGCCAGTCCATTTCAGTGACACCTACCATCCCTTCACATGAAAGCAGATGGTGACCTATATCTACTGTGAGTAAAGGTTTATACTCTTGTGAGTCTGACATGCCAGGCCATTTGACCCAATAAACGCCATTGCCCATCTCCTCTGTCTTATTGGAGGCAAGGCCCCTCTAATTCTGACTGGAATAATTCAGAGTCTGTGAAGATGCTTTGGAAGTCCTTTCAGGAGGATCAGAAGCAGTATCAGTTTGTCTACTCTTTTTGGATGATTTTCCACAGCAAACTCAGGCAGCATTCTTCCAGGGACAATGTCCTTTTAATTCACAGACTTGCGCAGCTGGGACTGAAGTGGATTTTCCATCCCACACAAAAGTAAAACCACAGGGTATGCTGTGGTGTGTGAGGTACGCACAGATCCTCTCCCTTGGATGGGGAAGTGCCTGCTTCTAATGACTGAAATGTGGCATTGTACAGGTGGGGAATAAGACATGTCCTTTTTTGTCTGGATGGATTTCCTGGGACATGGGCCAGTACAGAGGAAGAGAGACCTTCCTCATATGGCTGGAACACAGTCCTAGGCACTTGCCATATTATCCCACACACCCTGTCACTCATAATTATCCAGCCTTGGGGCAGATCTCCAGGTGGTGTTCTTGGGAAAGACCTGTATTACTCTGGGCAAGACCTAGCCCGTCAACTGGATCAGATTACATCTATGTCAAGTGGCTAGTGGAGTAACCATATCATAACACACCAGTAACAGCACAAACACCATGTCTGTAAGCCATTCCCCTGAGGCAATAAGCACCATCAGAAAGAGCACATCCAGAACAAATGCATAAGGTTTTATAAATCATAATATGCTAGTTTGAAGCTAGCTGGAATGTTTTGGTGAGAAGAACTAGATTACAGGATGTGAAAGACAAACAAGGGTGATATCTACTTCACTCATAGGCTTGCTGAGATGTATAAGAACTAGAGTGTAAACATAGATAAAGTGGTTGCACTCTGTATGGGCTCTGGGCTGCATCTCTCTAACCTCACCCTCTGTCTCTCTGATTAATCCACCTGCTTCCTAACCTCCCTGGCCAACCCTCCATTCTTCCTTGGGCACAAGGCAACATCTGAGGTAAGGTAGAGAGGAGTGGGAGAAGGTGGAAGGGCAGGTGGGAGCCCTTCCTGGGGACTCAGGTTTCTGGGAGGGCTGTTGTGTTTCTGTATTACTTTTTAACTTGTATATTTCTCTATATAGCTGTATATACTGTAAGTATCTGCTTGTATAGTGTGCTAAGCTGGAAATACAAGCTTCACTCCATTTCCAGAGCTGGCTGAGTCTAGTCTGGGTGATTTCCAAAAGGTGGGGGGGGCATGGGTAACACCCAAACCATCACATGATCACATGTAACCAGGTCTCAGCACATTGACCCCAGCTGCTCTTGGGAAGCAAATGCATCAACATGGTGAACATACTATGGAAACCAAAAAAGTATATAATACAGTTCTTTTAACAAGCCTTAATAGAATCCTTTTGTTATCTCACTTCTTGTTATCTCAACTTTTTTGAGCAGTCCCTGTTGGGTGTCCTGGTTTAAGACAACCTGTTCTCACAAGCAAACCCCCCCCCATCTTCATCAGAAGGGGAAGTAACACAAAAAAAAACTGGAATGAGATAAAGAGAGAGCCTAATGGGAATAATATGACGTGCAATTACCTTAGCCTGTTTTGCAGATAGAGCACAGTAAAAGCAGAAATAGCAGCAGAAGCCAGTCATAAAACAACCCCAACGCCCCTGCACCCCCTAGCCCAGTGGAAAAGACTAACACNTTGTGTTTCTGTATTACTTTTTAACTTGTATATTTCTCTATATAGCTGTATATACTGTAAGTATCTGCTTGTATAGTGTGCTAAGCTGGAAATACAAGCTTCACTCCATTTCCAGAGCTGGCTGAGTCTAGTCTGGGTGATTTCCAACAGGTGGGGGGGGCATGGGTAACACCCAAACCATCACATGATCACATGTAACCAGGTCTCAGCACATTGACCCCAGCTGCTCTTGGGAAGCAAATGCATCAACATGGTGAACATACTATGGAAACCAAAAAAGTATATAATACAGTTCTTTTAACAAGCCTTAATAGAATCCTTTTGTTATCTCACTTCTTGTTATCTCAACTTTTTTGAGCAGTCCCTGTTGGGTGTCCTGGTTTAAGACAACCTGTTCTCACAAGCAAACCCCTCCCATCTTCATCAGAAGGGGAAGTAACACAAAAAAAACTGGAATGAGATAAAGAGAGAGCCTAATGGGAATAGTATGACGTGCAATTACCTTAGCCTGTTTTGCAGATAGAGCACAGTAAAAGCAGAAACAGCAGCAGAAGCCAGTCATAAAACAACCCCAACGCCCCTGCACCCTCTAGCCCAGTGGAAAAGACTAACACCTCAAAATGGAAACTGGAAGAAAACCTCCCTGAAACAGGAAGCCTCCCATGTTACAATTCAAACTACAAACCCCATAATACTTTGCTCCAGCCAGCACTTGAGTTTTAAAGCTGGCATGCCATTAGCATGATACTGACTACTCATCTGCAGTTTAAACTGGCTAAATTAATGACAGTTGCTTTCAGTATAATTTACGTGCCATCCAGCACAGGGAGCCCTGGCTTCAGTGTGTGATTTGTTTATCGCATTGCTGTCTGCACTCACAACCACCTGGATGGGACAGTAAGGCTTCTCTGGCTGCATGGAACAGCGGCCTGCCAGGACATCAGTGATTCATCTCCTGGGCTGCAGAGAGAGTGCTATTTCTTGTCATTCATCACATTATTACCTTTAGGGAAAAAGATTCTTCTCAGTGACAAGGTTTAAAATTGCCAGCTCTAAGTGCATGTAGAGGGAGTCTTGTAGATGGCAATAGAAACCACTAACAAGGATCATCTAGCTCCATATCATCCAGCTGTGGCAGAGCTGGTAACTAGAGGAAAAGATGCTTCCCTGCTCTGTGACTAAGTTTCCTCATCTCTTCAGTGGGCATAATAATACTGGCTGACCTGCCACTGGAGGTGAGAGAATCTATACCAGCTTTTGAGGCAAATAAGTGTGAAATATTGTGGCTTGTCTGGAAATACCCCATTTGATTCAAGACATAAAACATCGAGCTGCATATCTTTAGATGATGATTGCTCAGAGATTATATGGAGTGTGATGCACCTCTGTGAGGTGATAAATGCCAGGAATTCAGCCCTGGGTAGGTGAGGATGGGTGCATGAAAGTGGGATAAACCTGTGTTACCTCTCAAAGCCTTGGTGGGCCCAGCTGCCAGAGAATCACAGAATGTCAGGGGCTGGAAGGGACCTCGAAAGATAATCCAGTCTGACCTCTCTGCCAGAGTAGGATCACCTATGTCAGATCACACAGGAACGTGTCCACGGGGGTTTTGAGTATCTCCAGAGAGGGAGACTCCACAACCCCCCTGGGCAGCCTGTGCCAGTGTTCTGTCACCCTCACAGTGAAATAAGAGTGAATATATTTATCTATAGCTGGAGGGCAGTAACAGGGGCAAGGGAGAGGAAGTGGATGCTAAACCACAACATATTCTAGAATAAGCTGGTTGAGAACAGGCTCTTGATTTGCTTGATTCAAATGTGAGAAGAGGCCACTCTTGCAGTATTGGAATTGGTTACTGTCCCAGCTGCTGTCTTCAGCTCAGCACAGGATTCCTTCCTCAAAGTCCAGCCCCCTTGTGAAAGGCATGGTCATGCAGCATTAGTTTCAACTGTGATGGCTCATACTGTAGGTACTCTCTTGTACTGTAAGTTTATAAACCTCTTCATAAAATACCGTTCTTAGAGTCTTTACTGCCTCTCCTGTGGTGTTTCTGCACTAGCAACATTTAGTCTGGGAATCCCTGCAAGGTTGCTCTAAGGACTCAGAAGTTTTTTAAAATAATACTGGTTGACCTTTGATGGTTTGTTTGATTTATGGGTTCTGAGTATTTGTTCTGCCTTAAAATCTCCAGTAAGCTGAATTTTAATTAATTGACTTAATCCTTAACATTCTAAACAAACCTCACAGACTGAAATCCAAATATTACATCAACACTAATGAAAATTACTGACTTGAGCAGTGCTTCCCAGAATGTACTTTTTCAGGTGATATACTTTGGGAAAATAGACAAAAACATTTCATAGAGCAAGACCTGCAATGGGGAGTGCAGGATGAACAGCAGCTGCAACTTGACTGGAATATGCTTTGAGCATCTCAAGTGCTTGGTTCTCAGGCTTAGCTCAGTGTAAATCCCCAAACCCTTTTTCTTTGCAAAGATCTTGAGACAGACTTCCCCTGGGGGAGGGAAATTCTGAATGCAATGTTTTAGTATTTCCTTTCCTAGTAGGAGACCTGAGGTAGAGAGCTGAGGAAAGTAGTGTTAATGATGCTTTTCTTAATCTCTCAAAAGCGTTGATTTTGATTTTCTTTCACTCCTGGAATGGCATACAATCCTCTCTTTTCCTATCCACTTCAAGCAGACCTGAGATGCAGCTTGCCCAGCTCTCTCTGTTCAAAGTGTTTCAGAACAAACTCCCAATAGTATGATCATCGCCTAGTTTCACCATTTGTTGTCCTTTTCCAGGCAGTGGTTGTCTGAATTCAGAAGTGTTTTCTGGGCACTTGGCCTGACTTTTTTTTTGCATCCAAATTGAGTGGAATTTGTAGCCCCTTTGTTCTAGTGTGAAACTTGGCTGTGGTGCAGCAGTGTTTTGCTGTGAGTTCTGGAGCCCATGTTGTGTTTTGACTGGAGAGAATTAGTCTGATTAAGCAGATTCTTTATTCATGCAAACACACAAAATTGCCACCGCTGCTACCAATCAATTACCAGTTTGTTTATCTGCCCATCACCATTGTGTTAGTGTTCAAGCGATACAGACTGTTCTTTTATCTGCTGTGTGTCACAGCCTACTGAGTGCCTCACTCCTCGACTTCTACCCTACTAAGCTCAGGTGAAAACGACAGTGCAAGCCCTTCCTCAAGGGCCAGTAGGGCTTCCCTTATTCCTTGATTTGCTTCCCTTGCCTCTCTCCCTCTAGTGTGTGCCAGTAAGAATGACAACGCGTCCTTCCTAGCGTGCCGTTACTTCTGCAGCAGCTACTGGTTTGACCCAGCAAACTGTTCATCTTGGAGGCTGTGACCCCCGTTTCAAACGCTGAGGGCACAGCAGTGCCAGATATCCAAGACTGTGTTTGAAAATGGATAGAGGGTTCAAAAACAGCAGCTAAGGCTTTCTCCATTCCCAGCAACTTTTCATCTCCCTTCTTCCCCACAGCAAACAAATTGTATTGACAGACAAAAGCAGGATTATGGTGAGAAGATTTGCAAGACAACAGGATTATGGAAGCTAAAACAAGCAAACATTGAGATTACCTTCGGGAGTGGACAGCATGGAGTTGGGGGAGGAAGGAAAAAGCATGGAGCAGTAGCTCAGATGTGGTGCTGGTGTGACACAGTGGTGGTGAGGCAGCAGGAAAGAGGATTTAAGATAATTTAGGATGAAAGAAAGCAAAGTAATTTCTCCCTGTTAACTCCCGTGGATGGAAACCTAGCATATCTGCATTCATGCTGTCAATTTTTTGCATTTCAGGAGTCTGGGAACAAAGAGGTAGAGTGGAGAGCCATGGGGAGGCTGGCCTAAACCTCTGAGTCCTGAAAGCCCCCCTGCTCACTAGGGCAGGATAGGCACCAGCTGTCAGCTGATCTGAGCTGAGATCAGCTGTGACCTAATTATTGGCCTCTTAAACCTGCATTATTCCTTTCATTTTCCAGCTCATTGATGTTGTATAGAGAAAGGGTGAAAGAAGGTAGAAAAAAGAGTTATTGATAATCCACTTCCTATGTATCTGCCAGGGTCTTGGCTGGATAGCTTCCATCAAGGAGAATGAGGGTGGGCTTTTAACCCCTTCTGCTCCCCTGTGGGAGAAAGACAACTTTATGCCTTTAGGGGAATGGAAACTCAAAACAATTTGAAATAAACCATCATTGTGCTCTGGGGTAGAAAGCATTTGCAGTTCTTGGTTGCTCTGAGGAGAGGGGAAGTGAGCACTTGATAACCTAGAATGGTAGGAACGAATAGGAAATACTCATCACCCCTTTAGCACATGGGCATGCCTAACAGGTTTATAATCCCGTTGGCTGGGAAGGCATTCTGTGTGTGCATTTCGCAGTTATCAGTAGACAAAGCACTTTCACCACAGACATGCTTTGGCCTTCTTAAGGTGAGTGTATGAGAATGCTCTTCTTGGGCACCAGGCACCTTGGATACAAATAACATACAAGCACGTAACATTTCACTGTATCTGGCTGCTGGTGAGAGCAGCTTGGCAGCCTTGTCTTACCTGTCCAGGTTTGATACACAGTGTTAGCCACCTGCCTTGTGAGTAGTTTTAACAGTCAGTTGGAAGAATTAGAAAAGATCCAACACTGGTGGCTAAGATGGTGGCACAACACAGCAGGAGCAGAAAAGCAGCAAGACTCTGCTTTCTGGCTGCAGTGATGGACACTTGGAAAGGTAAACATCTTGGCTTTAAGAGGTTCGTGCAGAAGGAAAGAGGAAGATGGTGAATAATGAACAGATTGCGTGAAACTACCAATTTTTCCAGCTGCCAAATCTCTGCACATCTTCCTTCACTAACTGATAATCCTGACCAAGCAAACGACCTCCTTGATGATTAAAGTGTCCATCTCCTGTTCGCTGCTTTGTTGCCAACCCAGTCTTTCAGGCTTTTAAACCCTCCTGCAATGCTTGCTAGTTAGCATATATTCTCTGTGTGTGCACTTGCCAAGATCCACTGACAAATGCTTGTTTGCTCCTTTATTCAGCAGTATAAGTGCCCTGCACTTTCTGCCATCTCTGACATTCAGACTGCTGCTAAAGAAGGGAGAGTGGGGAGACTGAGTGAGGAGAACTCCCCTGTTGTATTGTACTCTCTAATCAAGCCAAATTGTTGCGACTGGCTGTAAATTGCTGGGATAATTGACCTTCAGTCTTGTGAAATACACTTCTGGGAATGAAATACATTTGACTTCCTTCGCCCCCCCCCNAAAAAAAATTCCATCCTCCCCCCCCCCCCCCCCCCCCCCCCTTCTGTCCAAAGCATCTTCTGCATCATTTTAATCAATAACCTAGTCAGTAGTAAGCCTGAGTCCATCATACCTATTACCTTGATGGTACTGGAAGCCCTTATTCCTTTGCTTTCAACATCAAAGCTATGAGCATGGAAGTAAAAGAAAATACCCAGAAGCCAACAAACTAGAGAGATTAAAGTTAATTTGAGATAGTTTTAAAAAGGGACCATAATCAAGTCAGATCAAATCTATTAGCATTATGTATTACTGATTACTCATTGCATGGTCAGGACTGTGTGATATGAATGGCTGCTATAGCCACTACCTCTGAAGCCTTGGCCTTTAGGTCAGAGTTGCACACTGTAAGTCAGGAGCATGTGCTCAAGGTGCAAATGTTGTCAGGTATTAACTGCCAGGGAGGGAGCCCATGGCATCAACATTTTTTTTCCTCACAATATATACTTACTGTGGTCCTTTCATGATGCTTCTCTTGTGACTGTTGCCTATTGTGCTTGTTTTAATGAAAGGTGTAAATCTCCTGGTAAAGTGGCCTGGATACCTAGGATCTTCTAAAGGAAGCAATTTAAAAAATCCCAAATTAACAAACTGCCCATGCATAAGGCTTGTGGTTGGAGATGCATGGCGTCATCACAAATTAAACAGGAATTAGAGCAGTTAGTGTCTATTTCTGATCTTTTAATTATTGACTAGCATTTTTTGGTTTGCGACAGCAAAGCTGACCGTGATGTTACTTATCTTCCTTGGGCTGTTTGTAAACTAAATGATTCTGACACTGAGTGGTTGCAGGACCTTAGCCAATTCAGTTGCCATCCCTGTGCCTTTATAATAGTTTATAAAACTGCTTTAAGTTTATAGTGTTTACGTGCTGCCACATCTTTAGTGTATGAACGCTGTTAATTCTTCTCATCTGTAAAACACATTGATGAATAATTTAGTGGATCCAGACTGAGGAGCAATTGAAGAATCTTTCTCCTTGTTCTCATTTTGTGAATCACACTTTTTTGAATTTACATGGATTATTTCATTATGTGAGGAAGGAAAGTGAGGATAATGATGCTTCCAAAAAAGTCTGGGATTCCTAAATGAAAGTAAATATAAGTGCTAAATGGTAGCTTTGTTAAAACACACAGAGAAGAAGCAGGCAATCCTGAATGTGTTCATTTCTTGCTGGGTAAGCGAATGTATTGTGATGAAGTGTTATAGAGGGGTTTGAGTCTGGGTTTGGGGTGAGATATAATGAAGCCGATGTAAAGGTTATTGAATAATTTATTAATATATACAGAGAGAACTTTCCCCCAAACTTATATACAACTAAGCCACACAAATTCTTTGATACGGTTGGTACAAATATTTTGCAGAATGTCTATATACAGCCAAATTAAACAACTTGGTAGAGGTTTTAGAAATGTTTCTGGTCAGAGTCTTGCGGCATTAACTGCCGCTGGTAAAGTTAATGAAATTCCTTTAGCAACTTGAATCAAGAGAGTTCAAATACTCACTAGTTGGAAGTCTCAATATCTGTGTTCCTGAAATATATATATAGTGAAAGCCACGTGGTTGATTTCACGCTGAGCTGATAGTTCAATTCAAATTGAGCACGCCGTCTGAGAGGGTTTCACAGGCACGACAGAGGTCTTCCGTGGCTCTCAGAACGTCATCGGGTGGTCACCAGCCACCTGGGCAAAGCAGGGTTCCAGGTTTGCGGGCTGGAGCAGTATGACTGAGTGCTGCGTACAGCAAGGAGGCGGCCCTCGGGCCGGAGCGGCGGGCCGGCCGGGAACGCGTTGTACAATCGTCGGCTGGATCGACAGGGAGTGTCGTGGAAGAAAGAAGCACGGAAAGCAAACAAAGGTAGTAGCCCCAGGCAGCAGGCGGGCAGGGACAGAGAGGGGAGCATCTTGTTTACCTGGATTGCCCTATTTATCAGATGTGGGCCAAGATTAATAGTCATTTGGCCATGATATCATCCAATCGGCCTTTGCAGTTGGCCAAAACATACCATTTTAGGAAGGATCCACAGGTCTCTTCCCCCAAAATATGGGAAGAGCATGGGCAGAAAAAAACATGTCTAGGCAAGACAAGGCATGTATAAGCAGGTGTTGATCTGTTGGAAGGTAGGAGAGCCCTGCAGAGGGACCTGGACAGGCTGGATGGGTGAGCAGAGGCCAGTGGGATGAAATTTAACAAGGCCAAGTGCAGGGTTCTGCACTGTGGCCACAACAACTACAAGCAACGCTACAGGCTGGGGACAGAGTGGCTGGAGAGCAGCCAGGAGGAAAGGGACCTGGGGGTACTGGCAGATAGTAGGCTGAAGATGAACCAGCAGTGTGCCCAGGTGGCCAAGAGAGCCAATGGCATCCTGGCCTGTATCAGTAACAGTGTGGACAGTAGGACGAGGGAGGTTATTCTTCCCCTGTACTCAACACTGGTCAGGTCACACCTTGAGTACTGTGTCCAGTTCTGGGCTTCTCAATTCAAGAGAGATGTTGAGGTGCTGGAACGTGTCCAGAGAAGGGCAACAAGGCTGGTGAGGGGCCTGGAACACAAGGCCTATGAGGAGAGGCTGAGGGAGCTGGGGGTGTTTAGCTTGGAGAAGAGGAGGCTCAGGGGTGACCTTATTGCTGTCTACAACTACCTGAAGGGAGGCTGTAGCCAGGTGAGAGTTGGTCTCTTCTCCCAGGCAACCAGTAACAGGATAAGGTGACAGAGTCTCAAGTTGTGCTGGGGGAAGTATAGGCTGGATGTTAGGAGGAAGTTCTTCCCAGAGAGAGTGATTTGCCATTGGAATGGGCTGCCCAGGGAGGTGGTGGAGTTGCCATCCCTGGAAGTGTTCAAGAAGAGCCTGGATGGGGTACTTACTGCCATGGTGTAGTTGATTGGCTAGGGCTGGGTGATAGGTTGGACTGGATGATCTTGGAGGTCTCTTCCAACCTGGTTGATTCTATGATTCTATATACCTGGCGATACCCTAAGAAGAGAAGGCTTTGAAGCAGAGTGTAGCAGTTACATCCTGTAAAGCTGCAATGCATGGTCCTGGCCTCAAAGCAATGCAGTGCCCCAAAGGGTAAACTGTTTGCATAACAAGAAGTCTCCTGAGTCTGTTGCACAGGAGGTACTATTTATCACCCCCAGCTGGAAGCAGCAACAGCCTTTAACACAATGGAATTATGCTTTAGGCCAGTCTATACATTTATAGGCACATTAATAAATCATCCTAAAAAGTAGCACATTTATTGCCATTAAAAATTTATGTGGAACATTTGTCATCTGTAAGCCTCTCTCTTACCTTCTCATCACCAGTGACATGGATCAGCCATCACAGATATGGGAGAAAGGGAAGTGCAGAACAGAGTGAGGACTCCAGGATGAGGACTTCAGGCAGGAGCCCAAACTGATGCCCCAGTTTGTTAGCTCATCTATGTGACTGACACAGAATAGTTTGTTGCCAGCATTTTTGTAGTCAGGAGCCCTACATATCCCAAGGGTTTGTGAAAGCCAGAGGGAATGGGTCAGGGCACCACCACCTTAATGTTTCTGTACTGGAGACAGAAGCTGGTATCGAGACCATTGCAGCTTCCCTGGGAAGAAGATGGAACAACTGAAATAGTGCAGCATTTCTGCTTCTGGATTACTGCAAGGACTGCACCTGCAAGCTGTAACACAAGCATAACAGAGGATGATGCAGACCAGCTTCCAGGTGGGCCTGCTGCCTCCAGAGCAGGATGACATTCAGTGGGTTGTGTTGCTCAGCTGCACAGCTGGGCTTTCAGGTCTTTTGCCACAGCCTGCAAGCAGTCACATTCACACTAGGACCTGCACGTCTTCCAGTTGCTGTGATGACCACCTTAGTTGCCCTGGGTTGCCACATTAGGCACAGGCAGTCTTGGTGTGCTGTCTGGGTACGTGATATTGCTGTGGGTACTTCTGAAATCTAAGTGACCTTTGGTAGGTACTGGATTGCTTTCTACGTTGCTGGACTCTCTGCAGGCCTTGAGAGAGGTTAGAGAGCATGTCTGAAGTGTGACCTCCCATTTGTTTGGAAGAGAAGGTGAGAGAGCTTGTTGTCTGACATTTCCAGATGGAATTGTAGCTACTTCTGAGGCTGGTAGCTCTGAACACATTAGCTTTTAAGGCTGCAACTGGCATAGCTAAGGTTTTACACTGGCTTTAAAAGCAGTCTCTCATTTGTTTCTTTATACTGTTGTTTTAGGAGGAAAGCTGCCTGGGAGTTACAGGTCTCCCAAAGAGAGATGATTTATGAATTGGCCATCAGCAGTTATTATGCCAGCCACTGCATGCATCCATTCTAATAAATTTACTACATCTTCCTTAGCAGCTTGTTTTACTTCCATTTATTGATACTATGGTCTTAACAAAAGCAGTGCATCAATTACAGTAATTGCATTCAGTGCTGCTGGAGATATGGTTTGAGGACAGGTTATAGAGCCAAGGTGCGGGATTAAGTGCTTTTGAGAGGACCTAGAGAGAGAACAGAGATGAAGTTGATGCTGAGGTGGATTTCCCTTGATTCTTTGTATCCCTTTAATTTTAATGTCTTTCTAAAAAAGAGAAGGAGGTGAGATCATTTGAGATTTGGCCTAATGTTTGGTGCCAAGCTGTGCATTTAGGATTGCAGCTTCTATGTCCATGAGCTGGGTTTTACGGGATACTTTTTCTGTAGTACCTTATATTGCTTGTTTACCTTGTATACAGTGTAGCAGTTTCCATGTGCTTTCTTGTTAGTAATCTTCTGTCACTCATCTGTTATGCATTTCCTCATTTCCTTATCCACATGTGAAGCATGCACAAATGCTCCAGTTAGCTTTGCATGTTTGGTTTATTTATGAAGCAGTGTTTCTTCAAGACCATATCTGACCACTTTCTAGTCTGCATATCCTTAGTATGTGATGGCCTTTTGATGGCTGACAGAAGTCAACTGACTTAGTTCTTAGCCCTGAGCTGTTGCTTATTTCAGTCACAACTTCCATCTTTCCCCAAATCATTGGTCGTTTTACCTATCAGTCAATTATATCAAAGTTAGATCACAGCTGAGGTAAGTTTGCCATAGCTCAGCACTCAGTATAGCATTGTGCTCTCCCTGTAGATCTGTGCATGGAAGTCAAGCATGAAATAACAGACAGATGCAAACAGAATTCTGGTTCACAAGTGGAGATGTTAAAAGGTAAAAAAACTAGAGAAGCAGAAGGTGGTATAAGTTAAAAACTTTCCACACACAAGTACTCAGACAGAAGAATATGTACATACATTCA
Organism: Tricholaema leucomelas; assembly: GCA_013400475.1. NCBI lineage: Eukaryota > Metazoa > Chordata > Aves > Piciformes > Lybiidae > Tricholaema lacrymosa > Tricholaema leucomelas. The sequence goes on from WAAF01001070.1 coordinate 120,488, forward strand.
AAACTCGTGTTGATATTGTGAAAACCTCCAACCTGGATTAGCCTTGCCATATAGTGAGTATAAATACATGTTGTTTTGTAGTGCTACTGTTATTCCTTCAGGTAACTGAATTACTAGTGCTCTCCATAACACTCTTTTGTGGGTTAGACCCCCAGCATTACATCCAAAACCTTTCTCCTTTCATTCTTTATTCTTGGATTTATTCCTATTTTTTGTCTATAAAATGATCACTTAGAACAAGAGCAATATACTGATTTCCCCCTGTGGTTATTGCATTTTTCTGTTGATAAATCAGGATTTTATTTTTTTTTAATCCCTTGGTGCCTTTGTGCTTAATAGCCAAGTATATTTGATCTGTGTAATCTAATGAAAAATAAGAATAGCAGATAGTGAAAAGTGATGTCCTCAGCAACTTTTCATCCCCCTCAGAACCTGGGGACCCTCTTTTTCTTCTTTTTCCATCCTGGAGACCCACTTGCATCTGTTACTTGCTGATAAGGGACTCCTGCGCTGTTTGTTAGTTAAAAGATAGGCTAGGGCTGGGTAGAAGGAGGAGTTAGTTGTCAGTCACCTGGGATCCATCTGCAGTCCTGCCACTAAATTGTTCTGTGACCTTCACCTTTTTGCATAGCAGATGATGGAATGATTGAAGTCAGACACAAAATCGCTCTAACCAATCCAATCAGTCCATTTCACTGCCACTTCAGTTCCACATTGCTGTACTGTAATGTGTATGCATTTTGCTTTGTTAAATTTGGAATGTCTTAAGTGCTATTTCTTTCTGTGGAGCTTAGTACAAGTCCGTGTTGGGAAGACTGCAGCAAATGCTTACTGCAGGAGCAGTGTAAAGGGCATGGTTCTTTCAGCCCAGAACTGCTTGTTTTGGAGCCTAGCAGTCAGAGAGATGCTCCTGCTGCATGAAGCAGACTTTTCTTTCTCCTGAGTAAAACGACTCTTGGGGCAGCATTCATGTCCCTGGCTGATCCATGGCACAGAAAACTGGTGGCTAGATTCTGAGGTCATTTCCATGGGCCTTATTCCTCAGCCCTTACTGCTGTTACTTTAGAGAGAAGAATTTGTCCCCAGAGCTGTAAATCCAGGATGGTCTCCAGCAAGGTAGAGCGGAGGAAAAAAAAACCTGAATTTTGAAGCTTTCTGTGTGAAGTTTCTCAGAGGGAGCAGTTCTCTTCAGGAAGATGAAGGAAAGTGCATGGCTGCACAAGGAGGGAATGAACCACAGAAGACCAGATTGCTCAGGAATAATGATGGTGAGTGTAGTTTGGGATGTAAATGCTGGAATTGCTGGCAGGCGAAAATCTGCAAGCACAGCTCCTGAGGCCAAGAGCTCTGTGGAAAACTCATTGCTGTTGTCCTCCCTTCTGCAAGGGTTTTTCCTCCTCTTGGAAGTCTTTCAGTACTTTGAATTGTTTTTTTTTGCAAGAGGGTGAAAGATGGGGAGAGACTTCCTGACTCTTTCTTGCTGGATTCCTGCACCAGTGTACAAGCCCTGGCAGATGAGAGGCCAGCAGGGATCCTTTTTGTGTGTGAAGCTGTGTTTGCCAGAGATCATTTAATGCTGGGAATGCAGGGCTGGTTTCTGTGTTCTCGAGGCATGTTTGACATTTGTTTCTTGCTGTGTTACCTTTTAAAGGGCTTTGAATTTGCCACTTCGCTGAGTGCATGATGGGCTACAGGAGCTGAATGGTTAACCCTGAAGTGGGTTGGTTGTCCTTGCTTAGTTGGAGAGGAAGAAAAAACAAGAGTCTAAAACATTAAGAAATAGTTGTGAAATTCCCATTCGAACAGGCTTTCCCCGTTTTTGTTGAGCCTTCCTGAACTCTCAGAAGTCTCCTCCACTGACTTCCCCCAAAAGAAGCAGCTGTTGCAGAATTGGCCGTACTGTGATGGGCAGCAGGAGGGTGGAGGGCGAAGACAGCACAGGAACAGAGCAGCGTTTTTTTCCCTTTTGCTGGAGGGCACTGTTGTCTTAATAGGCAGTTTACTCAAATGTTTGCTAGATGAGAGTCGGGGGACCTTGCCGTCTCTAGGGAGAGTTCATGCAAAACTGGAGACTATAAAAATGCCCCTGAGCATGCGAGTTTCTAGAGATTACACTGTCACTTTTACTGAGAAATTAAAAATTAAAAGGGATGATAGAGCATTCTTCTTAAATATACCCTGCCGTTTGTTGCTCTAGGCCTTACAGACAGATTGAAGAGAAAGTATTAAAATACAAAAGCTACCCAAAGAGCCTTTCACAACATTTGTTTAAGGTCTGTATTACACAAGCTGTGGACATCTATCCTTTGTTCCTGGTTCATTCAGTTGGTCTGTTTTCCATAGTAGTTAAAGATACTGTTTTACCTTAGCATCAAAGGATAAGACAATGTGTCCAGCACTTAGATTATTTACATCCTGGAGCAGCAGTATCCAAACATACTTGTTTCTTCAATACAAACTCAGGGCTTTTTTGTCAGTGTGGAAGCTGGAATAAACAGACTGATACACCCTCATGATTTTAGATGTATTCTGTACTTTAAACTCAGAACATGATTTTTTGGTTAATATTTGTAGCTAGCATTAGGCAGACACTTGACAACTGCTTGATAACTTGTGAATGTGGACTTCTGAAATTAGAGTTTGATTAAGCCAGTCTTTTCATTAGGTTTTGCACGTGTAGGATGCAGATTGCATAATCTTGAAGCAATGGAGTTAAGAGCAGTTTTCAAATTAATGCATATTTGGAAAGTATTAAACATGCTAATGCTTATGAATGGGAAAGACCTCAGTGTGTGTACGAAAAAAGGAGAACTGGAAACTGATTTAGTTTAAAAATGTGGTAGTATTTGTTTAGGAAATGTTCACGGCTTTGTAGGGGAATGTCTTCTACAGAGCAAAAAGAAACCATAACGATCATACTATGTGAGTGAGTTCTTCACAGAAATGTACTGCTCTAAGACAGCAATCACCTTTTCTTTGCTGGAGGGATGTGCTGAGTGGGAAAGTGGCTTGGGCTGCCTTGCCTAAAGCATGATGTCCTGGTCCAGAAGGATAGGGAGTGGTGAGAGCTACATGGTGGTCAGGTTGCTGGGGGGAGTAGTGGGTGCATCAGTTGAGGCGTTTTGGCTGGGCTGTGCATGTATGTGGGAGGGAAGGTGCCCTAAGACTGTAGAGCAAGGTCAGTGTCTGAATTATGAGAGGATGTGTAAGTAGGATGGTAGGTGACTTCTCCCTTTCTAGGTTCCATGTTGTATGTAAGAAGGGTGTTTATGCCTTGGATGTGGTTGGTTGATGGACTTGGTATTTGAATCAAGATACATTTACAAAGCTGCATGAAGGAAGCCTACTGACTGACTGATGTCCACAGTCACCTTAGCATTAGGAGTCACTTGCTTTTGTGAGTGATACAGCTTGTTTAAAAGGTCATCATTGCATAATGTAGATAGACTGTGAGAGTTCACACCTCGGATTGAGCTGTGGAACTGATCCTACATGGCTGCAAAAGAGAGGCAGAATGAAGAAATCTGTTATCTTACTTGGCAGTATGTGTTGGAAGCCCCAAAGATATCCATTAAAGCTAGGCACCTAAGCATCTGTGTGGAAGTTCAGGATGAGATCTGCAAACTCACTACTATGGTTCCCTAGATGCAAAAGTGGTGTTTCTCTCTGGTGTTAACAGCCTTTTCTACACTGATGTTGGTAGATTGCTCCCAGGTAGTGCTGAATTGTGAGTAATATGCTACTTTTTTTTATATTGACATGGGTCATTGGCTTGCCTAATACTTATGGAAAAAAAATATTTTACTTTGAAAAACATCAGGAAAGATAGTCCTGGGTGGTTTTGTTTAGGAGAAAGGAAAAACATGAATAGAGTGAACAAAGCATTAGAAAACACCTTACCTTGGTTATAAGCAAATAAATATAATGGCAGAATACTGTGAATAGAAAAGGAGTTTCTCTCCATCTCCTGGCTCCATAATCTAAGGACAATGGAGGACTTCAGAGAAGAAACAAAAGTGTCTTGTGCTACTAAACATGAATAGCAATATGGGTAAATGTTTAAAATGCATGACTGCAGCTAGAAAAAAATCCTCATCTTTGTTCCAGTGTAGATACGTGGTGTGCCCTTGGGGAAACTCACTGTCATGTCATGTGCCTCCACTTACCAGTCTCTAAAGAAGGGTGTTTGCTTGAGTGGAACACAAGCAAAACTTTGAGACTTCAATCATTTATGCTTGTAATTTTTTTCAGAGTAATGAGATGGAAAGGTTGTAAAAGCAGAAAGTTTTATTTATAAAAGAGGCAAAAAAAGGTATATTTAAAAAAATTGTGGAGTTAACTTCTGAGACTCACTGTGGAAGGATGCTGTTAGAGCATAGTTTGTGACAGTAGTGTCACAGGATTTAGAAACAGATGAGGTCTATGTGCATATGTGGCAGCTTCATAGAAAGTTAATTTCTGGCCCTAAAATGTATGAGGCAGTTCCATCACATTTGCAGTTCTGGTGCATTTTATCTCTTTGTCTTTAAGTATTGGTCAGTATCAAGCAGGCTGCTCTGGGAAGAATGCTGAAGCATTGATCTTTTGGGCCTTATCATATATGCAGATTAAAGTTGAGTGAGATGGAAGAACTTCTTTATTAAAGAGTAAGAAAAGAAGTTTGTTTGTATTTCTGCTATGATCAGCCAGACCATCTTTTCTGTTTAAAAATACTCTTACCTGAAAGAAACCTCTTAAAATTAAAGTTGGGGCATCCTTTCTAACTAAATGAGGCTGGACTGGGGAAAATTTTTTGATGGACCGAGTACATGAGTTACCCAAGTGCTTTGTTACGTGCTCAGTGCTGTTAGATCAGGGCCTTTAATTCTTTCGCTTAAGTCAGTACGTGAAACGCTGTAATTCACCTTCCTTTCCTATGTTAGTATTGCCCTCTACCGGATGAAACCAAAACTGCCTACCCGCGTTGCGAACCTGAAGCTGCTAGCAGATAGACATGGTCTCCCTTCATTTATCTTTTGGGCTGGCAGAGCGGGAAGATCAGAATCCAGCCCCACCATTGACAGCAGTGATGACTGGACAGGGAATCTACGTGTAAACTCCTAAATAGCTGCATGTTTCTTGCTATAAAACCAACACATTTCTTGAGTGTTGGCAGCTCAGGCAGTTTGAGGGGACGTATTTATTTCTCAAGGGTGAGATTCTCTTGTGCAGTGAGGAGAGCAACTTACAGCTGATTAAAGTGAGATTTGGTAAGTGGCTGCTTGGGCTGAATCAGAGGCTCAGAATGAAACAGGTCCTCAGTGACCAAGTTTGAAAAAATGATAGCTGCTGAAAGCAGTGCAGATTGATAGATCTCCTGAGTACTATCATCTAAGCAGCCTTGCTTTTGGGACCTTGTCAGGGATTTTAGGGTAAAGTGTCTTGGTCTCTTAGAAGAGCCATCAGTGGGCTTATGTAGCTTTAATGTGAGTTGCTGCATGGATGTTTGCTCCCAACCCAGTGCTAGCTTAATGCAATGTCTCAAAACCCCGGAAATCTCTAGCACTGTGATGAGCCAGTTCTGCACAGAGACCAAACCTGTATGTGTGGAAGCAACAAACCAATTCTGGCTTGAGGGGCTTGAAGCTTCCAAAAAAGACAGAAAGGAGATAAAGGGGAGCTGCATCTCCAGAGTTCAACCTAGAAAGTTGTCTGATATTAACCACCACTTGCAAGTAAAAGTCTGCACTCCCAAATTCTAGAACATAGATTTTTTTCAGACATAAACATTTGTTATTTTGTCCCTTGGAAATTTGCCTTTACTGGGCCTCGTGCATTACTTTGCTTGTCACAGTCTACAGCTGTAAGGGAGGAGTCCAGAAAAAGAGCCAGAAGCAGAGTGTATTCAGTGAAATGGGCATTGAGATTCATCTCTGTATAAGGTGAAAGCTCATCATGGTCCCTCAGTGAATCTACTTGCTGTAGCCCTGTTTCTTTCTGATGTTGTAGAAGCCTCTAAGTACTTAGACCTGTGTGTTCTACAGGCTATTCGGTTTGGCTACAGGAAGAGAGGAACAGAAAAGCTTTGCATTGCTGCACGCTAGTGTTTGGTCGAGGAACTTGAACAGAGTTTTGCAGAGCATGGTGTCTAGTAGATCCAATACAAATGTACCATCTGCATTTGATAAACTGCTCTACCTGCTTGCTGCTGGCCAGTACCTGGTAGTGACGTGCCTGCTTTTACAGATCCCTTGACAGGGAATACTCTTGGCTTTGCAAACCTGCAGGGGATTTCCCTCTGTTAGTTTAGGAGAATGCAGTGTTTTTACCTAAACATTAAGAAAATATAGATTAATATTTTACTTTAATACTAGTTTCCTTTTGATTTAGTGTATGGTAGCTTGAAGAAATGGGTAATGTGTATTACCAGTGCCTCCTCTTGGACAAACCCAGGCTTGATCACAGCTGCCTAGCCCCTCCAATGCTTCCTCTGAAGTGGAAGTGCTTCCTCTGAGCCATACTAAGCCCAGCTCTTGCTGAGGTAGGCTGCTAGGTGACCCTACCACACAGTGACAAAGTCCCAGGGATTTAGTTTGTCTGCCTGTATAGAGGATGCAAGCCAGGGGTCTGCAGCACTTACTCTGCTTTTGCTGCTTACAAACTAAGTAATAAGAGGCCAGATACTGCCTTGTGTGAGTGTTACAGTTCTGTAACTCTCTAGAGAAAAGGAGACTTACTTTCCTGTGATAGAAAGTGCTTCATAAAATGTACCGAGGGCCAACTCTGTGAAGTGAAACAGCAGATCTGCAGGAGCAAACCTGAGTTCCTATTTACCCCCTCTGTGCCCTATAAAACTGAATCCTGCTGATTCAGTTTAGCAAAACTGCCATGCAGGGTGCTCACAGAGATTGTGGGATCTGCTTTGGATTTTGTCAAAAGTTTGACCTTGTCATATTCTATTCTCTTACCCTATTATCATGGAATTTGCAGCCTGTCTTTGCCCATTCCAAATAAATACTGGTCCCTATGTGCTTTCCAGTCTTCCCTCTGTGTAAAACTTAATTTTTTATTAGGATTTGTTTGCTTTTTGTTGACAGTAATAACACCCATCCTGACGTGACAGCTGTTGAGCTGAACTGTTTGATAAGTGGCCAGATTAGGTTGTTTGCTGTTTGCCTTTGTATTTGGACAAATTTTATTTCTTGCATGCCTTACTGTTCAATAAATTGCAGCCACAGATTTCTGTCTTTAATAGGGCAATAAAGAATCCTTCACTTTCTGCAAGCCTATCTCCCATCATGGTCTCATGTGGAAAATCTTTAGAGCTTAATATGTGCATCATGCCTCAGAGTGATCTATCAAATGAGACCTGGGGCTGTACTCTGAAGGGGTTTGTTAACCTGACTGATGTGACTGAAGGCTGCAGGTTACTAAGGGACTTAACTACAGAGGATGGAGATACTCTGTAGATAAGAACTGCCTATGGAAGGACAGTTCAGCAACAGGCTGGTAAAACTGCAACCATTTCACTCATCTGTGAGTAATGGAAGAAAAAAAAAATGCTGTAGTAAAGTTCAGTTATTATTATGGCCTAAGTTTCATGAATAGATTCTGGGTGTTTCATTTCAGGAGGATGGTTTATGCTTCATTTCATTGAAGTTCTCTCCTGCAGCTGTAAATAAGCTTTCCATCTGACAACTGCAGAGAAATAATAGTGGGGGCAGATGAGAATTTCCTAGGGAATCCCTAGGATGCTTGCCAGCCTTAGATGAGACGCGTGTATATATACCTACATATATAACTTCCTTTTAGTAATGGAGACTCTGGGTTCTTTTCAATGTGTCTTCTGTGGTATCTGATCTACCAGCAGATGGGAGTCTGTCAGCACAGCTCCTGCTACAGTAGTTAAAAGCAGATGGGTCTCAGGGATACTTTCTTCCCTTTCATCATAGCAGGCCAGAGGAGACAAGATTCCTATTGTCAAAGTGTCTGCCTGTTATTCTGTGTTTGCCAGTTGCTGTCTCATTCTCTCTCCAATGTTAGTGGAGTTCAGGAACCATAAAGCCATGTGAAATGCATTGTTCTTTTACTTTTTCTTATTTTTCCATTTATTATTTTTTAAATTATTATTTACCTTTTTTTTTAAAAAAATATTTTACTATCCTTTTCCTTTTATTCCCTGCTGCACCCAGAAAAAGAAAAGCTCCTGGAGAATATAAAGCAAATTATTATCAGAGATGTAGACAAGCTAATGCAGAGCTTCATCTCTGAGGTGCTGGGCTTCACAGGCTATGTTGGTTCATTAAATCCAAGCTTGCACTTCTGATGTATTTCACAGTTGCTGAAGTGCTTGAGGTTTAGGTCCCTGAACTGCACCAATAGCAAAGCTGGTTATGTTCAAGACGGGTGGTATAGGGAAGCACCTGAATACCAAAGGTACACAAAGAGTGGGCCAAGTTTGGGTGCATTGTCAAGAGTTCTAAGTTCAAAATGAAATGGCCTTTTGCTGTGCTGATCTCACTTTCCTCTTAATTGGTCCCCCATTAGATGCCTATCAAGAGGTATCTTCGGAAGTTCTGCTTACATTGACTATTGTAGATCTATATTGACAGCATCGTGACAGCCCCACCTTGTAAAATGCTACTGCTTACCTCTGTGTTTAACATAAATTTAGTTCTTAAAGGAAGGGTGCCCCATATTTATATTTTTTCCATTAGAGAGAAGAACTTCTTGGGTAGTCAGGGAGAACTATTGTATGCCTCCATGACTGAGCTGAATTTACTTTCACTGCATCCAGAGATTTTTGCTGACATATCTTTTTCTAGTTTAATTTCTCTTGCCTTTGTTGCTCTCCGTTGTGCTATTTTGTACTTTTTAGATCAGAACAGGAGACTGGCACAAGACTGCGGTGCCTGCTTGTATCAGCTCAAACTAAATGCTGCTGGAGAGCAGAGAGATCTTCCCATGGCACTCTCTAATTTGCAGGAGTAACACTACTGCTTTGTCCTGCCTTCAGAGCACTGTTTGGTTTTCTCTGGTGTGCGTGGCAGTGCAGTGGATAATGAGGAAAGTCGAATCATCTTGCAGAGGGGCACACACACACCATCAGCAGGGGCTGAATCTTCTCTCTTCCTTTCTCAGCATTTTGGAAGAGAAGCCTTGGATGTGGGCTGTAATTGTAACAGGTAGCATTGCTCCTGCCCCAACCAGGTGTCTAGTCCGCTCTAGCAAATTCACTGTGTGCTGGTGTGAAGGATTGGAGGACAAAGCCAGCTAGGATTTGCAGGCATGCAGCCACACAACCCCGTTGTTTAGACTGAAAAGAAAACTGAGCAGGTGCAGGGGCTTATTGAGGAAGACCATGGTGCCTGGTCATTCTTCATTCAATGGGAAAAGGCCAAATAGCAGTACCTGTAGTGTAGAGGTGACATGCAGAGCTGAGGTGATAAATGTATATTCTGAAGCACTGTGAACAGGTGAATTCCTTCCTATAATGGACAGGTGTGGGCTAAACTTGCTGATTGTAGAAACCTTTTGATGTGTGTTTTACCTCTAGAGTCAAACAAGTGTATAACAACTTCTTTCTCTAATATCAACCTTAGTTCCTCTGACCTGTTTTGGTACAGTCTGTGGAAATGGGAAGATGGGAAAATCCCTAAGCAGCTGGCTTCTTAAGGCAGAGGCTTCTCTGGCAGCAACAGTAGCTGTCCTGAGTTGCCCTGCTCTGCTTATTTAGGGTCCTTGGGTGTTGCAGTCTGTCTCTCTGTACAACAAGCGTTGCTCTGATGAAGTAAGACTGAAAAGAGTATATGTGTTTGTGGAAATAACTGAGTTTTTTGACCTTGGAACAGGAAGAGAAGAAGGAACTGAGAAGCTAAGGAGTTTAATACCAAACTAAATCACCTTCTTTTTTAATAGCTTTGCACAGTGCCTGTCACCAGGCCCAACTGAGATTTATGGCTTCCCTTCCATTATTGGTTTACTTTGCTATTTAGAGTCTAAACGAGGCTGGAGGAGGTACAGGACACTTTCCCCAATTGCTAGGAAACTTTTATCAATCAATTTAATTGAAGTTCCTGATAGAATAATTTATGTCAAGCAGACTTTCCCTTTCCTTTCTTATTTCCTCCTTTTCACAGCCTAATACTGAATTTCACTTACTAGGAGTAATAATTATTTCCTCAGTGTCAGTTTAGGGAGACTAAATCTGGGAGTGGATTCTGCAGGTAGTCCTGGTGTTGGGTGGTTGTTGCTACTGATCCAAGGCAAAGCCACTTACATGTTCTATCCACAGGAGAATGGTTTGGTAGTGATTTATGACTTCAGCTAAACTGTAGCCTCTAGTGGACATGCAAACAAAGATCTGATTTTATTTCTTTAAAATACAAAGCACATAAAGCTGGTTTTAGGAGAGAAGGTGGAGAGACAGTGGCTTGGAGGATATTCATTGAGGGGAACCATATATACATGACCTGAAATGCAGATCAGTTTGGAAAGGATATGGGGAGAGGTCATGAGAAGTTCAGAGGTGATACCCAGAGCTAAGTATGGTGTATCTAAATGCAAGAGCATGGAAACATCCACTTCTAGAGTTTATGGCTTAATGTGTAGGAGGTCTACCACCGGTGCCATTAGCTAGAGGTGAATTGCAATCCATGTGCATATTTACATTTATGGAGTCAATGTAGCTCCACAGCCAACACTTCTAGGTTTTGGGTTTTTTTTTCCTTTTTTTTTTTTAATGGGCTCTGTAAAACTGTTGAAAGTTTTACTTGGAGTGCAGTGGAGTGCATTGTTATGCTGTGCATCTGGGGTTCTTTGTTTATTAACCTACCCAATTTTATAGCATGTGAGTGACAGAAAAACTTTGTCTGTTATGAGTCGATTCATAATTCTTTGGGTATCATTATGTTTATTTTGGTCTGTAGGATATGCATGGCCGTTCGCTTAAACTCTGTGCTATCTGCAGTGTGGCTGGTGTTAGGAATAACATAATGTTTCATGCTGTGATTTTGGATGCCTGTTGGTTTGTACTGATGAGCACAAACATGTATACCTGGTGGATACATTTCATAGTTTCTCAGTGATGGTTCTCAGTACAGACTGACCTTTTCCCAAATCTTACAGCTGTAAACACACTTAGAAGACTACTGGAAAAAAAATCTGTGGATAAATATTTTCAGTATAGCAGGACTGTACAGCCCAAACTGGACAGACTTAAGGTCAGGGACTGAAGAAGAGTATTGTATAACTTGTTGAGAGCTCTTCAGTGAATGCTGGTAGGGTTCTTCATCCATCTTTAAATGATGTGAAGGAGAGGTGAAGGAAGTATAACACAGAGATGAAGCTATCATAGGAATAGCAGGTTTCTGGGTAGTAGTGTACCTGGAAAAATGTTTGTGTTTCTGTTCTTGTCAGTAGCTTCATCCATTTGGGACCTGCATTCTCCCTGGCATCTGGCATTCCTGCTTACTACCCACTTGAACACAGCTTCTTATTAGGACCCGAGGTTTTTGGTATATCTGTGTCCAGCCTCCATAGTCCTGCTTCTTCAAGAGGACTCTGTCACATTTCTAGAAACTTCCCTCATTTGGCTTCATTCATGTTCATCATGTGGCATTAATCACCTCTTGGGAACATAACATGAGAGAGAAATACTGAGAAAGAGTAGAGAAAGGAGAGAGGAAATAAGGTTGTGGAGTATTGGTAGTGGGGAGGGGGAGTTTGGATTCTTGTTCCTGATTATGTTTAAAGAGGAATTGTGAGTCTGATGATCTTTGCATTCTCAAGGCTTCTAATCCGCTTGCTCTAAGCCTCTTACAGCATCTGCTCTGCTGGACTTTTATCTGATCTCTCCGTCTCTCAAACAATCTGTCGAAGCTTCCCATGTTGGAGTCACTTTTCTCCCTTCCCTAGAGAGCTATCTGGTATTCTCCTGCCCAAATGGGGTCAATGGATTCTGCTTATTCTGGGGTCCTTGAGTCTAGTCTGAAGTAATGTAAGATATGGCTACTACCTTGAGTCATCTGGATTTGGTGCAGCACTGGCAGCAACACTTCTAGTTGTTTCTGCCACGTACCAAATCTTATAGCTGTGGTGAACTCAATTTTGGATGTTTGAAGCTGCAAAGAATGACCTATAAATGTGATGGATCAATTAGGGTTTGATTTTTTTCAGTGGTGACAGAGTAAAATAACAGCTTTAGAGAGAGTATCTTTGGTTTAGTCTTCTCTGTTTATTAAACCGTGCAATATAACTAGAGTGGTTAAACTACCCTCTTTACCTAATTCTAATTCTCATGCAGAGATTCTTGTCACTGACTAGTAAAACACAATATCAAACCTTGAACTTCAATAAAAACTCCAACAGCATCTGTAGTGAATCCCTCCAGGGAGACAAGGTCCTGTAATAACTTTTAGGAACTGCATGTCTCCCAGCTGCACAGGGTAAAGAGTTATTATCAGACTCCTGGAGATTTTTAGGCTGTAATTATCATATCCTAGAAAGTATTTACAATTTGATCTCAATCAGGCCACAGAGAAGCAGAAGTTGAGATGAATGCATGCAATTTGAATAGAAACAGTTTACTCCTTGGTTTTTGAGCATGAGAGAACATGTGCCTTTGCATGGGAGAGGCTAATTCCATGCCACAAACAAAATGGAGGCTCTTCTGCCTCCTACAAAGCCCCCTTCCCCAAGTTGTTGGAAGACCAAATACATTCTTTCTGTGAGGTATGGAAGAGAAGCATTTCAACTGTATGCTTCACTGGATAGTTGTTAATCCTGGAGGAAAGTAATCAGCACCTTCTGGGAATTGCTTAACACTATAACAGTTGTATGAGAACCAAAGCCATTGTCAGTACACTGATCTTTATCCATCTCTGCTGCACAAAACAGAGTAGGCTACAGCAGCAAGCCACTCAGGATAATAGATTGTTCCAGCACCTTGTGATTGTGTTTTGGGTTGTGATGCCTTGTTTTCTTTTAAACTGAGCCTTGCATGCAGTGAGGCAGAAGCTTTGCCATTTGCTGCAAAATACAGAACCCACTCAGATATTGCTGGTTTTGAGGACAAAAGCCTCACATGCCCAACATACACACAAACTGCAGGACAAGAGATCCTGCTGGTTCTCAATAGCTTCTCCTTCTGGTCCTGCTGCCTCTCTGCCAGAGTGCCAATCCACTAACTTCATGAAGGCTAACAGTATAATTAATCACAGGCACCCACAGCACAGCGGTTCATGAGACCTGAGTAAATGTGACAGCTGCTCTGAGGGAGCAAGGGGAAAAAGCATACAATGATGACAACAAGGAAAACAAGATCTCTAGTGAAAAGAAACAGTCAAAGCAAGAAGAGAGATCAGTGAAAGGATGAGTTGGGAGCTTTCATGGTCAAGGCAGAAAGCAATCTCCCCCAGCTGTACTGTTGTAAAGGGCATGAGATCCACAAATCCACCCTGCCTCTGCTTTTAAATTCTACCTTCTATGCCTCTCTTTCTACCCTTGCCTTCTATGTTTTCTTAAATATGCTTGAGGGATTTTCTAAATTTCAGTGTAGCTAGTTTAGTTTCATTTCCTAGGATGCATGGAGAGTGGAAGACTGCTGATCTTTGTTCTTGCTCCTGAATCTTGTTTCCCCAATATTATTGAGGCTCTGGCCAGCCTAATCTAGGGTAGGGTGTCCCTGCCCATGGCAGGGGTTTGGAACTAGATGATCCTTGTAGTCCCTTCCAACCCTGACTGATTCTATGATTCTTTATTGCTTGTTCTTGAAGTCTTTCTTTTGTACCATCCATGCACCTTCATTTTTTTCTGAGGGGTGATCGTACAGTAAAATTCTTTCTCTACCCTCTTGTATAGCACAGGAATCTGTGGTAAGATCTAAGTGGCCTTTTAAGATCTGATGTGATGGATGTGTTATTTGCTAGAGCCATAGAAATAGCTGCAGGCTCTAGAGGTGGAGGTAGAAGGGGAAGATCTGCAGTAACTGATATTGTAAATAAAAATTTGCAAGACCTTCTTGTTGCTCTCATTTTCCCTGCAAGGTAGTTTTTTACCTTCTTGAATTAAAACTGTTGAGACTAAGAAACTTTGTACACAACGAAGATGTTGCTTGTTTCACATCAGCATCTATGGCAAGTGGATGGTCCAGATATTTTTACCTTCACCATATATATGTGTACTTTGGGTCAGAAAAAGGCAGTAGGGAAAGTGCCAAGGAGAGATTGTCTCTGATGTCTAGAATAGGACTTGGAAGACACTAGCTGTGTTTCTGGTTTTGCATGTAACTGTCTGTGTGAATTTGAGCATATCATGTCACTGCAGCTGATTAAAGGAGAGAATCTTTATTGCAGGTTAGCCTGCACAAGCTGTATGTTTTCTTGCTTTATATTCAGAGGTGTATGGAGTCTTAGGTACAAAAAATTTACATATCTCCCTGTGCCTGGGATACATCCAGGGATTCCTGTGCAGTCTTACAAAAGCTTTGTGATTAAACATCAGCAAATAAGTCTTTGAGCTGTGTCCACAAAAGAAAATGATATGGCCTCTTGTAATCTAACTGTCTCTCAGGTGCTGAAATCCCCAGTTGATCTTCGAAGTCCTTTGGTTATTCTGTTTGGTGTTTCCCTTCCATGTCCCACTACTGCCTGCTGCTGGAGGTCATTAGGCTGCCTGTGTTTTCTATTTCCTGAAGTGCCTAAAGCTCTGTGTAGAATTATTTCTCTTGACAGTGCTGCTCAGCACCAGTTCCTAGCCTGTATCTGTTATGATCCATAATCTGTGTACTTGGGGTAATAGTTGTTCTCAGGAATAGAGTACCAGGCTTTATACAGAAAGGATGGGAACCTCCCTTCTCATCTGGCATTCAAGTGGCTACAGCACAGGTCCTGCCTGCGGGAGCCACTGGTTACGTAACATTTCTCAGTCTGCTGCAGATGCAGATAATCTTGCAGTGAAAGGTGTAACTCTTCCTACCTGTTACTGAAGACTCTCTTCTCTGCTTGAAGTAATTAAATATTCGTGATGTTTGGGTGTAGAGTGAGAAGCAAGCAAGCGTGAAAGAATTAATGTGGCTCTAGAGTTTAGCATTTATGACATTTGCTGGGCACCACTTGGGAAACTAGTTTTCTCCCCACAGTGAGGAATCTAATAATGTCTGAGTGCAGCAGATCTGCTCTTTGATACTCAACTCTTTCTCTACATCTGTGGGAGCAGTTTCCAGTAGATGGCACAGTGCTGAAGAATGAGAGTTCACAACACTGACTTGTCCAGATCCATCACACCCACTTAGGAGAATACTGACTCTTGGGAGAGGTGGAAGAGATCGGAAGAGATACTTGTTGTGGATACTGAATAGAACCATAGAAATTCCCTGGTTGATCAGAGGTTGCACAGTAATCCTGTTTCAGTAGCTCCAAGAGAGTAGAAATTTGAGGGGTATTTTTTGGTGAGGTTCAGTGTTGATTTCAAATACTTACCTGACAATACCATGCTGGGAAGAGTGGTTGAACTCTTAATATATTTTACTCTCCTTGCAAAAGGTATTATTACTTCTACTGGTTTGTTTACTTGATTTATTTGTTTGGCACTTTTCCTTTCTTTCCCCTTGATTTTCCTTTTGCCTTTAAAATGAAGCTGCAGTTGAGTTGCTAATTAGCTACAAATTTTAAAGGTAGATTGTTATCTTTAGAGGTAGGTTGTTGATCTTCCCAGCACATCTGTGGGCCTGTTAATCAGACCTACACTTTATAAATACTGTGGTGGTTTTTTTTCTTGCTGTAGGTCACCACTTACTGAACCATTGCCTCAATTCCCTCAGGCCTAACACGGTGACAGTAGCTTGTGGTGCCTGTTCATGGGACTGGAGGCTTTAAGAATTTAGTGGTGTGTAAGCAACAAAGATAACTTTTTCTTGTGCAATGTCTTTGATGCTAACCTGTACGTGATTGGGCTGAGGTGGCTCCTGAAGGACTGATTTTGTGGCTTTCATGAGTTCCTCAGCCTGAGGCCTGCCAGCCAACCTGCAGCGCTCAGCTCCCATGGTGCTTCTGTCCCCATGTGTTACCAGACTCTCTTTTGTATAGCAGGCTCCCATCACTTTGCCTGCTCTGGGTGTGACACCCTACCACTTGGTCCCTGGTCATGGGCTCCAATGTCTCGGTTTGCAAGACAGCATGGAAGTGAGGTGATGGATTTGGATATCATCCTGGGCTTCTCCATCCTTAATGTAACATGGCTTTTGGCATCCGCATTCCTCTAGTGGTTTAAGAGTCATGAGACCTAGTACCATCCCCTTAGTGCAGGAAGGAGTGGAAGGGCATGCTACTGTTGGCCACCATGTCAGAGGAGAACTGAAAGCATTTTCTGCTCCAAGACTGGGCACCAGCAAGGAGCTTGCAGCAAAAGCACAAATTCTGTATGAATGGCAAAAGAAATACAGCCCTTTTGGGGGGTCATCTTAAGCTTTTGATTACAGTGGCTGCTATCAGAGTTTTATTTTTATCTGTACCTCTATCTATAAAACAGACAGAAGAAATGGAGCCCAGCTTTGCTGTGGTACACGGACAGAGGAATTTGTACAGGGAAACATGCTTGGTATTTATTTCTTGTTCAGCTGTAAAGGCATAATGAAGCTATAGATTTGGAGTTGAAGTCACCACAGAAACCACCAGTTTTAGCATCTTGGAAAGCCTGGGGATATTCCAGTGGTAGGCATCCTTGCTGATGGCCAGGGGGCACTCCAGTGTCTGTGAGACAGTGGCTGTGAAGGCATATCTGTAGAGCTGTCTTTGCTTGCTGGCAGGATATCTAGAAGGGCTGTGGTTATGATATTTCATTGTCAAAAAGCAGCACAATATTACACTGCATGCCATTTCTTACTGCAGTCCTGGAGGTGATCCAGCCCATCCTTATGATGTGGTGGTTCTCCTTTGAATTAACACTGCCTCCTACCTGAATGTCAGTACATCTATTTAGTGTGTTGCTGTTCTGTGCCTGGTCAGATTGACTTAAGCAACTGAGATGTACTCTAAAGCTCAATCCCAAGCAATGTTCTAACCAACTCCCTCCAACCCAAGAGCTCTCCTGCAAGCCACTTTGTTGTCATGACTTTTAACAAGGTTCCTACATAGCTGTGGTTCTTCTGCAAAGTTCTGTCTTTCTGATTTAACTGAGAATGACTGTGATTATAAAAGAATACATGTATTTGAATATCTTTTTAGCAGCTATGCTCATTGCTTTCTCAGAGTTTGGCATTGCATTTCAGTTCATTTCAGGACAAACACAGAGTGCTCGAAATTTGCAGTGGCTATGGCTTAGAAGATTCTTTGTGGATCCACGTGGGAATTGTATGTGCCTGTTGGGTTGAAGAAAAAGAGAAAGGAAGTGGCAGACTTAGTGTTTGAGGGCATGTCTACACCACTGCTTGTGTAAATTTAGGATTTGGGGTTCGTGATACTATGTGGAATTGAAGTTTTGTGCAAGTGTGAGAGCAAACCTGTCAATGTGAGGACCAGTGATTTCATAAGTTTGCATGAGTGTGCAGCTCTTTGTGGAAGAATGTGTTTGCCAGCACACATAGATAGATATGACAGAAGACTTAAAGGAATGTTATTTTATGCATTTGTCTGTTATCCATGAACTTAAATTCCTGCACAAATAGGAAAGAATTTATTTTTATTTGCTTTGATACATTGTTATTTGTGACCAGCTGGTATAGCCAAGAAAGTGCTGGTTTGCCGGCTATTTACACAGCAATGAGAATGGCTCAGGCAAGACCACCCAACTTAAAATGCTGTTTAATTAGATAGGAAGCAGAGATCTGGAAAGCAAAGATCTCTACTGCTTGGAGGCTGAGAGAATGAGGATGTACTGCCTGCCCAGTTACAGGAACATTGTGTTTCCTTCAACATGACAAATGGTGCAGTGCCCCACACTGAGTTGATTGGAACTGAAGAGGCTTGTATAGCTGCAAAACACATTGTCTGTTTCCAGTCTCAAGCTCTTACGGAGCCGATGTTGTAATGTGACTGTCGTGGTTTACTGTAAGAGGCAGGATCAATGTTTCACTCATTTCAGTGGCCCAGGTTCGAATACTGAGAGTTGCAGTGCTCCCACTTATGCTTCCTGCTGAAGCAGGTGAATAATTGCATCAGGCTGTCAAAGAAGAGAAGTCGATAGAAGCTGCCAATCCTGAGATGAGCATGAGTGGTCATACTGTCTCATCTCCAGCAAAGGATCTTTATGGAAAAGTATAAACCAAAGCAGGCTATATTATACTTTATAGTATACTTTCTGTCCAACACTCTCCTAGCCTCCAGCCAAGTGTTGGAGGTCAATAGATTACCTTCTTGACCAGCATAGCGGGATCTGGGGGACTTGATATCAGTAAACTTCTTTCTCTGCTCCTTTGCCCTTGCTCTTCTGAAAGCTTCTGGGCTTTTGCTGAAGAAAGGACACTGTTGTCAGAAAAGAAATGTTCGTTGCACAGCCCTGCATGGTGTTGCTGAGTGACTCTTCACAAGGGGCAAAAATAGGAGACAAAACATGAACGTTATGCATACATTTGTATAGTCTTGGTTGCCACTGGCATATGATATAATTATGTCAGGAGCAGGAGAAACCCACGAGCACAGGCTCTTTGGTGTGGAAGTCAGGCATGGGAGATGAAGCACTCATCCTGGGAATGAACTTGGATCTCCAGAGTGCAGTCTGAGGATGTTTTTCAGTCTGTGGCTGATGTGAGCAAATTAACTTTTATCGTAGAGCTACTCAGTGTATGTGAGCCATGTGCACATGGCAGTGGTGGAAGTTTCGACTATGCAGAAGACTTCAGGTCATTAATGAGGGACAGTTCAACTCAGAATGCTAGTCTTAGGGCTGGATGCTGTAGCATCAGAGTATGTAGGAAGGCTGATGAGCTAAAAAAGGCTATCTTGTGAACTCAGTAACTTTCACTTGTCTTTCTTATAGCTTTGAATATACAGAGACTGCTGAAACTGCTTTATACCTGAATATCTGTTGATAATATAGTGAGGCCTATGAATAGTCTGAACTAGTCTTGATGACCTGCTGTGTGATTATATTCCTGCAAAAGCTGCTAGTGAGTGGGCTGGAGCACAAGCCCTATGAGAAGAAGCTGAGGGAGCTGGAGTTGTTTAGCCTGGAGAAGAGGAGGCTCAGGGGAGACCTTATTGCTCTTTACAACTACCTGAAGCAAGCTCGTAGTCAGGTGGGGGTCAGTCTTTTCTCTCAGGCAACCAGTGGCAGAACAACAGGACACAGCCTCAAGCTGTGCCATGGCAGGTTTAGGCTGGATGTTAGGAAGAAGTTTTTCACAGAAAGAGTGATTTGCCATGGGAATGGGCTGCCCAGGGAGGTGGTGGAATCACTATCCCTGGAGGTGCTTAAAAGGAGGCTGGATGAGTGCCATGGTTTAGTTAATTGGAAGGTGATACATTGGACTCCATGATCTTGAAAGTCTTTTCCAACCTGGTTCATAGAATCATAGAATGATTTAAATTGGAAGTGATCTCAAAGGACAGGAAAGTGTTTTAGTTGCAATTAAACCATGGCAACTCTTATGCAGCAGTTGTTTTTAAGGTGACTGAACAAAAAGCTGAGAGCAGGTAGGTCTAAGATCTTTATCTACTACAGCTAGAGAAAGGATGTGGCAACTCTTAAGAGAAAGAATTGATACACTTTAGGGATCTTGAGGTGCTGTCCCAGGGCAAGCAGTAAAATGGGATGTTGTGAAGATGGGTACAAGCAGCATGCAGAATGTAGACAAGCAGCTCCGCCCTACTGTAGTGGTAGGACTAAACAGGCCAAAATAGGCTTATACATGTACTGGCTTGCCCAGACATGTTCTTCTGCTCTCCCACTTTCTGTTTTGGGGAGAAGCAACCATGGGAAAAAACACAAAGAACCTGGAGCCACTGAATCTATGGACCCTGGCTTGCCCAGACTTGTTTTGCTTCTGTTTATATTCTGTGGTAAACAAGGTGCATACATTTGACTCGTGCCTGTCTCATGTAAGGCCTGTTTTTCCCAAATTTAGGTAAAGTAAACCTGTGGCTTCACCTGATATGGTTAAGCTCAGCTAACTGCCTTTCTGATTGGCTATTCTGTGTCCAGAGGCCCAGCAGTCTTGGGCCATATTGAAAAAAAAAGAGAAGAGCAGGTAACACAACTTGCTCTGCCATTGTATTTGTGCTTGCTTGCCTGCTGCTGCCTACTGCCATTGTTCTCTGCTTCTGGCAGTGCTCTGTTTCACTGCCTTACTGCTTGCCTGGAAACTGCCTCCTTCAAGTTTACCAGGAACAGGCTCTAAATGCCTCCATGCAGTAGGCCTGCATAGCCAGTGTGACGTTGTGTTGAAACTGCACATTGCGAGACATCCTACCTGCACCTGCCAAGACAAGGAGTCCTGGAAGGGACACACAGATTGTCCAGAGAAATCAGGACCAGGTCAGAGATCATCTGCCTCCTTTCCCCAGCATCCTGTGAAGTCTGGGAAGAATCAGAAGGCTCAGTGGCTGACAAAACACCAACAGAACCCCATGCAAGTGTTTGGGTACTGTCTGAAGCTGTAGCTAGCTCTGCTAGTTGGGAGACAATATTTGTGATTAAGTACTTAAAGCCTCTTGCAATTCACCGATTGCCTTCTGCCACAAGCAGAAAGAAGCTCCTTGAGTCCATCTAGAGGACAAGCAGTACAGTTAACTGCAAGTGGTATACTGACTGCAAGAACCTTCTCTCCCAATTCAATTAATGTTTTGTTTTGTTTGTTTGTTTGTTTATATTTTGCTAGTTATTTCTTAAACATTCTAGATCCTATGCTATCATCATGTTTCTATGACCATTGCAGGAGAACCTGATTATTATTAAAATTAGTGGTGGGGGTGACAAGACTTCTAAATGCCATAATTATTAAACAATGTTAATTTTGAAAGAATACCATCTCACATTAATTATTACTCCTCCATTACACCTACACTGACAGCTCATGTCTAATTCAGCAGTAACTTTCTTAAATGAGGCAGACAGTCCTAGCCCTTCTTGACTTTGTTTTTTCCAGCAGGAGTGGGGAATGTTTAATTCTATCAAGTTATTGACAAAGAAAAAGAATTTCCAAAGATGCAGGGAAGATGGTGGGCTGGAAGGGGAGGGAAGTTTGAAGTGTGTTGGTATGGTGAGAGAGCAGTGGCACGGGTAATGGAGAAGCACATCAGAGTCACACCTTGGTTTATGCTGTGTGATTTTCGCTGAACTCACTAGTAGGCATTTCTTACAGAGGTTTCAGTGCTACTTTTTCCTCACTATTGAAGTTCATGCTGTTTGGTATCAAATAGCAGAGGCTAATGATCAGCTTTCCAGGTTACATTTAGGTGGAGGATAGGCTGCTCTGATTTGAAAATGCCATTCCCAAATTCAGTTTGATATTCCAAAGGAATTTCTCCTTGCTTTCACACTTGGGCTTCCCCACCACCTTCACTTTTTTTTTCTTCTTTCTTATTGCAAAATATCCTGTAGGAGAAACTACTGCCTGCTGCAAGCCTTACTGCTCTGCAGGGGACTTATGAAGTGATCAGGGTGTTGAGTAAGCTGCAATGGCTCATACTGCCCTAATTGAACAGTGCTTGTTCTGAACTCATTACACTTTCCTGCCCTGTTTGCAAGAAAGTTCTTACATCTGCTCTGTGGAAAACCCTAACTTCAGTTTATATTGGATACCTGTAACTCCCAGTGCTTCTGTTTTGGTGAATCACCTGGGGCTGGGAGGAATGTGCAAAGCAGTGGGCAGAGCAGGTTGCACTGTTCATGCATTTGTTTCTTATCACTAGTTTCCACGGTTTAATTTGGGTACATTTACTAGATGGGGTGAGGAGTGAGGATGTAGGCTGGAGAGGTGAAGTGTTAGAGAAAAACATATCTTATAAAATTATTGATTTGAAGAGCCTATGGGATCAATTTGGCTTCTGAACCTCTATATATCACAAGCTGCAGATTTTTACTGACTTATCCTTGAGTAGAGTCGAATCAGTTCTGTGCATTTAACACATTTGCTCCTGTGTTGATTTGAAGAGGAGGCTTATGTGTCTCATAATAATTACAAGTGGTTTATTCTTTACTAATTGGTAAAGGAAACCTTATATATATTTATTTATTTTAAATTTTTGTTTAATTGAAAGCTCTGTGGAGGAAGGTTCATAGCCACAGAAAGATGTTGTGGTCGAAGTGATTGTGTTGTAAACAGGTATGTGGTGGGCGATGTTACTAGCACTGTTATCAGTGCTAGAACCTCAGAGAGGTTCTCATCCCCATTCTGGCTGCGTTTGTTTTCTGCACGGCTATTACAGAGCCATGCCCTAGCTTGGCAGGAAGGGGAGGGTGCCTGTTGGGCTGAAGTGCTGCAGATGGTTTGTAACATTTCAGCTCTTTGTTCTGTCTGAATAGAGCAAATAAGGCAGTTGGGCTAATTTGAAAAGATGCTCGATTAGGCATGGAGTGTTTAATATTCTCCCTTAGTCCCTAGCTGCCGTAGAGCCTCCATTTTGCCTTTCTAGAGCTCCAAATGGAGTCTGCTAATTTTGCTGTGCAGAAGTCCTGAGCTAGATGTGATACTTGGTGACAGACGGGCTGAAACAGTGAAGTTACACAAGCAGGTTCTCTGGTGAATCCTCCTACAAAGTGCTTGTCAGCCTGTGAGCTGCAGTGGGGTGTGGTGTCAATGGCTAGTGAGCAGCCAACGAGCCCGCCAGGACTGTCACTATCTGGCGTCAAGCAAGCTGGAGGCAATGCTTTGTCAATTAATCGTGGTGAGCCGTCGGTGTGTTACGCCTTCCAGTTAAGTGGTCTTGCTGAATAAACAAGGATTATCACTCTCTGAGTTTTCGGCAAGCTCTGCAGTTTGTGCTGTATGTGAGTTGCTTGCTTAATTCAGCGCATGTTGGTGTCAGGGATTCAGAATGCCAGGCTGGCCATTGCTTGTGACGGCCAGACAGCCCTGCCTCCAGCTGCACTGGCTGTTGGGCTTGCTGTCTGTCCTTGACACGGCTGCCAGGCTGCTGTACAGCCTCTGTTGCTTCAGCCTTCTGTGCCTGCGGAGAACAGAAATAACCATTGCTTTACAAGAGGGTGTGGTGGGTTAGGAGCTTTCCCCCCGCCCCACTATTGAAATTTACCAGACTAGCTCAGATGGCTTGGAAATGAGATGAAGCTATACTTAGAGCAAAACAAAATTTACAAGCATATATGGATAATAGATTTACAAGTACTTGCAATTATATACAAATTAGAAATAATACAGAAACCCAAACCCCCTCACAGACAAAGGAAACTGCCCAGAAGGGCTGAAAGCTACCGCTTCTTTCCCTCTCTACTTTCTCACAGGCGAACAAAAACAACCAGAAGAGCTTATGTTGTTATGTGTTAGCCAAGATTAGTGGAGAGATATTAGAGTGGAGTGAGGAGGAAGTGAATAGATCCAGTGTTCCAGACCAGAATGGGACAAATTGTTTACATTTTGGCTTTTTACCTCTCTCAGCAAATCAATGAATGACAGAGATTTCATAATTATTTTCTTTTTGCAACCAATGATCTAATTTCTCTCATTAAAATATTCCAACTAGCCTCAAACCAACAGAATCCACTCTTCTAGATCATTCATTGGTTTGCATTAAATTATCTATCTAATCTAGAACAATATTTACAATGATGAATAGTAAAGTCCGTATTTCGATTTCATTCTTCATTCCGGCTATCTCAGATGTAGATGATTCAAAAGCTCAAACTGGCACAGAGGGCTATGGAGCATACGATGTTTTCTTTGAGATCCTTAGGAGTATATAGAAGCAGTCTTCTCTTTCTTTATAAATACTTAGGATAAGTATATTAGTGAATACCTAAGAGTCTGGTTTGTAAGACATAGAAGGCTTATTGTTGTGCACGTCAGGCATCCTTTTCCGCTAGGTGTTTGTTTGTTCTGTTTTCTTTTATAGAAAGCTACATTGAAATACATCATATTTCGTTTTGAAGTACATGGTATTTGAGTCAGTTAAAGGTAAAGGAGGAAAAAAAGTGAATTTTTATTTGCTTTTTCTGATAATTAAGAAATAACATTTCTCACGTGCTTAAGGTAACACCTTTCAAATGTGACAGTTGTTAGTGAAGCAAATACTTTCCAATAAGTGGAACATATATATATGTTACTGCATATGTCCTGGTGGCAGATTTCATAATAGAAGGTGTTTTCCCTCTCCATTTATACTGATAGAAAAGAACTTTGGTAAATTCAGGAAATTTCCATGTAATCTGTTCTATCCAGAGCATTTTGCATTGCTGTTGCATTGCCTGTAGCATTGATGATCTTGCCTATTGAAAATAATTATTGCTACGCATTTTGCTTGTTTGTTGTGTTGAGGTTTTTATGTCTGTGTGTGTTTTTTTTCTTTTTTTGGTTGGTTGGTTTGGGGATTTTGGTTTTTTTTTGTATTTTTAAATTAAGCACAAATATATATACTAGGTCACTGAATGTGGTCCTTATGAATAGTGCCTGTCAACATTTCTTAGGTACAGTTAGCTGGCATCTTCCACTAGGTATTCAGTTTGTTGAAAAATGGGTATGTGTGCACATGCAACCCCAAACAGGTTTGTACACCAAGAACTTCCCATCTTTTAATAGTGATACTTGCAAACACCAACAGCTCCATGTATTTCTTTTCTTATAAGTAAAGCCTATCTAATCATTTTGAGTAAAATTAATAATTATGTGTAATGACTGAATTAGTGATATAATTTAGGGAAAAAAGAGTTGATTCCTTGAAATGTTTGTCTTATCATTTAATTGAAAAGTAAGTTCTTTCCCCTCCTACATAGGCTAAATGAGCTCTAAGTACTATCTCAGCTTCTTTGAAGTGTCCTGCAGACACTACTTGCTAATATTGGGAAAGGAAGAAGTGAGTTAGTGATCAGCAGGATTATTTTTGGCCTGACTGTAAGTAGGCAGCCGTGACGATAGCTGCATTTGCAGAGTGTTGGAGCATCTGGAGCTTTGGTTATTGATGACCTTTGAAAATCATTAGATTTCTGAGTTGGGGCATCTAGTCTTCAAAAATGTTTTTACTATTCCTGTTCCTCTGTAGTATGAGGCAGTGAGCAATGCTAAAGCAACACCCTGTATATAAAGTAGGAATTTAACAATTGCATACACTTGTCAGGTGCTCTGATCTTCTTGCATAGAACTGCAAAGAATTTTTAGGGGTATGCTGCTCGTTGGAAATGCTGGGACCTTAGTCACCACATATACCTCCAGTATTATGAAAAAGTATTAAAGGTTCATCTACCTTTTTATTTTTGCTAAGAAGATCACATAATGCTAGTTATAAAGGAGAGACATGAAAAAGCCTTTCTCATCTTCATGCTGGACCCTACTCTGGGTGCCCGACTGGGCACCCAGACTCAGCTGGAGCTACTTCATGAGTGAACCTGGAGCTACCTTGTGAGTGAACCTGTGCCCAGCCCTGGAGAAAAGCATAGCTACTTGAATAGATGTGAAAATGTTCTTTCTGTTAAGGTGATTTAAAATGCTTGAGTCTGAAAAACACTGTCCTTTCAGAGGGTGATTTTTTCTCCACTCATTGCCCCATTCCTTATGTTGTGCTTGGGTATCTTTCTGTCTTCATTATCTGCCCCATTTCCAGCTATACCAAGCATTCAGGCCACTCTTCTTCCCTTTCAATCTGGAGTCCTCCTTTGAACATTATTCCAGGAGTTACCTCCCTTCTCTGCCACACTGCATTGTCTGCAGTGTTCACTTCCACACACTGCTCTTGTCCTATAAAATTAGAGCTTCCATCTGGTTTATTATTTGAGGCATTCAAGTCAGCAAAACCTGAAACAAAACAATAAAATGTGGCACTGCCTTCCCAGAGGGAAGTGGTTACATGCATGTTCACACTGCTGCATGAGCTTCTTGGCCTTCCAGAAGAGACTCCAAAGAAACTTGTCATTTCGTAGAAGTTCTGGCTTCTGTTGTATGATGTTACCCAGGGACAGGCTTGAACCTTCACCTCAGGGTTTCCCTGAAGTTCCTTTTATGGGAGACCTTATCCCCAGATGGCCAGAATGCTTATTTGGTCTGATTTGCCTGACTGCACTGCTAGTAGCTCACCTAGTACAGCTCAATTGAACAGTGTTCATTAGACTCTTACAAATCTAGGAAAGCTCTATAGGTAGGAAATTAGATTCAAGCCCTACAATGGCACAGAGTAGAGTTATTAGTTATCCTCCATCTGCAGCTGTTGGAAGCACTGTAAAGACTAGAGCAACTCGGGGTGGAGACTGTAACAATGAGCTGACGAATACATAAATCACTTTGTTTCCCACAATAAGGCTAAGGACTGACTTTCTGTGCCCACGGCTCCCATGAACCTGAGCTGTCCTCTAGAAACAGCTGAGTCACAGAGTCATGGCTGATCCTTTATTTTTGCTGCCAAAAAGAAAAAAAAAAAGAAGAACAAGAGAGGTTAAATGGTTTATCTGTTACCATGTGTCATCAACCAAGGCCACAACAGAAGGCACACTTCCTAGCACCCCGTGGCGGGCTTTAGAGGAAGGCCATGGTTGTACAAACTGCATGTCAGACTTCATTTGGCATGTTGATGCGCTCTACTACATGATTCTTTAAATAATCTCTAATTCTATTCAGCTAACTCAAAGTGTTCACTAAACTCAGCAAGCTCTGTCTCACTGACAGACACTACTGAGACTACAATGCAGGTGAATAATTTGATGGAGAGGAGGAGAGAGTTTAAGGGCAGGACTATGACACCGTTGGGATGCAGACTTCACAAAAAAGAGCCAGGTGTGGAAAAATGAAGCCTAATGAATGACCAAAGTTTCACCTGCAAATCTTCCTATACACAGATGGATATTGGCTAGGAGGCTGATGAGGGAAGAGGAAAAATAACCTAAGCTTGGCAGGCATGACTGTATGAGCTGGTATTAACTTAGCAACAAACTGTGAGTGGAGATGTAGGAATGCACCTCAGATGGCTCACATTGTTTTGTCTCCTTCTGTTCTTTCAGTGTTCTGGTAAAAGTCAGGTTGTACCTGGTTTTCAGTTTTGGCCCAGGCCAAACTGGATGTCAGAGACAGCACAGTGATGGCTATGTATTAAAAAGGTTAGAAGAAGGTGAGAACTGGTCATGAGCTTCCTCACTCTATTCAAGAGAGATGCTGAGATACTGTCCAGAGAAGGGCAATGAAGCTGGTGAAATGCCTGGGACACAAGCCCTATGAGGAGAGGCTGAGGGAGCTGGGGTTGTTTAGCCTGGAGAAGAGGAGGCTCAGGGCTGACCTCATTGCTGTCTACAACTACCTGAAGGGAGGCTGTAGCCAGGTGGGGGTTGGTCTCTTCTCCCAGGCAACCAGCAACAGAACAAGGGGACACAGCCTCAAGTTCTGCCGAGGGAAGTATAGGCTGGATGTTAAGAGGAAGTTCTTCACAGAGAGAGTGATTTGCCATTGGAATGGGCTGCCCAGGAAGGTGGTGGAGTCACCATCCCTGGAGGTGTTAAAGACTGGATGAGGCACTTAGTGCCGTGGTCTAGTTGATTGGCTAGGGCTGGGTGCTAGGTTGGACTGGATGATCTTGGAGGTCTCTTCCAACCTGATTGATTCTATGATTCTGTGATTCTGTCCTTAAATCATTCCTTACCCTCAGTAAGGAGCTAAGTCATTGCTGAGCCTTAATGTGATGACATGCTCACAGTCACAGTCTGGTATGCAAAAGCAAACTCATAGGCATAACTTTGGTCAAAAATAGACATCCTACAATAAACAAGCCCAGCTTAAAGCTGGGGACAGGAACATCCCTAGAATATCAGAAAACTTGCACTGAGTCATCTGGAGCAGAAGCAAAGCCCAGATGACAGCAGGACCTCTGAAGTTGCTGGTGAAGACCTAGCCTTCTGGGCCAGGTCTGTTCTGCTTCACCTGCTGCAGTGGCTGCAGTACAGTGTGGTTGCCAATTTGTTCTGACTGGCAGCACCATGTAATTGCATTTGTGTTCAGTGACTATCAATGTTTCCAGTGTGGTTATCTGAAAGGTCATCTCATGCCAGAAGAGACTTAATGCCATAGCTGTCTCAGTTCTGATGATTCTTTTTTGATGCTCCTTAGCCTTTCAATAGGAAAGAACTGAAAGCCAATCTTATCACTTATTTCCTCAAATAACGATATGATGCAACCTCATAGTGGTGCTGACCTCTGCTTCCTAGTCGCTTTTGCGCTTCTAGCTGTGAGAGATGGGCAGTCTGTACATTTTAATAGGGAGATTGGTTCACTCAGAAATGCATTTGCTTTGATTCTTATTCCATATTACTATGGCATATATATACTATGGAATATAAAATACCACCCCCATTAAAAACAACCAACCAATCCCCCCCTAAACTAAACCCAAACCAAAATAAAACCAAATAAACAACCACCACCACCCCAAACCAAAACAATCAACCAAACCCCCCCAACCCAAAAAACCCTCCAAGTACTAACTCTATCAATTGTTTCTTAGTGTCCCCTTGTGGCTTCTCCTGGCTTCTTCTATCTGATACTGCAGGACTTCTGTGCTTCTTGTGGAGTCCTTGTTAGTTCCCCTCCTTCCTCAGTTGCACTGTTTCTATTAGTGATGTCCCATAGTGCTTCACTGACTGCACTTAATTTGCTAGGGTGTGCTCTGCGTAGACCTAAAATGACTCTGCACAGCTGGGAGAATCTCCAGCATCCCATGAAGTGACAACAGTGAAAGAGCTGATACTAGTCGAATAGACTGGAAGAACTTGTTTCTGAAAGGATGTTCAGTGAGTAGAGAGAGAGATGTGGCAACAAGGAGAACTCCTGAGCAACAGAAGCCACTTGCCTATTGTTTTTATGCTGTCATGATATACTAGGTTGCTCACTTCTTCAATGAGATGCAAATTTGGACATGAGAGGAAGCTTTTTAATTGTCCAGTCTATTTCTAGAGCCACATCAATCTAAAATGATTTTGCTAGGGACAACTTCAGTTATTAAAAAAAGAAAAAAAAAAAAGTATATAGCTGTGATTAATTCTCTTTTTTCCCTCCCTTTGTCTTCCCTTCCTGCCAACATCCATAAGCTGTTCAAAAAACAAGGGAAGAAGAGCTGGAAGCTACTGAAACAAGGTGGATGAGTTTACACTGCACAGTGCACATGTTTGCATGTTTGCACCCCAGACACTTTCCTTATTTCCCTGCACTATTGGCAGAGAGATTAAAACCAAAGGTATGTCTCTCACCAGCCCCACTGAGCTGTGAGCCTGAAATAGCTGCTGGAATCACCCTGACTCAAAGTGATCACAGGGGATGTAGAATCAAGCAGAGGCTCCTGGAAGTGAGCTTTACTTTGAAATGTTACCTAAAATGTGTGGTTCTCTTCAAACTCCAGTAGAAGGACCTGCCTTGTGGGCGCTTCTAAAATCGGTCCTTAAATAGCAGTAATTTCTGGGAACATGGCTGGCAGGGAGGAGACGTTTTATTTATTTAAAATAGAAGAACAAAGGAAATGGGTTAATAGAAGAGATTGAAGAGAATAAGATGCAATTTTGCTTGAATCTATGGTTGGAGGATGCCCAAGAAAATAGACTGGGGTGTTGAGGACATGATCTTGTACCCAGCAGCAGTTTCAGTGATATCTCTCTCTTGGACTAGAGACTTTTCAAATTCAAATGGGATGAGTTCAGCACTTGCAGAAATAAAGATCTTGTGTTAGCAGAAAGTAGGATAAAGCACAGGCAGACTGTCTTGCTCACTCACATGTGCCTTCCCATTTCTCACAATTTCCTGGGCTCCTGCATGCCCTACTGTGCTACTGAACCTTGTTCCTGAGGGATGACTAGTCTGGAGTCAACTTAGGACAGAGCAGAGATGGAATTACTTGTTCAGGGGTGGAATGTGAAGGACAGTGGAAGAATGGCAATTCTAGCGGGGTTGGACTTGCATACAGAGAAACTTGCCACCTGCTTTGAATGGCAGGTTCTAAGGGAAACTTGTCACCCATGTCACATGGGAATAAGATAACAAAATGTTGAGCACTTCTTTACTTGTTACAGATCCTTAAGTGAGCAGGCAGTTGCATGTTGAAAGAATTGCATACCTTCGGTGTCTGACGTTGCAGTCCTCATGTAGTTGTCTTGTGTATATTCTTGGGATGCAGTTAATAGATTCTCAAGATAAACCTCCCTTGATTTATGATACTACTGATTATGAGGCAAGGGTGCATTATGTAAGAGAGATTTCTATTGCAATATTTCTGTCGTGCACCTTTGAAATGCTGGGATCTGAGACTTGATGAGCCTTCTGGGTGTTTCTCTTCTGTGTTATGCTGTGTATCAGACTTTCCATTTGGAAGAGCTGTTTGAAGGTCCATAGAATTCACAAGTTCTGTGCATTGGGGTTTATGGACAAAATTGCTCCAGAATTTGCCAGAGGCTTTTAATGGAGCAGAATGCTCAGAATGCTATATGTCATATGCTACAGAATGCAAAGGAATGACACCCTTCACAGCAAGGCTGACTATAAAACAGTGGGAGGATTGAACTGTGGCTTCTTTGCTCTATTCTTACTCTTCCTTAGACATCCATCACTGCAGGGGCAAGAATGCTAGGATAAATGGACCTACGGACTGACGGATCTCTTGAGTCTGAGCGTAGACAGTCTTGTCCTTCCAACTGGTGAATATAAGCAGTCAGTGGAACAGATGTTCTCCTTGTTGCATTGGTAATCTACTCAGCCTGCTGCAAAGTTGTTCCACCTCTTCTTCAAAACAAACCAGCAGTTGCTCTTCTAAGACTTGGGAAAGCAAAGCAATGTGCACTCTAGCAAACACTCCTTTAAGGTCCCAGCTGCAAAATGAAGCATTTAGACATTTCTTATTTTGTTGTTGCTATAAAAAAAAAAAAAAAGTACACGGAGTGGGTATCGACTGAGGAAAAATGAACAATAGAAGCCCCCTGCCTCTAAATGTTACCTCTCTTAACCTTGTCTAGCTGTTTTTGGTTGCTGTCAAGTTACAGCAATGAGGTGGGATCTGAAATCTCCCCATTTCATTGTATGCTTAAGAAATTTATGGAAGCTGTATTTACACTCCATTTGTATTGCTCTATTTCATACTGGCTCCAGTCAAGTGCTCTGTCTCCTGTGATGTGCTCTGTGCATACAATGTTGTCAGGAGCTTACCCTGAAGAGCCTAAGCTCAGTAACTATTTAGAGGAAGTGAAACCAGTTCATTAGACCAGAAAACCTTCACAAAGCCTTTATTTTTTTTTCCTATCCTTCAACTGAAGGCCATTAAGGGAGGGTAAAATATGTGCGATGAGCTGATCATCAGAGTGGTTTCTTGTGAAGGTACATGTTGAATGTTTTATCTTATAAGGTAGAGCAAGACCTTCTCAGCGTTGTGTGTTGTGTAGTGCCACTTTGCTTGCTTGGGAACAACTAGAATAGCTTCAGGAAACAGGTCTTTGGAGCCTTTTCAGTTAAACTGTGGACCTTTACACACCGTGTATCTTCAACCAAAAGGAACGTCCTTTGGCCTATCCTGTTTCAGAGGAGCAAGGAGATACCAGCTGCAACTGTATGAAAGAAAGCATTGGTTGATAAACTGAAACAAAACCATTAGATCTTAAATCTGAAAATATCTCATTGCACATGGACTAGCATCTCCTATTTTGCTCAAGAGTGGTGATCAAGTTGCTGGTAATGACTCAGAAACTCCAAAGTTTGGGTTTTTTTTCTGACAGCTTTTTTGAAACCAGCTCTTAAACCAGGGCTGTGCCTTCAACACACTGGGGTGTTTCACTGTGGAACACAAAGTGCTTGGCTCTCATTTGCCTCCCAGTCTTTGCTCTGTCATTCTGGCATAGAAAAAAAAAAAAGGTAGTTAAAATAACTAATTGCTAATCTTTTAATGAACTGTAGTTTTCTAATTAAGTCCTTGCTTGAGGTGCAGTTGGTATGACCTGTGCATTTATGGAATCTACTGAATGTACTTCCCTCACTGCTTGCCCACAACACCAGATCAGATGGCTCAAAGGCACCAGTGCTCCCTCTGACTAAAGCATGAAAAGCCTGAGCAGCCAACACTGCATAATTTCCCTTGTGTGCCAAGGATTTTTTTTCTCAGTGCTCGTATTTTGGCACTATCCCTAGGTTCTGTTCCAGTTGAGCAGCTTCCTGGCTCTTCTGAGAGGCTACCAGATCAGGTTGCACAGGCTGCTGTGCAGGGTTAGGAAGGAGGAGAGTGTGCTTTCCGATATCTTGCATGCTGAAATTTGACATGTTGGTGTGACACTGAAGAAACAAAATTTTGAACAGTGAGGATGCAAAGAGGGAGAACAAGCTGCTTCATGATTTGCAGGAGGGAACAACTACACAGAATTGTAATAACCCTGAATATTTTTGTGGGGGAGGTATTACTGCTGACATCAGGGTTAATTGCTTGCCTTGTCTGTCAGAACTGGGGAGGGAGAAGGGGTTAGGAAGAGAAAGCTTCAGTTCTGTGAAAGTGGCTTTCTGCTTTGAGGCAGCAACAGTGATATTTCATGTCTTGTTTGGTGTCTCCTGCTTTTAAATGTCAGTCTCTGCAGCCAGCCTTATCTCCTGTAGCACATTTCAATTAGGTATTCCAAATCGTGCTCTGTTCTTCCAGGACAAATATGCCAGAGGTAATATTTACTGTTGCAGCAGCATTTTAAATACTCCCTACTTTCTTGTATTTTTTTTAACCAAGTGAATGGCAGTTGCTTCCTTAATAAGAATTGTGCTATTAGTAACAATTTAATCATAATACGAGAGAGAATAATTCTGGGGCCAGAACTGACAGCTAAGTGATTTTAATAACAAAGTATTCTTCTCCTGTGCTTTAGTTCAGCTTTGAAAGCTATTAAGGTTAGCTCTTTATCAAAGCACTCCGATACCTTGTGTTTTTCATGACAGTGCAAATGTCAGTGTGTGTTTCCAGCCTTGTACAGAGGCTACTTGGGTGATAGAGTTGACAGGATAAATACAATTAAACTCTGCTCTCTAATTCAGTAAAAAGGATTTTTTTATTTTTAATGAGGGTCTGAAGAAATGGGGTTAAACAGAGATGGAGGTACTGAATTTTTGGGCACCTAGGAGGCTAGGTGTGAAGATGCAGGAAGGCAACAGTGAGTTTTGACAGTTGGTCAATTGGTTTGTCCTTTTCAGTTCTTGTAGCAGGGCATGTACTAATCATGTTACACCTATGAAGAGGATTCACAGAGGTGTTTTTAGTGCTTAAGGACTCTGAGTCATCAGGATGGGGGACGTAATGAGTTGCAGCCATGTAGGATCACAGAGAGCTACTCAGTCCTGGCCTTATTCCCTTTGCTAGAGCTCTAGGGCCTTGTGTTGGTCATGCTCATTCTTCTGCCTTCAGGCTAACTGTTCCCTGAAGGCAGAGTGTCTTGGAAAGGAGGCAGCAGCTTCTTGAAGAGAAGGCAGGTCTGGGGGGAACAAAGTGGGGCTGGTGTGCAAGAAGTGCAGCCTGTGGCCCATCAAGAGCTTGGGCACTCTCTTGGCACATCTGGAAGAGCTTCACCAACTTGAAATCCTCTGCATCTGTCACATGTCACAACTCATGATTTCCTTTCCTGGCTACCTACAGAACTTGGCTCTTCCTCACCTGTAAACTTCAGCAAGCATTACGAAATAGCACATGTATAGCTTTGGGGATTCCATCCACAGCATAGGGATGTGATATGCACAAAGAAGAATGCCACAGCATCCTTTTCATCTCTTTTCTAATTTAATTTAATGCAGATATCTTCCACTTGTCTTTTACCAGTGAGAAAAACATACACAAAACAAAGATGCTCTGCTGGGTATTTTCATCCCAGACTCTGCCCTTTTAAATTGTCTGTCATGGAAATAACTCAGTTGTTTCTCCAGACCATCCATCATTCATGCTGCAGACAGCTAGGTGGGAAGCAAAGTTGTTGTTCCATTAAATTTGTTTGAAATTTCAAAAATGTTCCCATTTAGCATTATTGCAAAGGAAAGAATTTATAAAATGTCTGATGAGAAGTGAGAGACAAGCTGACATGCTTGCCCAAGATGAAGTAGTGAGACAGAGACAAATGCTGCACACTTAGAAAATACAAATTGCATTGTAATGACTCCCATACAGAGCACCCAAGTCTTGCATGATTTACAGAAGGGATTAGACCTCTCTCCTAATTCAGGATGCTTCTCAATGAGCATCTGAAATATTGGACTTGAATTTTGATATTTCATGTCTCATTTAATGGGAATTGAAGGTTAATTAGTTGATGACAGCCTTCTAGCAGCCAGATTCTCTGCAGGGAAGAGAGGTGAAGATGTATGGTCAAACCTACAAAGAGTAACTTTTGGCGACAACTTATATGAAATGCTATCTTAATTTTTCTCTCCAGTCTAAGAACTTATTTAATAACTAATTGAGCCTATGGATTCCATCCTAGAGCACAGCTACCATGCTATATTTGTAATTCTCATCAAGACATTTTTTCTCCTAATACAAGAACTTGGCCTACAAGATACATCTGGGGTACCCGCACTGCGCATCTGCTAAATGCAAGTTCTCGTTCCAAATTTTAAAAGTCCTAGAGCTTCCTCACAGAAAACTGTAGAACCTGCCAAGTTGTGTCTTCATAACCTGGCAAACTGAGAAATGACTGAGAATAGGTTCTCATAACAGGAGACCGGGCAGCTGTAGTCCTGGGTAACTGATAATTTCTTTGCCTCCTTGAACTGTTATTTGGGCTTGTAGAGAAAAGCAGTGAGCTTATGATTTGCAGCATGCCAAAGCCAAGCTACAGGAGGTGAACGGAATCTGTCGTGTGGTGATAGCAGCTTAATGTGTGAGAGCTGTTTTGGCAACTTCTAAACTCTCTAATTAGGTCAAAATTAGGCAAGAAGAGAGGGAAGAAACAGGGTGAGCGTGTGTGATCTTTGGTGGTGCTCTCCCTAAACATGGCAGATCCCCATTTGTGCCAGGTAACAATGTCTTTTCACCATCCTGGTCAAATCCTGTGGATAACATCTTCAATGCCGTATTAAATTTTTAAGCAGACCTCAATTGAGGATCCATGTTTCCCAATGGAACGATTCTTATTTATGCAAAGACTATATTCTAATTTCCTGAGAAATTATAAATAGTTATTTAAGTGAAATGCAAATCCTGAATTGGTGATTTCCTGTTCCATATCTTTGACAACATGGAAACAACACTGCTGTGAGTAAGCAGGAAACTTGTTTGGGTTTCAGTATATAAAAGCCGTAAAACCACTAAGTCAGTCACCAGTACAGGAGAAGGAATTGAAGTTGCTAATCGCTTCACTGGATCATGCTTTAGATTGGGGTTCTGTATGATGACCAGAATAACAGCATATGATCTTTCTAGCAGGTACAGAAGTTACTGACCAGTTCCAGAGATACAAATGCTTTTGCTCCCAAGAGATACCATAGCATGGCTTCAGTGGTATGGAAGTTCCATGCCCTTTCCTGTTATTCCTGTTATTTGAAAGGCAAAGGTGCAGTGTCTGGTGTTGAAGCATTGCAAGGCCACTTGAGAGAGGCCCAAGGGCTATCTGTGCTGTAGGCACGTAGCAAGAGCATGAATGTGAAGGGTAGGGAAGTAGGAGTACTGTGGAGATAAAAACATGTACCGAGCAGAGCAATGAGGGTCACCCATTATAATCTTTTTCTCTCTCTTCCTTGTCTCCAGTTCTTCCCTAATGTCATGAGGAATAGCACTCCCAGAACTTCCTGAAGGAACCTGCTCATCATTTTTACCAAATTAACTATTTGTTTTTCTTGTACAACTGCAAACCCACAAATGAACCAAAGAGCAAAACAACCTCTGAATCAGAATGACCAGTTGGTTTCATGCAACATGTCAGACTGTGGAAGTTTAATATGGGGCAAAGCAGTAGCACCATCATAAATAGGAAGATTTTCAGACACTTGTGCTAGTGTCATTTGAGATTTTAAAGAGACTTCTTTTACAATGGGAAAAAAAGTAAAATATTCAGTGTTGTCCCACCAGATACATTTTTTGTTGAAAAAGCTACAAACTCAGATTTCTCATAGCATGAATCAATTCTCTTAAAAATAAATATGTTTTGACTCAGTTCCTGCAGTGTAGACGTGGTGTGACAGTACTTCTAGAGCAGCAGCTGTTTGGTGGGTTTGTGTCTTAGTGCTCTCTGATTGGCAGCTGGGTTGCCATCTCTGTAATGGCCTGTGGCCAGTAACTCTCAGTCCACACTACCTCTCTAGCCTGGAGGGAGAGATTGTCATGTACTGGGAAATGCATGCTTCAGGAGCCTGTCATTAAGACTGAATTATTAAGGATCTGATTTCCTCTGGTAGCAAATAGTAATCTAAGTGTGTCACTATTACAAGTTTTGCCAAAAGGTCATTTTGTAAGGCTTAAAAATTCTGTTTTCTGGCAGACTGTGTGGCATCATTAAGGTATTACTCTAAATACACCACTTTTACGTGTGCTCCAGCTCCATCTAGTAACTGCAAGATAATTCACCACTGAATGAATGTGAAAATTGCTTTCCAAGAATGCTTATGAATATTAATATGATGAGATGTGGTTATTTAGCACTTGATTAGTGTGGCCCGTAGTACTATCTGGTGCTGCTTTTTGTGGGTATAGATGACTGGTGGGCTAAGCTCAAATAACAACTGCAAACCACCCTCCAAGCAAATAAACCAAACCAGAACCCCCGCAAACTCTAAGCAAAGTAACTCAGACAAAATTATTCACTCTCCTTTGGCTAAAGAGGGCACAGATGAATCAGAGCCTTTGAGTGCACTGATTTCTGCTGGCTGATAGATCACACTCATACAGATTCTCTCTGTCATCAGACAGACCATAATTGATGACTCCAGGATTTCTGCTGGGAATTATGCTTAGAAGGAACGGTTTGAACATTTCTACACACATGTTAATGTTTTTAAGGGGAGGTCAAGTGATTAGTGGCAGGAATAGAAACGGTTTATCATTTTCTCTGTTCACCAGCCCCTGTGCTGGTAAGAACAGCCCTCCTCAATCAATATGAGTGGATAACAGCTTCTGTAGATCCCTGTCCACAATTCCTGTGGGATTATGATCCTTTTAAAGTAAACAAATAGGTGACTTCTGTCCACTTTTTTTTTTTTCTGAATAAGTAATGATGTAGGAAAAACTGTGAAGATACAGGTGCTACAGGGAGAGCGATGTGGAATGGGAAATGGCAGAGCTGAACTGAGGTTTAGTAAAGGTTAGTGATAGTTCAGGCGCCTCAGAGTTAGCAGGCTCTCTCAGTGCAGTAAAAAACCTAAATATATTAACTTCTGTGCTACTTGGCATCATCTTTCTGTGACCTCACTTTCCATAGTAATTAGCAAGGAGAGCCTTCCCTTTAAGCCTGGAAGTAACAGGGAACCAAACCAGGCTCACTGCTGTGACCTGACATTCTCATTTGTCATATAGAGAAATATACAATAAATGTCAGTAGCATAGGTAACATTTGTGAAGGAAAAATGTCAGTTTTCAATTTGGCATGCAGACCATCAGATGTGACACTTCTCAGTCAGAGTGCTATCAAAATTAGTGTATTAGTTATGCTGCTAGGACTGACATACAAAAACGAGCCTAAGATGTAGTTTCTCACTCCAACCACAGCATTTCCACTGAGAGTTGTCTTTTCTTACTTGGTAGTTGTGCACATGTTAGAGGCTTTCTGTGTATTTTCTAGAAATGCATAGACACAGATTAATAAATACATGCTGTTGACTGCAGCAGTTTCTCTTCCTTGCCTGAATGCCTGGTCTTTACATACTGCCTATGGGGTTCAGTGCTGATTTGTGGTAGTAAGTTCCACAGGTTAACACTGTGCATCATGC
Organism: Tricholaema leucomelas; assembly: GCA_013400475.1. Taxonomy (NCBI): domain Eukaryota; kingdom Metazoa; phylum Chordata; class Aves; order Piciformes; family Lybiidae; genus Tricholaema lacrymosa; species Tricholaema leucomelas. The sequence continues at coordinate 158,451 of WAAF01001070.1, forward strand.
AAAAATATCCTCATTTTCTTGCTTCTACTATGTGGTAGTGATGGATAATGCTTTGTTGTTTCTTACACCTCTACCTTTTCCTTTATTTTGAATAAAATAAGGATTTTCTGTATGTAAGTTATTTCTCCCGACTCCGAAATGTCTTTCTTTGTGTTCCTAAGTATTGTTCCGGTTTCTGCTGTTGTCTTCTGAAACTGACTGACCAGATACTGAACTTCATCTGAAGAAAACTGTTCTGTCTGTTAATGTAATTGTGGTAGGGATGTATGGGCATAGTGCATGGGACCCCTGACCTGTATGAAAGATTCTTAATGCTTCTTGATGGTAACAGCTTTCGTGTTCTTTTGTACTGACACTAGGGTGGACTAGGCTAACATTAATTCGGACAGCAGCATAAAAGACAGTGTCACAGAGAAGTAGATGCTTTACTATTGGAAGACCTGAGGATCTAGAAAAACTCTTGTCTATAAGGAAAAATTAAAAAATTAAGAAGAGTGGCAAGTCCCAGCTGGCATATATTAGGAAACCTGTTGGGCTTTTCCCTACAGCCCTTGAACTAGAGAAAATGGTGCTGAGACAGGTGTCAGGACCATAGAGCATGGGCAGAACTATAAGAAGCCTTCACCTAGCCTTAAAAAATGAGATAGATCAGTTTCTTTTCAGTGATGACTAGTGATAGGACAAGGGGCAATGGGCATAAACTAAATCACAGAAGATTCCATCTCAACATGAGAAAAAACTTTTTACAGTGAGAGTGACAGAGCACTGGAACAGGTTGCCCAGAGAGGTTGTGGAGTCTCCTCTCCAGAGCTTCAAAACCTGCCTGGATGTGTTCCTGTGTGACCTGCTCTAAGGCTGGATTTGCTGACCTCTGGAGGTCACTTCCAATTCCTAGCATTCTATGATTCTATGAAATTGATCTAAAATTCCAGAATTTAGATGAAAATCTAAAATTCCAGAAAAAATCCACAGTACATATATTTGACTTTTAGAGTCAAGCCTGGAGTGTGTTAAGCACCATTTATTTTGTGCTGTTTTGGATTCCTTGCAATGTTGTGCAACGAATTTTGCATACACAGACACTTAGCAGAAAATCTGATTGATTCATATATGGAAACTATAGGAGCATGCACACCCCCATGAACACAATGACTTAATGTATAATTCAGTGTAGCTTCAAAATTTGATAGGGCTTTTAAATAAGCTGTGTGTTTTATCTGCTAAATCACATTATAGTATCCCAGCAGATGCAGTATGAGACTGGCATGCATAATTTATTGCAGGCTTGATACATATTGTATGTAATCATATTAATTCTTTATATCTTACCTACCTTTACCTATAGATGTACGTGCAGTGAAGTTCCACTATAGTGAAAGACATTTAATATAGGAAACATGATGTCCTGTGAAGGGCCAAGCTGCATCTCAGGATAGTCTTGTGGTGAAGGCACATTCTGGGACATGGAAAGATTAGCCTTTTTTCTAGCTATGTTGAGAGAGTCTCTGTATATTCATTTTGTTTCATGTCTGAACGCTTTTACTGACCTTCAGTAGCACGTGGGCAGTATAAATGAAGCTAGACTAATGAATATTTTAAAGCACATACAATATTCCCATTTGAAAGTGCTTTTGAAAGGCAGACACTTTCAGAGTAAACATGGGTTCACTTTTAGCTAACTCCTCATAATCTGTCATGTTAGATTAGGTCACTTATTCCTTTACTGCTCCTCAAAAGGTGGTTTGTTTTTTTTAAGAGGAGTCTTCATGCACTAAGTATTCTTTCAGCTCAAGGGGAATATTTGAAACCATGGCTCTTTCCCTCACAATCAAAATGCCAGGAGAAATCAACTTGCATAGATAGAGGAAAGAATGGGAAAGCGCAGATGATTAATACCTGCATTTCACTGGCAAGGTTTAATGGCCTTTATTTAAGGGGGAGGGGTAGGGTGCAATTTAGGTGGTAAAATGAGCGGTACGCTAAGATACACTGAGTGGAGATGACGCCAGCAGGAGGTTTTTGTGAATTCAGCCATCAGGCAATTTATTCCTTTTGTTAGAAGGACATAATTCTAGTGGGTTTCACATGGATGTTTCAATCTGAAATGCAATTGTAATTGTACTACGAAGGCACACGCATCCAGTACAGGCTTCTGCGAAAACTCTGGCAGCACAGATTTCCCAGTTCCTAACGAGTATATAAGCTGAGTTAAGAGTTCTGGCAAAGACTGCCAGTGGTTGCAATTAAGAGACTCTCAATGGTCGTAACAGGTTTAGGAATACGGGCAGCATGAGCTGTCATTTGTTTTCTGTGGCAGATGGAAAGGAAAAACACTGTGGTAGCCTTTTTTGGAGGGAGAAAGTTAAGTAAGCAGTTATGTACTGTAGATGAAGATGGTTTGGATAAACACTGTCTGCCATCCTTGAAGCTCCCCTTCTCTCACAGTTTTTAAGGTATTTGTTTCTTGGTGATGTTACTACTCAGCTTTTCAAAATAGATGCCCCAATTAAAACTCAGTAGCAGCTGTGTGTGCTGAAATGCAGGAAAAAGTAGCTGTCAGTCACTCAGCTAATGGCAAGCAGAAAGCGCATATACATGCCTGTTATGGCATTTAGCTAGTTGCAGTCTACGTGACTCAATTCTCTGAAAATGACTGGAATGAACAGCATAATTTAGGTAAGGAGAGGAAGTATCTTCTGTCCTACAAAAACCATATCCATAACCTGCTCATAAATCCTGCCAGACGTAGCCTCATGCTGAAACCCCCTACGTAATAGCTTCTTCTCCCTCTTTCCATTTTCTTAAATGATCAATACTTATCAATAGCTTATCTTCTAAAACCGTAAAATCTTATGAGAGGCTTGTGTTTCATCACTGCTTTTGATTGGGGAGAACTGCAAGTAGTCATGTGCCACAATCCATGTGCTGCTGCTTGTTAAGGAGGTGCTCCTTTTTCATAAGCAGTGTTAGAGAATTGTCCTTTTCAAGCCTATAGATGTTATTTCTGCCCTCACACTTACCCCAAGTTTAGAAATGCTCTGTGTATAATATTGATGAAATACACCAAAATCTAAATTATTGTATCTTTAGCAGTTGTAATTTTGTTAATATATGGATTTCTGAGAATACTTGGAAAATATTCTTAGAGTCAGTATGAGAGGATAAGAACTGCTTTCAGAAATAGACCCTTGAAACAAGAAAGTCCAGAAAAATTGGATGCACAGATGCTGAGATGTGGATTTATTTGGGATTATTTTGTTTCTGTATAACGCATTATGTTAATATCTGACTGCATTTTGCAGTCCAAATACTCAGTTATTAATTTTTCTGGATTTCATAAACATTTTGTCTCTCTTCTCCTCATTTGGTTTTCAAAGAAGAATTTAGTTCTTGGACATCAGCTTCTTAAGCTTGTGTTTTACCCTGTATTTGGGTAGATATATATAACTGAGGTACAGATGCTATGCTGGTCACTGAACTATGTGAAGATCCTGGCATTCTTGGCTTTTGGGCAGCAATTCAATTTTCTTACACAAATTACTTGACTTTCTTTGCCTCATTTCCCCTGCTTTGTTATTCCTTTGACCTCAGGCCAAATATTTCCAAGGTATCTTGTCGATGGAAATCTTATGTAAAATGAGAAATGAGCAGAGGGTACCTCTGAAGCAGATGTATTTAAAAATGTGTAATTGTTAATTTGACTGTGTTTTCCATGGCATTTTTCCAGCTCTGTTTTTTGGATGACAGTCATTCTTAGCACCAGCACCACTGAACTCAGAAATCAGGGCATTTTCCGTGTTATAACACAGAGCAGCAGTTGGCACAGCTTCATTTCAAGACAGATACCCTTTCCAGGAATACTCTGTCAACATGTGCGTTTGCTAAATGCTTGGCACACAGGGAATGTTGTAATGTCCTAGATTTACTAGCAGAGTCAGGAAAGCAGCCATATGTCACAACACAGGCAGTGATGTGGTGGTGGTATTAAAGTGTGATGGAGTGGACTCTCAGGTCTATCCACTAAGTGTCCAAAGCAGCATATAATCAGACTGGAGGTGTCAATAGTGAAGCCTGGTGGAATGGGCAGCTGGAGTTATCAGAGATCATGGGCAGCTCAAGGATGTTGGATAAGGCAGAAGCAGCAGCACACACTGCCCACTTCCAGTCTCTGTAAAGCAGAGTCATGTTCAAGGTTGAGAGGATATTACTACTGAGCTTTGCCTTGGAGAAGCTACAGGTCTGTAGGTATAGGTTGAATGACCGAGTGCATGATGATGTCTAAATCACAAAACTTAGTCTTGGAAAAGTCTGTGAAGACTGAAGTGGGACTCAAGGTAGATGTTTTTGTGTGGCCTAAGGAACAGGAATTTGGATGTGTGGGAAGTAGCTGCATCAGTGCCTGCCCATAAAAGGGTGTCATTCTCAAGGATGATCCTTGATGTGGGAAGGTAATAATCATAGAATCAACCAGGTTGGAAGAGACCTCCAAGATCATCCAGTCCAACCTACCACCCAGCCCTGCATGTACCTTGTTTTTTTTTTCTCCTTCCCCACCATTCACCTCCTAACCATCCTCAAGGTTAGTCACCCCTTTCCTAAGGCAGCTTACCAGGGCATGTGCAACCCTGCCTCAATGCTCTATCCATTTAGGCTGTGTTGTACAAAATAAGGCTCAAGAGATGTGGAGCTGTATTTGGCCCTCAAATATGTTACAGAAATGTCAAAAAAAGAGATGTTATTAGGTAACTGTGATCATGCACAGTCATAACCTGAGTGCAGAAGAACTCAGACCACAAACCATCTTGTTATTAAATTTTTAGCACATATGAGTGTTCTCTTTAATTCTCTCTTTAATCAGTGGAGTTACTTGGAGCCCTAATTTGTTAAGGTCTGCTCTGACCATTTAAATGAAACTGTGTAAATTAATTTTTATCTATAAAGCTGTCATTTGTAAGGAGTTTCAAAAGACTGGAAATTAGTCAAGAGAATGTATGCAAATGTAACAAATATGAAGAAAACCTACTGGTTGTGGCTTCTTCTGAAATGAAAACTTCATCTCCAAAATGGGTAAAAACATACATTTTGTGTACTGAATTATATATAGGTATATTATATATCTGTTATAGGTTTGTTGATGAATAATTAGAGATTTAGCACACAGCAGGATTTAACTGAAAAATGTAGTAAAAATTGAACAAGGTCCTAGATATTAATAGAAATATCCAACAGACTTACATACTCTTTTTGATGACTGAAAAGAATTAGTCCAGAGTTTTAAGTCAGCTCTAAGTTTTGAGGCTATGAATAAAATTTTCTAAGTAATGAATAATCCTATGTGCAACTACATGTAAATCTTCTTGTCTCCTGCAGCACAGGCTGCCTATCAGGATAGCTTGTTGTGACAGTTTGGGTATTACCCGCACCCCCACTCTTAATGAAATCACCCAGACTAGACTCAGCCATCTGGAAATTAAGAATGAAGCTATATTTACAGCTTAGCACAGTATACAGGCATATATACACAGATATATACAATTATATACAAGTTAAAAGTAGTACAGAAACACAATACCCCTCCCAGAAATACAGTCCCCAGGAGGGCTCCCGACCCAAACCCTCTTCCCCCTTCAGAAATAACCAGATCAACCCATGTATATCTCACATGATAAATCTGGAGGTCTGAGGTGAGATGTCAAAAAAAAAGACCGCAAGGAGGTTCGAGGAAAAAGGGTTTAGGTGGATTAGAGAGTTAAAGGCAGAGGCAGCCACAGAGACCAGACTGCCAGAAAGAAAGCACAGCCCGAAGTGAGGACTAAGAAGTGTGTGAGAAGTGACCATCTTACCTCTATTTTGACTAGTTGCCTTTCTCAGCAGAAAACTGAGGAATATAGATTACTGTTGTGTTTTTTTGGATTGGTTTTTGTTTTCTTCTTACAGCTAAGGATTTAATTTTGGTAAATATTAGCCTCAAACCAACACACTTGTACTGAGGCAGAGGCAGGCTGAGATGACCACGTGAACAGCTGGGTGCCGCAGTAAGTTTGCAGCTCAGTGCCAATGATGATGGCATTGTTAAAGCTAAGCTTTTCTGATAGACAGAGGTCATGGCTGTCCCATCAGCTGAGCTTTCCTCTGGCCATTTCAGAGCTGGTTTCGGCAGAAAGTTGCTCTTTGCAGAGTTCAGTCTGCGAAGTTCAGTCTCTCTTGTTCCCAGCACAGCTGTGACCCTCTAGGCTAGGAAGTCACAGTCCTGCATCTTTCACCTCATTAGTATTGCTTGCATTTTCCGACCACCTTTAAAAACAACAGGAAAACCAGTCTGAGATGTCTGCAGTGTTGTAAACAATACGTGCGCGCTGCAAATATGTGGAGTCATCGTTGCTAAGAGAGTGCTGTTTGTGCTGAGTATATTATGAAGGTTTGTAATGGCTTCTTTATTTTTCAAACAAATACATTCACTGTTCTTTGAGCAAGGCCTCCTTCCTTTAAGTAAGGTAATATATAAGAAATGCAGGCCTACTAAAATTCATGAGATGATACTTAAAAATCACTGAAAAGGGTTGATTAGAAAGGCTTTTTTACCCACTTGCACAGTGAATTGAGATGACAGAGCTCAATGTCTGAACCACCGTTTTTTGCATTGTCATTCAGAATTGCTTTCCTGAACTGCTTCTCCTGAGACAAGAGGGTCACCTTATTCCTAATTATTGTAACTGGGCTATGAAATCAGGAAAACCTGTGTATCAGGAAACAACTTTCCACTGTTTGGTGTTTGAATGTTGCTCTCTGTCTCTTTAAACTTTGGAAGCAGAAGGTACTCATGTCAAGCTCTTGCCTACACCTTTTTAACTTGTGCTGCTTTTATTTGTCTTTCCACAGATACTAACTGCTGCCCATATATAATTTCCTGAGCTCCCCTGTTAGCATTACAATCAGCTACTCCAGCAGCGAGTACGTGCTAGGCATTAGGAGAGCAGTGAGGCATGTGAAGGCTGGATTGGCTGGGAGTGAGGTAATGCAGTGCAGTGCAACTAGAGATGCAGGGATGAGGACGTATCCTGTCTGCAGGCCTCACTTGTTTCTGCCTGTAGGAATGGATGGAGATATGCACATCTCTGAGTAGTAGAGATGGAACTGCACTTGCCAGGGTAGATGTGTAATAAAATTCTTCTGGCTACTTACATCAGATATAGAGAAAATGTTAGACCTTTCTCCTTAGTGTTGCATAATTTCTTAGAGTCATTCTCATTTGTAGAAGCTGGAGGTCTGAGGGACACAGCTGGGAATAATAACATAGGAGGGAAAATGTGGTGGGAGCACAGGTCTGTACGTGTGCATATTGCACATGCATAATCCAGGTGGGTTTAAAAGAGGGAATGAGTGCTTGACTCCTTTCACTGGGGCTGGGTCTAGTTCATTGAAAACAGGTTCTGAGGTTTGTTGGATTTTTGGGTGTTTTTAAGGTTGGGTTTGGTTTTTTTTTTGGTCACACAAACGTAAGTAGAAAATAGTCTTTGGCTCCCACTGTTCTGTAAAGGAACACTTCTGTGTAAATAGTGGGTTTGAGTCTGCTTTATCAAGGAGAGCATACTTGCTGTGTCTCTTGGATGCAAGGCTGCCATTTGCTTTTCAATTTAGCTTCACAAGAGCAACTGGCTTGAGGGAACATTGTCCTGCTGCTTGAGCCTGCCCAGGGGCTGAGACAGCGGGCATCATGGGACATAACACACAGCTAGGCACTTTTCATTCTATCCAAGAGAGGGCACATTAACAAGGTAATTATAACACATTACTTCAGCAGGGATGCATCAATTTTAATCCTTGAAGTATCCTAGTGAAGTAGATAAGTGACTACTATTAGGCCCATTTTACAAAAGGAGAGACTGAATTAAAAATTGAAATGATTTGTCCATGGGAAAAGCTGTAATCTGTCTGAAGGGCAGGTATTAGAGGAGAAGGGCCTGATTCACAGACCTCAGCAGGGAACCATTCCCATTTGATTTTGGAAACCTCTCCATTAGCTTTGTGGCACATTACACCACCTGAAGCAAAGGGAATGAAGGGACTGGACACTTTATTCAATGCATTTTGCCACAGTTTTTTTTTCTGATGGCAAATTAATTGTAGTGTTATTAAAATTTGTTGATTTAAAATTATTGATGAATCTCTTTTAGCAGATAAGCCCTGATTTACACATAGCTTGTAGACAGGTCATTGCAAGTAAGCAGAATTCATAGTGCTGTTAGAGACCTGCATACATTATTGTATAGGAACAATTTAAAAGCTGAAAAAATGGTTCTCTTGTCATGGTGGAGACTTAGTTGAAACAAAAAGATCACAACAGTTGAGAGTCGTGTACCCAGGGGTAAAAGGGAGCCATCGTAAAAGACCAATTTTCATTATCGTTGGTTAATTTTTCACTTTGAGTTGATCTTAGTTACTATTTGATTTTTAATTAAAAAAAAAAAATTCTCAGTAGAATATTTTGGGTAAGGAGGAGATGTTTATGGCATATTTATTCCTCCTTAATTTCTTGCATCATCAGGGTGAAGTGTTAATAAGTTTACTTTGTCCTGTAGGTCAACCAATCCTGGATCACTGTCTGGGTACTTGATAGAGAAGTATACCTTGATATCTCAATCAGCTGGCAACATAATATAATGAAAACCTGTACTTGTTACTGGGCATCATATTTATTTACTTATTTAGAGTTGGAGAACAGAATTAACCCGTGTTATCCCAGTGCTGGCTCATAAGGGAAGAAAACAGTGTAGCTGCAAGACATCAGTAAGGATGTAATCTTCCCCTTGCCAGGCTAAACACACCCTTCTGCCCAGCGGTACTATATTTGCTGCTGCATTTGACATTAAAATAGCAGCTTCTCTATGAAATTATAACCTGTGTGAAATAAGTTGATCGATATCAGACCAGTTCCTGAAAGTATCAAGCCTTTACTGAAGCATTTACCTTGCTCAATGCTTGTGTGCTAGTTGTTGCTAACAGGTAGAGTGGTGAGTGGCCGGCTTATGGGGGTAGAATTCCTCCCTAACTCTTCGTCATGGTGTATGCTACTATGTGCAGAAGTTTTTGAGTGGTCATGACCTGTTAGTGTCCTGGCAACACCTTTCTTACAGACACAGAGAAGCTTCAGCCCCCAGAGCTGCTATTCAGACCGGTGATCTCTCGCACTTAGTAAGCTGCAAAGGATGGGGGGAAGTTCACTGCAGCTACAGGAGCAGCATGAAAGGATAAGCCATGGGGCAGTGTCTTGAGCAGGGTATTTGGCCTTACACCATAAGGATGCATTGAGACGAGCAACATGAAGGTGCTCTTAGATTATTCTTCTCTTGTGGATAAAACAGCACAAGTATCTGAGATCTTAGATGGGAGACTTGAGCAGATCAGCTGTTCTTCTGAGTTTTATGCCAGCATGTGAAAACTCCTCTGTAACAGGTGCGTTCACGGCTCACTGCCCTTTCAAGCCAGTGTGACTTAAACTTTGCCTCTGGTTGCACTTTTTCCTATTTAAGCTGTATGGGATCTCTGATTGCTTTCTCAGAATGTCACAGTACTATTTTAGGACAGTGGTAACCTACTCATCTCTAATACAAAATAAAATCAGAGGTTATAATGAGTTGTGCAAAGATAAAACTGAAACACCCATGGAATCCAACATGCGATCACAACCCCTGCTTAAAATACCCAACACTGGTGCCTCTGGGACTCTAGAGTGTTTGCTTCAAGCCTTATATATACCCTCCATCCCAAATTTGTGTCTGTAAGGGCAGCTAGGGCTCATCATGCTGAAAGTGTGAAGCCCTTTAGTGTATTTATACCTTTTTTGGTTTAGTTCAAGAAAGTATTTCCCTCCATATTTATTTGATGATTTCTTGATTAATGGTGTGAAGGACTCCTTTTTTTTTGTACATAGTTTTGATAAAGATTTTTTGAAGTGATGCGGAGTCAAAATTAGAATGGGAGAAGGATCCAAAAGACTCTGATTTTTGTGTTTTGCTGTGACATTTGGTCCTATTTCTGGTATTTAGATCCTGACAAATAGGTAAGTGCTTCCTGAAGAGCTTTTATTTAATACTGGTCAAAACTAAGTAGAAATATTATTGCTTTGAAGTGCTCTGGGCAATTTACCTCACAACACTTTTGAACTGCTTAATATCAGTCTTTAGGAAAGACATGGTGAAGTGACTTAACTACATCCATACATCAGGTTCATGCTAGATTTAAGATGAGACATGACAGACATCTTGTAAAAACTCAGATGTCTGAGATCTGGATTCATGACTTAGGCCTTCTGAGCCCTGCCCTCAGTATCAGTTTGTTCTGTCTTGAGCAGCTGCATATCAAATTGGAAATGCCTTGCCCAGTTTTGCTTTGAGCATTTAAATTGGGCATGCCAACTTTTTATTCCAATACATTAGAATCTCTGAGGACTCCAACAGTAATGTGTTTTACAATTTGAAAATTTATTTGCTTTATGTACTGTAAATAAATAGGTTTAGTTTTTGTTTTTTTTTTTAAAATCTATTTTAATCCATGTATTTTTTTCTTACACTTTTTCTCTATTCCATGATAAGCAGATAGAAGTCTCATCTTGTTGGAATAACAGATACTGATTTTTTTTTCTTTTCAAGGTCTTTTGCTTCAGTTCAGTTCCTGCTATTAATACAGCTCTTTTACCAGCTATAAAAATGAAAACAAATGCACACGAAAGCATGTAAGATTCATTTCCTCTTCTCTCAGTAATGGAGATTGAATTACCTGCAGCAAAACAGAATCACACCTGAGAGCCTGAGTTTGAATTAAATCCCAGAATCTCTGTTTGCTTTAATCTGCTGGTTATGTAAAATGCAGTTTATGCAGAGAGAATTGTTTTCACTTGTGCTTTGGTGACAGTTCCAGACCTGGTCTGAACCTGCATCTGCAGATAGTTGTGGGAGTGGTTGAAGTTAATTGACAAGTCAGCTTGAGAACAAATGTTCTTTTAAGATTTGGAGGAGTTAAAGGACAGAAAGAGAGGGGTGAAACGGTTCAGCTGTCCCCAGACTGTAATGAAAATGGCTAATGCATATTAAAAGGGTGTTCTGAAGCCCAGTAGCTGGAATAGCTGCATCATTTTGCATTTGCTCAGTGTGATGTGGACGGTATCAGTTGGCATCTAAATCTCTTATGCTATGTCAGGCTGACAGCTTCCTGGGGACTAGGAGCTGTACAGGCTGGTTAGCCATAGGGCTGGTTGTGCAGGGACCTTGCCAGCCGGGGCATGTCCACCACCTCCAGATAGGAAGTTAGGCAGGAGAGGGTGGCCTGCAGCTACCCACTAGTAGTTTATTCAGGACCTTGATTTGCAGGTCAGAGTCTGATTGCTTGTGAAGAGGCATTGAATGGGTTTGTCTCCCTTGTTCTAAGGGATCACAGGCAAAATGTATTGCAAACTTATAACTAAATGAGAGTTTCTTTCACAGTGTGCAGTTCTAGAATATATAGCAGTATTTCTAAGTTTTCCTGTGTCTGCTTAGTTGCATTTTGCCTTTCCTTGTAGATTGTATTCTAGTGGGATTCTAAATTTTGTCTTTGTTTTATGCTGCCACTCAGAGGTTTGTCTGAGATCCCATTCAAATCAACTAGGGTGAGGAGGTGTTAAGAAGGGGAAATTAATTAATGTAAGATTATATTTTCCAAAATTAATAGTGTTTATTAATTTTGATATTCAGAACTCTTGCCACTCCTGACCACTAGTTTTAATAATAATCAGTTCTTTGCACGGTCATGGAAACATTTTACAGATAATAACTAGATCTAGTAATAACCAGCAAAATATATAAACATGAATTGAACTGGAAGAGAATGTTCTTGTGGCCAAATGCCACTTGCGGTCAATATCTGGCTTGCCCACTAGATGGACTCAAGCAGCTCTTTTCTGCTTACGGCAGAGGGCAATGGAGAATTACAAAGAGGCTTTAAGTATTTACTCAAAATATTATCGCTCAACTCGCGGGGGCTAGCCACAGCTTCAGACATTACCCAGACACTTTCAAGGAATTCTGTTACTGTCTTGTTGGCCTCTGAGACTTAAATCTTATCATAGAATCATAGAATCAGTCAGGGTTGGAAGAGACCACAAGGATCATCTAGTTCCAACTCCCCTGCCATAGCAGGGAAACCCTACCCTAGATCAGGCTAGCCAGAGCCTTATCCAGCCTGGCCTTAAACACCTTCAGGGATGGGGCCTCAACCACCTCCCTGGGCAACCCATTCCAGAGTCTCACCAATCTCATGGTGAAGAAGTTCTTCCTCACATTCTGTCTGAACCTACCAATCTCTAGCTTTGCTCCATTCCCCCTAGTCTTGTCGCTCCCTGATTCTTCCCAGGCTTCTGGGGAAAGGAGGCAGACAATCTCTGACCTTGTCTCCTGGCTCCTCTGGACGATCTGTGTATTTCTAGGACTTCTCATGGTGGCAGGAGACTTTCAGGTGCAGGCAGGATGCCTTGTGATGTGCAGTCTCAGCATGATATCATGCTGGTTATGCAGGCCAGAGGCGTGGATGCATTTAGAGCCTTGGTCCTGGTAAACTTGAGACAGTGGAGTTTCCAGGCAAATGAGAAGTCGGTAAGCAATGGCAACAGGCAACAGCTGACACAAATGGAGCAGCAGAGCATGGCAGAGCAGGTTGTTTACCTGCATATCTCCTTCTATATCAGTGTGGACCAAGACTAATTGCCCTTTGGACACAGAATAGCCAATTGGAATGGCAGTTAGCCGAACATGACCATATTAGGCAAAGCCATAGACTTGCTTTACCCAAATTTGGGAAAAGCACAGGCATTGCACAAGGCAGGCACAAGCTAAGTGTGTATGCCTTTGTTTACCACAGGAGAAAAATGTGCCTGGGCAAGCTAGTACGTGTGTAAACCTATTTCTGCCCCATCAGGCCTACCATGACAGGAGGTCACAAGCAGAAGATTCCTGAGTATGCTAGAATGAGCCATTTTTAATTCTGTGGAATACATTCTCCGGTACTGTTACTCAACATCTGAGGAAAGGAAAAGGATCATGTAGCAGTCTGATGGTATGGGGTATGGAGAAATGACTAATCTTGTGTCTTTGTCACTCTGCCTATTAAACATAATTATTCTTGCTCTTATGGGGCTTCTAAACAGTCACAATTAGGAATTATGCTAATAAAGTCTGTTGTGACAAGAAAACTCACTTCATTACTTATGCCTCCTTGTGATTGTGTTTTAGTACTCTGCAAAACATGATAATCTCTTTCTGGGATATGATAGAATAGGAGAGGATAGGAGAAGGGATGCTTCAGAGCCAAAGTCTTGCATCTAGACAACTCAACCTTCTTTTTAAGCTCTGCAGTAAAATGACTTATCACCTTTGAGCAAGCCAGACCTAAAAAGTGCTCACACTGAGAGGGTCTGAGGATTGGTTCCTGAATAGTGGAAGCTGAGGCCAAGTTCTAATAGAAAGCTGGCTGTGATAGTGGGCTCCAGCCTTCTCACATTGCAGCCCCTTGGACCTGTATTCTGGTGAATTGAGCCATCCCAACTTCTGTTGGTACTGGGAGTATTGTCATATTCAAAGTTGGATCCTGGTTTTATGTGCAGAAAATCAGACCTGCTGTTGGGAGAGTGATGTAGGAGTCAGATTTAGGATTACCATCATCAGAAGCATCAGCTCTGTAAGTGCCATTGAAGAAGGGCATGCAGGAGGATGGCAGAAAATGAGTTGGTTCCTTAACACTATTTTAGTGTACCACAGATAGGCAAACAATCCTTTTGCAAAGACAGATATATATGTTGAAACTAAGGCATTTCTCACTTCTTCCAGTAAATGTTTATATATGTCTTATATCACTTTGAAAAAAATAAAGTCACCCATAAGTGCATTCAGATGTGTTTTTCTGGAGGTGTGGGACTTAACTGTTACAGACCTCAATATTCTTCCATGCAAAATGGAAACATTAAGTAGATAGTTAAGTCTGGTTCTGCTGCCTCATCAGTGCTGGGAAAGTCTTCTAAGAGTCTTGAGGGAAATAGTAGGTAAATATAAGGCAAAATAGTAGATACTAGCTTCCAAGGATATTGACTGTCTTGGATGTGACTGCCCTTTTAATATATTCTCACATTTTAGTAAGCCAGCATTGCCAGTGAAATACCAGTGGCTTTGCTGACAATATGGAGCATAGATTTGATCCTCAGCTTTGTTGTCCTCTACTACCTGTGTATGAAGAAATAGAGCCAAACATAACATATCTTTATTCATTGTTCGGACTCAAGGCAGTAGGCTGTTGAAAGGTAGATAATGACTGTTGTACATATTGGGAAGAAAGAATGAGGAAAATCCAAAGATAGACACAGCTCTTCTTCTTTTCCCAAAAATTAAATGCTAGAAAGTGTTTCAAAAAGCATCCCTAGGGTGTCAGAAACCAATACTTTTGTTTTAAAAACTCTTGCTGAGTAAGTAGCACCTAGCAGTTAGGTTCCTTTTACAGCTTTGTTGCCTTGTTTTGTTTCTTATCAAAAGGAATTGTTGAGGGTGGGGAATGTAGTTAAAGGAATTAATTGCAAATTCACTTGCTCTTCTGAATATATTCCTTAACTTGAATGGGATATTTTAGCGGGTCCCAAAAGGACATTTTTTGTACTGTATAAACTAAGTCTAATCACAGGCAGCACAATCCTATGAACTCCTTGAAATGCCCACAAAGATGTTTGTGAGAATGCTGAAGCGTAATTTTCCCTCTTGCTTTTTCCCGTTTGTCTCAAAGACTGCTCCATCAATGTTCTTATCATAATCTTTGCTGACCAGCAAAACAAAATCTCCTCCTTGATTTTGTGGCAGATTTCTTTCTTCCTTTTAGCTTCTCTGACTCATTGGACCCAAAAATAGTGTCATTGACCCAATAGGCGAAAAAGTTCATTAGCATTCATATTTTCAATCCTCTTAAGTCAGCTATTTGTTTCCAGTGCTGTCTGCAAGATTCCATTGGACTTTGATCAGACACTCTGAACTTAGGCATCCCCGAAAGAAAAAAATACAAACAGGATCCTACAAGTTGAATGTGAGTCTGGTACTCAAGGTGGCACTTAAGATAGTTCCATATTCGAAAGCAAAAGGTTGTGAGAGTGGAGTGAAGCAGAAGATAGAATTAGCATGTAAGCAATTCAGGCAGACTTTTTTTTTAATCATGAGAAAGAAATTTTGAAGAAGCAAGATAAGAAAGGATGCATGAAAAGCTATGCTGAACAACTACCACAGAGACATGGAAGGGTAGCAGCTGTCAGTTGTGGTAAGTGTCAGTACCATTATGCCAATGAAATCTCACTGATGGATTTTCTTTAGAATCTACTTTTAAAAGTTTTGTCAAGTTTCAGAAGGCCTACAGTGGTGAAATTACTTTACACATGAAAACATCAGAGTAAGAGCCTCTGATGAGAAAGTATAAAGGTGTGGGTACATTCCTGCTAGAAGACAAGGACTTAATTAAGCATTAACTTAATGAAGCACTTCAACTGTGCACTTTTACTGTCTCAGCATGGAGCATGGGAGGGCTAGATAGGGCTTGAGAAATAATGTCTTAAAATCATGATCTAGTTGACTGGATAGGGCTGGGTGATAGGTTGGACTGGATGATCTTGGAGGTCTCTTCCAACCTGGTTGAGTCCTATTCTCTTCTCTTCTCTTCTCTTCTCTTCTCTTCTCTTCTATTCTATTCTATTCTATTCGACATCTAAAAATAAATAAATTGAGTAAATGAAAAAGGCTGTTCCATAGAAAGTTGCTGGAATTGTCTGTGGAAGTGGGTCTCTGGTAGAGAGTGGGTAATTGGAAAGGACTGCACATTTTACAGTCATTAAAAATGCTGCTTCCTAGTTGAGTATTTGAATTGTGAAGTTTATTTGATATGTGATGCTGGACAATGTGAACCAATAAATGAAAAGACTTTAAGTATTTGGAAAGCTGAGGGAGTGAAAAGGAGAGGAAAAATGGGCTCTCTAAGCTAAAAGGAAGCAGCAAATTAGGGATTTAAAATTTGAAAATAATTAGTGTTGCTGTGTGTATTGATGTTATGTTTATATCACTGTGTCACTGTAGTTTCACTTGCATTGGGATTGATTAGCAGAGGAGACGAGACACTCCACTACAAATCAGCATTGAGCCTGAGCAGCTTTCTGACTTCTCACAACATCATAGCAAAAATGTTTAAATCTTAATTCCATGGCAATCAGGGAGTCTGGGGGGAAAAAGGACAGGATGGAGACAATGGTTTTGAGGAACAAGGATGAACTAGAGAGCTACAATTCATGACAGATACAGACTGCAAAAATCACCTGAGAGGAAACTGCTTCCTGAAGATCTGAAAGCTCTCAGAGGCTGACATCTCTGCATCATAAATTTGCCTCCATGAAGTAAATGTCCTTGGGGCATCTTCATCGTCAATCATAAGCATTACACACCAAACAGTTCTTTTTGATATTAAGAAAGTTGATGTGAAGGTGAGGCTGTGAAGCTGAGGCTACCTGCAAGCTGAGAGTGTAATGTCAAAATATTCCAATGTAGTGCTTGGAATTTCGAGACCAAGTGCTCTTGTTATGTGTCTTAAGGGTGTCTTCTTAGGTATCCTGTCATACTTGTCGACTTGAATGGGATTATTGTTCTTGTATTCCTATTTATCTGTTTAGGAAGATGTGTCTCAGTAGACCTACAGGTGGGGAATTCAGAGGCTTACGAGAAGCTGTGGCTCCATTGTTCTGTGCCGGCGTCAGTCTGTCTGATAAGCAGAGCTGTGCAGATTACCCCTTTGACAAACTCAGAGTGGACAGAGTTAAAATATGTCAACAAGGTCTTTATCACTGTTGTTTGGGGCTGGATGAGGTACTATCCTGGCTGTATCCAGGCTTGACCACCTGACTGTCTCTACTAGTTGACTGAATATGGATAAGAGCTTTGGGAATATTTCCTGGAACTGAGGCTGACCATTGCAGGATGCTCTGTCTGTGCTCATAAATGTGCAAACCAGGATGATTGTATGAACACTGGATACCAGGAATGATCACGAGTCTAGTCTTAACTCCTGAGATGGGCTCAGGAGTTATTTGGAAGAGTGTAAGTTAAAATGAGCAAAAGCATATTTTAAATATTTTAGTATTGCAAACTGCCATGCTTTAAAGCCTGGAAGTGCATCCAGGCTCCATTTAATTTGTTAGCATAGATATAGTCTATCAGTTTGACTTCCATCATGTCTGTCTCCCCAGTGCTTCTACAACCCTTCACACTTTATTAAGAGAAACAGAACCCTCAAGAAGAGATAAACAGCAAGTGTAGGTAGACTGAAAAATACTCCTGTTGGAACTAGACAGCTCAGCTTAGGTGCAGTGAATGATCAACACTTCAAACAGGCAACTTTCCTCATACTGGTGTGATTTAGGTGCTGCTGGCTGCCACTGCAGTTATGCTGCTGGTGGAATTAAAGCAATGGTGTTAGAAATCAAAGAGTTTGGTAGGTGCAAAGTTTGGAGTTGCCAACATTAAGTAAGTGGGGAAGGGAGTGTGTCTTTCCCCTAAGGAAACTTTGTGTAAAGACTAGCCAAGCAAAGGAATCAGAGTATCTTTCATTTGCTTCTGCTTTGCTGTGTAGCTGTCTCTCACACTTCCTTGTAAGGAATACCATAGAGTCATAGATTCATAGGTTGGAAAGGATCTCAAGGATCATCTAGGCCAACCCTTCAGGGTAAGAATATAGTTTAAATGAGCTGGCCCAGCACCCTGTCAAACTGGGCCTTGAAACTGTCTAATGTAGGGGAATCCACCACCTCCTTTGAGAGTTTACTCCAATGTCTAATAGTTTGGTGAAAAAACTTTTTCTGGTATCCAGTCTGAATCTCCATAATAGCAACTTATACCCATTACTCCTTGTCTTTATCCTTGTATTTAAGGCAGGAAAATGGTAAATAAAGCTTTCTAGACCTCAGCACCTGTGTGTGCCAGCAGCTTGCTGCATAAATCTTGGTGGATGAGAGGGACAAATTCCGTCTCATTGTGTCTCAGGTTCCTGACTAGCATTTTAGGGATGGTAATGTGCCTTAACATAGAATCATAGAATGGTTTATGTGGTTTGAGAGGCTTAGTTCATCAGTGCTTCCAACAGTCTTAGAGATGCTGCTGCAGAACTACTAGAGAGGGGCAGAGAGCATAGGGAAAGAAGAAGGGCAGAGGGGTAAAAGGGCAATTGCTGGAGCACGTGAAAGTCAAAGCACTGCACATACACTTGGCCTTCAGCCCCTCTGCATACTAACAGGGTGTTTGAAATGGCTGTCTTTGTGGTGCTTGCACGACCACAAGCAAGCTGCCCTCCCCTTGCTTGTGTTTCTCCACTGTTTCCCTCTGTCCTTCACTCCCACTGCTCTGCAGCGCTTGCTGCCTTCCCCCTCGTGCGCACACCCCTCTGCTCGCAGCCAGGTTAATCAAAAAACAAGCGGATCTCCATGGCAACAGGGAGACAGCTGAAAAATGGCAGCTAAATGCAGCTGCCCCTCATTTAATATCGACTCTGGCACTGACAGAACAGATAATGGGCAATAACACACCATTATGCTGCGGGGAAATGAAATGCTTCAGCAGACGCTTGTCATGCTGCAGGGATTTATTTGTTACTGTACCAGCAGAGATTTTTCTCCCTTCTGTCTATCACTTTCTGTCACTCCTCCTTCTTTTCCTCCTTCTCTGTTCCTCTTCCTGCCTATTTCTGAACTTAGCTCTTCTTTGCTTTCTGCTATTTCTTTCTTTTTTGTTTTTCTTCTTTCCCCATTTCTTTTCTCTCATCTCCTGTATTGTGTTCTCTCCTTCATTACCCTGGATTTCTTGTTCCTAATGTTGGAGCATGCTGTGTCTGATGCCTGACGTCTCTGTGAAGCTTCAAGCTTTTTGTTTCTTTAAGGTTTTTTTATTTCTAGTTGAAACTTCTCTCTTTTGTCTGTGCATTTGTCAATAAGAATGTAGTAAAGATGAATTTTGCTTATTAGGCTTTCAGCCAACATATTTTTGTGAGCTGTGTTTTAATTTGACACGTACAACGTATTCTTATGGAAATGGAGAGGAAAGCATTTAATGAAAGCAATGTTCTCCTGCTTCTCCTGGTGCAGAGCTCTACAGCTCTATTTACAGCTGGGCACAGAGTGCCCAGAGGGTGGGTAGCTTGTATCTGGGTTGTGAATCATGTTGGTTTCTGAATTAGTTCTAAATGCTTTCACTTGTTCATATAATCATAGAATCAACCAGGTTGGAAGAGACCTCCAAGATCATCCAGTCCAATCTATCACCCAGCCCTGTCCAATCAACAATTCACATATTTTTGATTGCTATGAGGTTACTTTTTCTAAATACCCTGCTTGTGTAAATCTGTAATGCTGTAGAACCAGGAGTGCTGATGATAGCAAGAGGTCCTCTCTCAGGCCTTCTGAGATCTGTCCCTCTGCAGATACAGGTTTGAATTCAGCAATGAACTTTCAGATACCTACATCTTAGCTGGAATGAATAAAGGCCTATGAAATTAACTTTGAGGCAAAGGCTGCTCTGACATTGGCCAAGGGCTGTCAATGTGGATGCAGTTCAGAGGCAGAAATATGCGCTTTTTAAGTACAGCCTGTTTCCTCCACACATGTATTCATGCAAAGAAACACGGAACTCTCACAGATGTACAGTCATATGGGTGTTGCTGCATCTGTGAGTGACTTTGCTGGCTACCAGTGTCCAGACATGCATTTACTGGGTAGAAGAGGGGATCTACAGCATCATCTTCTCCCACAAAATGTGCACCATCTGTGCAGTGTGCCTTCCTAATCACACAACGTGACATAGTTCTGGCAGCTGCACTTGACATTGTAGCTTCTTCCAGGATCACATCACTTCATTCCTGCCTGATGTTGGTGACCTGAAAAACCTGTTTGAGGTTTTGCTTGTGCCTGCTGGCTTTATTGACTGAGCATGAAAAGAGCTCATTTGAATAAGTATGTCCTTTATAAATCCTTCTAGTAGTGTGCCTGGTCCCTTATCAGCAGAAATCATGCTAGCCAAGTTGTGTTTTCTGCCAGTATGATGACATTTAAACTCAAAATTTCGTCATTGTTGATTAACAATGACATTGTTAATGTTGGATGGTTTTATGTGCACCCAACTGATCTATTTATGCTATCAAACCTTAAGGTTAGAGTAGACCTAAATGGTCTAAGTGATCTACTTATACACATTGTACCATATAGACTAACAGTAAGGTCATTCTTCTATTATGTAAGCATGAGGGAGTCACTAAATCTAGCTAAACAGATTCTTAGAAAGTGAAATTTGTGAGGACTCAGTGCAAGACAGTTTTGGGCAGTACAGATACTCTTATAACACAGGCTTTGCTAAAATATATTGATCTTCCTTTGCAAATCATCTACATTGTTAGTACTTGATTAACTTCTGAGCTAAAATTCCAGGGCTGTGGAATAAGTACCAGTTGCTTGCATCTTAGCAGTTTTGCAGAACATTCACTCTTCTAAGCAAAATATGTGCAGTGACTTCTAAGTACTCTGTGTTAGCTAGCCCATGCTGGGGTTAATGGCAAGTGAGTGTGGGAGGATCCTTAATACAATAGCATGTCAGATAAACACTACAGGAAAGCAGATAATGAGAAAGAAGGAATGGTGCTATGGCTTTATGTCCTTGTACACCATCATCTGTCTGCAGAAGAGCTTATTTAACTGGAACTCACTGCAGGGGAGTTGGATTAGATGACCTTTGGAGAACCCTTCTAACCCAGGCCACTCTGTGATTCTATGGAACATTTCCAGAATGTTGATACATGCTCTATATACCTGATTTACTTTTTATTTACTGCTTCACTGCAAACATAGAGCATTTATCATAAAAGTGTTGTTAGAACTCAGATATGAAATGGGCAACTTGGAGACATCACAGCTTGTTGTGCAGTTGATTGGTAAAATACCATTCATACCCACTAATACATTGGTTATGTTCCTGCAGAATTTGGAAGTAGCTCTTGGATGGGAATAGGTTTCCCAGTCTTTTGCTATTTTCTCCAGCATCTTTAAAATTGATCCCCATGGTAAGGTATTAAAACAGTGGGGATTTCCAAGAAGCTTAATGGATTTTCTGCTTTAGGTTTCAAAGGAAGCAAGTCGAGTCCAAAAATCCTTAATTGATGTCATTCCATCCACTTCTCTGAAGCTGGGAGATTTTTTGATATAAACTCTGTTCAGAGCTATCTCTCCACAATTGAAATGCCAGTGCACTGACCCCCATTTCAACTGCCCAGCCTGCCAGCTTTTTCAGCCATGGTGCTTATTAATGAAATAAGCAAACATGGAAGCATCTGGGGTTTTCTTTTCCTTCTTTTTTTTTTTTTTCCTTCTCCCCCTCTCTCCTAACAAACTTGCAGTCATTAAGTGCAATCGTGAGAAAGGCAACTGCTTGTTAAAAGAAAAAGCTCTGATTGTCTCTCTCCTTTTTTTATTTCTTATTTTTTTATGAAGAATACCATCAGGAGCAGGCTATGATTAATACACATAATTGAAACAAATTGCAGCTAACCGCAGAAAAGCATTTCCCAGCTGTTGACAGAAGGAAACTGCTGACAGCCTTTTCCCATTCAATGAAGAAAAGAGAAAGGAGCTTTGCCCAGCCCGTGTAAATATACTGCCACTGCTTGTTCATGTGTGTACAAAAGCACTCATGCAACCAACATCCGTGTGTGCCATCGTCTGTGTGTTTGCATGTACAGACACATGCAGGTGCAAACCCGGCCCTTGCATGTGTTCATAATGATGTACCTCTCTGTGAGCAGGATCCTTGCACGTCTGTGGATGCTTTGCTCTGCTGAGCATACTGCCCACATGCAGTGTGACAGTAATATCAATTTAATGAGAACTGCCCTGGAGGTACTGTGTGCTCCACCAGAGAGAGGAGGCTCCAGCTGTGCGTGTGCTTGCACATGTGAAGTTGCATATTCACATATGAAACAACAAAGACTCTGTCTGCTACAGGAAGTTCATCCTCTGGCTTTATGTAAGGCAGGCTCACTTTCGGCTTTTAAAATGTCTTCCATCACTACCCTGTTCTTATGGCCCTTTCACCTTTTGTTTTTCATGCTTGCTATCCATCATTAACAGCCTAAATAGAAAACACTTAGATGCAGGAGATGAGTCTGAAGCTAGGAGAATCATCTTTGATTGAAATGCCATACAGATGGCTAATGGGTGTACATCAGAGCCTTGCCTGGTTCTGAGAACTGCTCTGGAGACAGATTTAACATCCATAGTTGGATGCATTCCTGTGCAATCTGCCCTAGGTGATCCTACTTTGGCAGGGGGGTTGGACTTGATGATCTCTGGAGGTCCCTTTCAACCCCTGACTTTCTGTGATTGTTCATTCATTTACTGGCATCTGCTAAGACAATTAGTGAGTGGGTCACATGGATTGTTTTGTGATACAGGTTTGTCAGGTATGGATCATTTGTAACTAGTGATCTGCTCCCACACAGTCATGTGGTTGTTTCAAAGCAGGCAACCTACTGCACTGGTACAGAAATGCTAGTGAGCAGAAGGCAAAGTTAGAGATCTCTAGGAGATTATAAAGATCTAGCAAATTGGTTGGCACAGTGTCCATCGAGGATGATGCTCTAATATTTATGGAACACACATTTTTTGGTGCTCATCTGTTGATTTTATAATCTGAGCTTCTATTGGTCACTTTATAAGTGCATTTTGACTTACTTAGAATCAAACAGTAACATCAAGTATGAGTTATTTCCCATGTATCTGCCTCTAAAGCTGATTGTTACAATATGATGCCAGATGGTAAGGAAAAAAAAGTTCTTCCCGTTGTGCTTACCCACCTTGAAATACAGTCATGAAGCTGGTTTATAATCACATGCATATTATAAGTGTTATAAAAAGAACTTACTTGAACTGGTCCCTAATCTGTTATTCCCCCTCCCTTTGTGCTGGCGTTTGCTGTAAACACATCAATATGAAGCAGTTGGCAAACAAACATTCCTTTATCAGAGGTGTATGTTAATCCCAGTGGAATCTTAACAGCATAAGCAGATGCAGCACTAGGGAAATAACTGATAAACTCATATGTTACACGTTATGAATTGTGTTTATCATGTTAGCAGAAGGTGCATCCAAAAGGATGAAAGAGAGCTGGAGCCATTGACATTTGAAGTTCAACCCAGGAAACAGTGTATTCTTAAGCACTACCCAGAGAGCTTGGGAATAGTCCCAGAACACTCTAGGGGAAAAGCCACATGCTGGAAGAATTTAAAATAACCATCAAGTGGGTGATGCTGGAAGGGAGGTAGCCAACTCAGGCTGCTGGCATAATAACATCTCACTCTGAGGCAAGCCAGACTATTAATTTACCTATTCCAAAATAACCACATATGTACATTTGTAATTCTAAGGGAAGGCAAGCAAACTTCGCCTGTTCACACTGGGGTGTGAGCTGCTTTGCATTTACTGAGAGGTGAGGCAATGCATGAGGAAAGCTACCATGAAGTAGCTGATGTTGCCTGCTGCACAGAAGAGTGTATGTCCAGCCCCTGTCAGTGTCACTGCTTTACGTGCAAACTCCAAGCCTCCCATTGCTGTAATTTCTTGCTGCCCCTGTAAACGCCCCTTGCAGCTAAGGAAGATCCACGCCCAAGTGTGTTTCAGTCCTCAGTGGTTTTGCAATGATGTTGCAGAGCTGTATCCACAAGATACAGTCTGCTTTAGAGAGTTTTCAATTGGTTGTAGCGATTTCTTTCTATTACAGAAGTGATTAAAGTGAACACAGGCAGAGTCTGGAGACTCATATGCCTGCAGGGATGCAACACTGCAGGACTAGCCACACTGTCCTTGTTCTGTATAGCCTGTTCTGACTGACACTTCCTTGACTATCAGAGTTTGTGACTGGTTGATGATTACAATTACCATCAGAGATCATTTTAGTCTTTCGGGCCTTGACAGCCTCAGTTCTGCTAAATGAAGCAGTTTTAGCATACGTTTCTACACTACACTAGAATTACTCATAACTGAAGGTACTTTATGGAGTTAATGCAGTACTGGTAAGATTTTGAAAATTAGTTTCTAAGTCACCCTTATCATGAGACAGAATCTTGGGGGCCAACAACTTGTTCTACCAGATGTTATGAAATCTTAGAGTCAGCACTAATGTTTGTTTGCTGATATCTCTGCAGCTTGAAAACTTTTCCATTTTAATGAGCATTCAGGGGAGAAGCCAGGAGATGTTGAAATTGAGGAGGGCGCCAACTCTGTCTTAAGATTTATGTCTCATGATATGGTGAAGCCAAGCAGAATGTGGAATCATACGATGATAGAATGTCAGGGGCTGGATGGAACCTTGAAAGATCATCCAATCCAACCTTCCTGCCAGAGCAGGATCACCTACGCCTGATCACACAGGAACGCATACAGACTGGTTTTGACTGTGTCCAGAGAGGGAGATTCCACACCCACCCTGGGCAGCCTGTTCCAGTGTTCTGTCACCCTCACAGGGAAAAAATTCATCCTTGTGTATACATGAAACTTCCTGTGCCTCAGCTTCCGCCCATTGCCCCTTGTCCTGTCAGTTTGCATCACCAAGAAAAGCCTGGCTCCTTCCTCTTGGCACTTGCCCTTTATGTATTTATAAACATTGATGAGAGGTCACCCCTCGGTCTCCTCCAAGCTAAAAAGCCCTAGCTTCCTCAGTTCTCTCCTTGTGAGGAAGATGTTCTATTCCCTTAATCGCCTTTGTGGCTCTGTGCTGGACTCTCTCAAGCAAGTCTGTGACCCTTTCGAAGCGGACTGAAACAGTTCTAGGAGTTTGAAATCTATCTAGTCATCTGTAGCACAAAGACACAGGAAAGTGACACTCCAGAAGTGTATTTAGCAGTAGAAACAACTGTGATCCCCTGTGGGCTGCAGATGAGGGAGCTTAATAGCCATCAGCTAACTGTGCAAAAGATTTCAGTGTTGATATATACTATTTGCAGTGAGTTCTCTTACTTCATTGTCCCCCCAGAATAGTTAAATTATGCAGTTTCCTTTTGTTGTGGGATTGAGGTGTAGTTACAAGCAAAAACCAGTTGTGTAAAATTAGGAAAAACATTAATTGAACTGCCTTTTTTTTAGTCCAATTGCTTGAAGATAAGGATAGAACTGCATGTCTATCTACATAGTGAACAGTTATATAAATTAATATAATTATATATAAGTTCTCCCCATCTTATTTTTCTTAGCACTCCAGAACCAACACATTTTGGACAAAATAAGTTATGCTTTTTCTGACATATATATTAACAGAATACCTTTGAAAATTACCATGTTAAGGCCAAATTCTGCTAACAGTCCTCCTTCAGCATCTCCATAAGATGTTATGGCATTATGAACGTATGAGTAGAACTCAGTCTGTTGCTAGAGATAGCATGCAAAAAGGCCCTATCTTGTCTGTGATACCACAAAGTAGTTGCAGACATAGCAGTTATAGGGGAAAGCCCTCAAACCATTTATTTTTATTGGAATTGAGCACATTTGACCAGAGAGTTGTCAAGAAACCATTAATCTGGAGGTTCTGGAGGTTACTTTGGCAAAGGCACTCTTCAAAATTGTCTCGTATTTTAAAAGTAGGATCTTTTTCACAAAGAAAGGGCTTCAGTGGCCTCTCACCCTGGCCATATGCACAAGGGTTTGCTCTGTGGATCTTGATTAAAACTGACATTTTTCCTTCCCAAAACTTCTGACCAACTTTCAGTTCCAAAAGTGCAAGACCCTAGTGATGGCATTGTTAACGTCTGGGGAACAGCCTGAGGAGAGACAACACTGTGGTAAAACAAGGGTTATAAAACATTTATGAATAATAAAAATGCCCCTGGTGGTTAGATTAGAATAAGGGTCTTTGATTTAAAAAAAAAAAAAACAAACCCACAGAAATCAAGGCCTCCCCCAGGGCAAACTCAACTCCAGGAAAATAACAGCAGCACTTTCTGAACTGGCAGAGAAACACACTTTCTTTTTTTTCAGTAGTAGTTGTAACACGAGGACTGTGCCACATTTCCTGCAGGGAGATTTGAAAAGTCATTTTTTACAGCAGCTGGTCTTTGCTTGTAAGAATAAGAATTACATCAGTTCTGACCTTACAGCAACAGGCTTAGGAAGAATAACGTGAACACAGATACCAGCATGATCACTGTCTTGCATCCAGCAGTGTACCTTCACTGATTACCAGAAAAACATTCCTAATTTTTACCAGGCCAAGGGGCTCAGAGTTTGAATTAAAATACTGGAGAGAAGCACAGATTTCAGGTTTTAAAATGGATTTTAATTGATATCCAATGCTGATAAGTTATACAAGTCTTTAATAAGATCGCGTTACCCAGTAGCTTGAACTAATGATAACAGCTGGGCTCACTCTTGGTGCTGTTACATCAAGATATGGAAGTAATTTCATTGACTTAAAGTTACTGATTTTGAATGAAATGATAGCATAGCTCAGATATATCATTACAAATAGCATAGATAATTTCAGAAATCTATGAAAAGAGGTGAGCCAATAACTCTTTTAGCAGATTCATGGTATATACTAAGTGCCCATTTTTATTGCATTGAAGTCGATGCATGTAATACGTATATATCAAAAGAACACATGGCAATAGCAAAGAAATAATCACCATCATGATGTAACTTTTTGAATTGAATTAAAGAACTCCTCCACATTGATATACTTTCTATTTTCAAAATCTTTCTGATTTGCTAGGGTTTCAAGAGCTCTTCTATGCTACCAGTGGTTAGCCACAGTACCTTTGCCCAAGTACCTTTTCTGTTCCTTGGCATCTTTAGCAGTCAGAGATGCTAAAGTGAAACATTTATTGCTCTTCTGTTCTTCTGAGATGACTTCCTGTGCTTCTTAACCCGCAACTATTTCTCAATCATGTCTAGATTGCATGTAAAAATCTTGAAAAGCATGCTTAGTTTTCCACGAGTGCTTAAACAAATTAGATGCTGTGTTCAGATGACTTTTGTGCAGCTTCTGGCAGACTTTTGTTCTGTGAGCTTTCCTCAGCATCATGTAACACCTATACCACTGTACAATTGAGGAGTTTCTAAGATGCAAAAGCATCTCCATTTCAGAATCTCTTATTGCAATGCAATAATAGCGAAAGACCAAAACATTTGATAATAGTAGGTTGCTCTGTCTTTTGCATATAGAGGAAGTTTGCTGTGCAAAGATCAATGTCTGCTTTTTCAAGTTAGCACATCTGAGTGTCTAGGATTTGGTCTTATAATTTAAGATACATTGATCTTGATCTTTGGACATGTTGGTGTCATGCATGTGTTATGGGAAATCATATCAGTGAAGAGAAACTTTGGAAAATGCAGTGTGTGTGGTTTGCCCAAGTCTCGCACTGACATGGCAGCATTGCTGAGGACAAGCAGATTTTCTCTTGAGCTTTTCCTGGTTATCCAATCATTTGGATAATTGATGAGACCATCCACTTTGTGTAGGTGTTTGTGCCTTCCAACAGAAACAGTCTTATGCTTACTTGGAACTGAAGTTGTACTGTCCTTGAGACAAGCCTCTTTGTCATTATTAGAAGAGACTGTTTGATAGGGTTTATTATTTTTGAGGTCCCTAACTCAGATATGTTTGGTTTACTTCTTTTAATGAATGTATTTATCTACATGTTGTTAGGAACTAGTCCCACAGCAGCAGAGATAAAAGATGTCAGGATGATGTTGTCTTCACCTCTTCTGCTGTGTGCTTTTTTTCCCTCCCTGTTTTTCATTTGGTTTCTTGTTTTATAAGGAACTTTGCTCCTTCTATCAGCTTTGAGTATATATATATGTATATATATCTTTATTTGGCATGGGCTTAATGAACTTACATACCATGAGAGTGTTCTCTATCCTCTTGGCTTTCCTTTCTTGTGTTATACTGGCCTTGTTTTTGCACACAGCTTTTCTACAATCACACTGCAAAAAAAGGTAATAAAGTGTGCATGTAGCAAAATAAGGTGGAATCAAGCCCCTTTGTATAGCTGCTCTCTGTCATTTTTATGTGTATCACTCTCTCTCTATTGTCTGTAACAGTATAGAGTCTTCCCTTCCATCAGCTTTATGTTTTCACCATTGTGTTAATTGTTTGTGGTGTATGGATTTTTCAGCAGCATGCAGTGGGAAAGGTCAGCTGTCAGAAACAGGCCTGTCCACAACTGATAAGGCATTCAAGAGATTGTATTTGTCTCATTAAGCACCTTCCCTGTAGACAGGGAGTCTGCTCTGCCGCAGAAAAAAAAAATGAAACGTGAAGGGAAAAAAGCCCAGGATGAAGCTGGAGCATGCGCCAGAAGCACTAGCATGGCCTCCCTCTCAGTCCTGTGTGCAATGCCAAGCTTCCTGTGCTTCCACTGTGCTTACACCTTCATGTGTTTTTGGACATTTACGCTTGCATAGTGTGCATTCGCTCTTGTACTTATACCTGGTCAAGATACTGCCCCATTTTCTTTGTGTACGTACATGCATGTAACCCACCCATGTGGGTGCCCTGAAGTTACGTGTGGGAGATTCCTGCCCTTGTATATATACTGTAAAGTGTACAAGGAAGTTAATTCTTCCATGTTTTACACGTATGCTTGCATAGCCACTCCAAGATGGTTTTGTGCATTTCTTGGTCTATGTAAATCTCTTCACATGAATGCCTGTTTCCTTTCATGCAGTAGCAAAGGGCATATCTCTTTTT
Source organism: Tricholaema leucomelas (assembly GCA_013400475.1). Lineage (NCBI taxonomy): Eukaryota > Metazoa > Chordata > Aves > Piciformes > Lybiidae > Tricholaema lacrymosa > Tricholaema leucomelas. Next base: position 187,262 of record WAAF01001070.1, read on the forward strand.
GTGTATGCGTTCTGTTTGTTCAGATGCATTTTATCTGACTTTCCACAGAAATAGGATGTGTCTGTATCTGTACTGCCTATATCTGCATATCTGTGCTGCTCTGATAAAAAGCATGAACTCACTGCTGTATCCACATAGCAGAAGGCTAGCCTGTTCCTCACTGCATACAAATGCACACATTTCCACTGTTAAATAATTACTGACCGAGGCTGCTCTGCCAACTTCTAATAGTCCCTTGCCTGTGGCTTTGTTTTGAGAAGAATCGTGGTACCTCAAATTGAGTTTGGATACTGCTACTTCCATAAATGGTCTTAATGATGTCTCACAATGAGCATAAATGAAGGACAGCATTAGTGTTTGAGAGTGTATTTTGATACCGTGTCTGTATAGGGGTTCCACATGGATACACTCTCCAATAACGCTAAAGCCGTCAGGAGCTGACATAACCACAGTCTCTGTATTACCAGTCTCACACACTGCTTGCCCACTCTGCATCTCTCTTCCACCTCACTTTTGCTTTTTGCCTTCCTTTGCACCTCCCCTTTCCCATGGGCATGGCTTTCAATACCGCTCACTGGTATTGAAAAGTATAATTTTGTGGATCGTTATTGTGTTATTACAGTGATTAGTGTTAACTAGTTTTCTACTCTCACTTCAGTGCTGGAAGCATGCCCAAAGGGCTCCCTGCACAACAGCAAGCCTGACGCCTGCTGGAAGGCTGCTGCTAACACAAGAGCATGTGCAGGCAGAAACGCACATGCACAGCTGTTAGGCTGCTACCTGTCTGCGGCTGTCCTTCCACTCCCTTTCATTGAGACTCTCCTGCAGTTTGCTCAAAGAGTGCCCTTCAGTCGAAATAAGAGTTTCTTCTCCTACTGGGCTCCTTTAAACGTGCTTTTGTTCTCAATGCACTTTTCATCTGTCTCTCAATGTTAATGTAAATGTTCTTTCTGTTAATTCCTGCAGTCAGTCGTGGAAGACTCCCACCAAAAGCTCCCAACGTTTTTTTCCAAGGCAGGACCAATCCTACCACACATACAGGGAAGGCTGTGATGGCTACTTAATGTTGTTTTCCCTAATTCTGTGGCTTTTTCTAAGGTCAAAATATTTGGAGAAGACCTTGTCTCTGGTATTTTAAGGAACAAAAATCCCACAAGTGCATCCTGTTTTATTAGCTGAATTTTAATGTTCTTGAATCTACCCCCACCAATGACCAGGTCTAAATACTTAGCATGAGAATCAGGATTTGGTGTTTCCTTTCTGGTTCTTTCTTTGATAGACTAGTGTGAAAGTTGGAGATTGCAATTGGGGTACAGATTGCTGCTGAAGAATACTCAGTTTCAAGTGGTAAATATGTTGTTCATAGTTGACATGCAAATTGCTTCAGTTTTATACATATATAAAACAATGGCACTTTTGTTCAATGAAGTATGTAAGATGAAAAGCTGGTGAATGAAGAGTTTAGCTGTACACTGGCATGCTGCATTGCCACCTATTCTACATGAAGGGCAGAGAGTCTGGGTGAGAATCCAGCAGCAGACAAACCTCTGTGAGAGCAGGGCTGGTGAATATGTTCTTCAGTTTTGTGTTCTTGATGCTGCAATGTTCTCTCTCTGGTCACTTTGCACTGCTCTGAATGTTCATTCTGTAAAGAGATATTTCTGCTGGGTGGTAGGTTCAGAAACCAACATCCTTATGTTTTAGAATGATGCACTGGGAAATTAAACTGAAAGAAATGCAGAACAACATAAAAACATTCTGCCAGGCAACCAGCAACAGAACAAGGGGACAGAGTCTCAAGTTGTGCCGGGGGAGGTATAGCCTGGCTGTTAGGAGGAAGTTCTCCACAGAGAGAGTGATTTGCCGTTGGAATGGGCTGCCCAGATAGGTGGTGGAATTGCAGACCCTGGAGGTGTTCAAGAAAGGACTGGATGAGGCACTTAGATCCATGGTGTAGTTGATTGGCTAGGGCTGGGTGATAGGTTGGACGGGATGATCTTGGAGGTCTCTTCCAACCTAGTTGATTCTATGATTATATGATTCCACAAGGAAAAATAAAAACAGCAGCAGCGGGAGTTGTCCTTCCCTGTGCTCAGCAGTGAGGAATCCAGAGGAGTCTTTGTGTCCAGATTAGCACCATGGTGTCTTGACAAAATTAGTAGCAGCACCTTGCTTTTCTTGCTTATTCTGGGGTTTGGGAGTGAGAGCAGAAAAAATTGTTCAGATAAATGTAAAGAAAAAAGTATACTTTGTTCAACCAAAACAAATTGTGACTTTATCTGAATATATCAAATTTCTTCTGGCAAATTACTTTTAACATTGATTTATTCAGCATCACTTATTGAAGAATAAATTTGTTTCATGCTTTTATTTAAAAATAAAGTGATACTTTTTTGCAAAATGTATTTTTAAGGAAGTGTAAAACAAAATTGTTAGATTTCAATTTGCGTTAATCGAGTTATCATCATGGGATTGGGTTTTTTTTTGTCTCTTTAGCCAGCCAGCTGATCAGATCATAAATAACAAGCACACCTTGAAGCATATAGTGCCACAGTCAGACTGGTACTCTGCCTTGCAAATGGCAGAGAATGCAGTATCACACGCTGATACTAGCACGCTTGTTTGTAGTCAGCAAGCAATGGAAAATAGGTGGGCAGAAGGATACCCAGAACATTCTGTACACTGCATATACACTGGACTGTCATGTGCTTTCTCTTCATAGAAATGGACCATTTCTTATTCTGCAGAGAAGTTTTATTAAACTCTTAGATCGTTCTTTTCCCATAGGTCTCAAGGACTTAAGCTATATTTTTGTTATCTTTGTGGAACAGATGGAGACAGCTGAGGTTAATTAAGTGCCTCAGGTTGCACAGTAAATCAGTGGCAAAGTCGAGGACAGAGTGGTCAGGTTCTGGCTTCTATACCTGTAGTTTGTCATTTGGATCAATTTTGGTAAGCAATAAAAAACAAATCTGTGTTACCATTATGCTATACTTTATGTGGCCATATTTATTATTTTCCATTATTGTTGTACTAATATGTTTATCATCAAAGCACTTTGGTGGAAAGATTTTACAAATGCATTTTTCATAATGCATTCAGTGCTGCTGAGTGAATTCTGTAGTAAATGGTTCGTTCACACAGATTCAGATTCTTCAGAATTTTTTTGTTTCCCTTCAGAAAAAGAAAGAAAAGAGAGTTTGGAGAATCAGTAGGGAATTTGTGGCTCATAATATTGATGAATCTAGGTTTAAATAATCTCTGTGGACTAGCTAGGAGATTTTCTCTGATACATCTGCTTTATTTTTTTTATTCCTCTTGGAAGAGTTGAAAGGACATTAATACCTTGCTGAGAAAAGAAGAGTTTTCCAGGGTTGAGAAGCCAAATACCTTTTCATTTGTGTGAATTTTTGTTTGTTTAGATGGTATGAACTTCAACTGCATATTTAATGAGTGTGTATTCCAGAAATGAAGCAGTTGTCCTTCTAACAGGCTGTTAGCTCTATCACTGATACGTGAATGTGATGCATGGAAACTGCTTTGTATGTGTTCTGTTAGGCATGTTAGCTGGTTGACAATCAGACACTGATAGTCCTCCTTTCTTTGGGTTAAAGATTCATGCACACACATGCTTGTTCATTCCCTTGGCTCTTGCTCTTTGCAGTGCCCCAGATTCACCAGGAGAGACCTAAGTCACTTTGCAAGGTTGGTTCTGGATCTCTTAGACATGGTTTGCAGTGCAGGATATCGGAGCCTCCTCTGTGTTTGAGCTGGCCCAGAGAACAGCACCCAAGGACACATGCAGCAACAAGCAGAGGTGAAACCTGCAGCTCCAAAGTACTTGTACCGTATCTTTAGAGAAAGTATCTTTCTCCTGCTTTCAGTAAAAGCTTTGGAGCTCAGGAAATAATAGATTAGTCAAGTTTGACTGAAAGGCTAACAGTCATTGTATTTCTAGGTCTCCCTGATCTCTTCTGGGCTTAAATTTGAGGACTTTTTACAAGCATTTTTCCTTTATACTCAAAGGGTAGCATGTAAAGCAGCAGATAACAGGGGAGAAGGTGTGATTCATGCCAGGTACTTGGTGTTCTCTGGTGTAACATAATGCTGCTTTTGCTCTTACTCGTGAGATAAAAGAGCTTTTTGAACAATATCAGAGCTGTTACACCAGGCAAAATTTGAGTTAAGCACTGACTCCTGAGTGCATGTTGTCTTGGGCTCCTAGGCTAATGTTGCTCTTTGCATGTCTTATACATGATGTGAGATGTCCTACATTGATTCTTACCTACACTGTTTCAGATGTTGTTACTGTGATTCTTCTCTGCTTCCAGGTTACCAAGTATGTAGATACAGTAAGTGACAGTGAGAGGCCTAAGGAAACAATAAATGACACTAACTTTACTCAGAATGGTTTAAAGCTCGTAAGCATTTGGGAAACTACTCTTTTTGCTATGAGACTCCAGCTCAGCACTTAATCTTCTCTATTATAACCTTTTCCTGTGATTTTCCAACAGCGAAGACAATTTTTCTGTTGAAAATTTATTCCCATAATTTTATGGAAGTTGGAAGTAATATTCTCGTAAGGTCTTTCTCAATGCAGAAGGTTCAGTCATCTCATTGTGATGTAAAGATGACCTAGACATTCCTGCTTTACAGTGTGTATATATGACTCTCAAAGCTTCCACATAACAGTATCACTGGCGGTGATACTTGGAAGACTCTTCAGGCATAGAAGAATATTTTTGCACATTTTTCATATGTATCTGCACAGATATCTGTATAGATACATATGTATCTGTATAGATACATTAATATCTGTAAGACTTCCAAACAACTGTTTGGTTTTGACAATTAAAAGCACAAAACTGTGTATGCGAGGGAGAGAGAACAGGACCTTATGAGAGGGTTTAATTAATGGTGTAATTGATTCAATCAGGTGGTGTGAAGAATGATTAGACTAGGAAGAACAGAACTATTTGGATGTATTGTTTTCCCTGCCCAAAGGCTATATAGCAGGAATGCAACCAAAGGATTTAGACAGCTTAATGGAAGAGGCAGTAATCTGCTGTTTAGCTATTACTGGAGTATGTCACCGTCTTTAACAGCCTGACTGTTACTAAATTATCCATCTTCGTTTTGAGAAGATGGATCTGGGTGAGCTACTTTCACTGCTTCTGAAGGCTTTCATTAGGGTTCCAGCATTCAGTCATTGGACAACTCTTCAGGAGGGTGATGGAAATAAATAGCCTTTTTTGTCCTTCAGAGATGTTGGCTGGCTTGCTTTCTGTGACATTTGATGTACAGTTTCTCCTCCTTTAACCTCTGAGGGAACATCAGATACATGAGAAAGTGACTTGGAACATAAATCATGCATTGTTCTGTAAGGTAGTTGAAGATCATAGCTGTTATAGGTGATTCCCTGGACAATCCTGCCTAGAACAGAATTACCTCCTAGTACAGTTCATGAGAATTCCCCCAGACAGAGGATCTGCCACATCCTTTGAGGGGTGATGTCTTGATCTCCCACAGTTATCATCTAGAATAGCTTCTAAGTCTGTTTTCCCCTTAGTACATGTGGTTGACATGCAGAATTTATTCTTTCCAAGCTTTGTTACAACTCAAATATAAATATTTCCTACAGCTCAGATGGGATTTTAAAACTTTAGGTTTATTTTTCCTGGTGTAAGGATTAGTATAGAAAGGAGGAATACCTGTAAATTTCAACAGTACAGGAAGACAACCACAAAACTTCAGCCCAGAAACACTGAATTCAATTATGCTTGCTAGCATTGTGTTATTAGCTAGTCATTCTGTCAGAACTAAATTAGGTAGTTTCCTTGTGGTAAATGTCATGCTGCTGAAAGTGTAGCTGATGCCCGATTGCAGTACGTTCATAACTACACAGCTCAGCTTTAATACTCTATTGATTCCACAAGCATATCCTCAGGTGAGAAGGGCCTGTTGTTCAAGCAGCAGGACTAATGCCAACAGTGAGATCTTCAGCTGTTGTTTGCTTCCTTGCACTTAGGCCTTCTGCATAGCTGTAGTTTACTACCCTGTGTCATGTTGTGCTGGTTTTGGCTAGGGTAGAGTTAATTTTTTTCGTAGTGAGTTTTATGGAGATATGTTTTGGATTTGTGCTGGAAACAATCTTGATAATTCAGGGATGTTTTAGTTATTGCTGGGCAAAGCTCACACTAAATCAAAGACTGCTCCTCATACCTCTCCACCAGTGAGCAGACTGGAGGTGCACAAAAACTTGGAGGGGACACAGCCAAAACAGCTGACCCCAGCTGACCAAAGGAGTGTTCTGTGTCAAATGTAGTCATGCTTAGCAAATAAACTAGGGAGAAAGCTGGCTGGGGTCCATTGCTTGGGGACTGGCTGGACATCAGTCAACTGTCAGTGAGCAATTGCTTTTCATTTGCGTCACTTATCCTTCTTGGGTTTTATTTAGGTATGTGAATGTGTCAGAAAATAAATAATGAATTTAGGTTAATATTAATGAGTGCAGTGGAAGATTTAATTGCTCACATATGGTAACCTGCTTTCAGATTCTGAGCTTTATAAATGTGTCTGGTATTAACAGTTAAAAAGGAAAGCTTGCAAATCGCATATAAACCAAGAATATGCAATCATTCTAAATGCTGTTTTAAGTAAATAGTATTTTATATGGTTGCATGGTCACACTTGAAAAAAGAGATCGTAAATTCAGAGTAATATCACTTAGGATACTTAGTTTCACATCCCTGTAAAACTAGAGCTTGATATATTGAGTCACATAATACAAACAAAGGATTGCTGTTGAGTTCAATTTGGATTTTAAGTTTAGCTATTCTAGGTTTGCTGTGCTGCCATGCAGAAGTTCCTTGCTACTCTACTGTTGTTTAAAGAATATAGAATCTGTAAATATTACTGCAATTTGTAGAGCCTACAGAAATGTCTGACGCAAGGGTCATGAGCTAACAAATAACAAGCACCACTCTCTGGTCTTCCAGACATGGCTAGATTGTGTCTGAAAGTGTATGGAAGTACTGTGAGGCCTGCAACTTACTCAGTGCTTTTTCTCTTCATGTGTGTGTGGAGAGGGCTCGTACCCCCTTTTCCCCCTCCATGCTGTTGGGCAATTCTCTTGTGCTTTATGGTGATAGACATTCATATATGGCAGTGTCCTAACAGGTACCTGGTTAGTAGCCTTTGATGTGACCTGATTTGTAACTTGGAGGACACAATCAGGCGCTTCAGGAATTAGAGCCTCATCTGTGCACTGAAGCCTTTCATGAAGCTGGTAAGCCAATCATCCATATGACCACTGATAATCTGTTTAGGAATTGGTGGTTTGGAGAGCACTATTTTGGAGCAATTTTGATCTTGGGAGTTGCGCCTGTAAAACATGCAGTGGACAGGTGTGAGTTGCATTGTCCAGTGAAGCCCAGAGGTACTCTGGAGGAATCATGCCTATGGTTAGAACATAGGCCTCAACCCATGACACAACACATGGAACAGAAATAGGAAGGCTACAAAGGTGGTTCACATCCAGAATCCTATGTGTGACAAGGGTCAGCCGGAGGTGACTGGAAGAAACAGGCATGTAGATGAGCACAGGTTGCAAGGTTGATAGCACCTTGTATTAAAACCACTGGTACAGCTAAGAGTAGTATCTCTCTGCATTTGCTCTGCTCTGTTTTGATGAGTCTGCCATGGTTGCCTTAAATTACTGTTTAGACTTCTAATCTACTCTTTGCCGCCTTCTTTGTACTCAGTAGACCGGTGAGATTTCATCTAAGTGATTGAGAAAGTGAAAATGAGCCCTGTTAATATGTCTTGTACCGAGTGAACAATCAACCCCCCACGCCTCCCTTCCCTAAGACATCAAATGTGTATTCAGTTCCTCACACATCTATGGCTGTGGGAAAAAAGACTCAGTCATAATGATTGTGTTTGACTCCTGCCCTCAGATGCTGGCTGTTTGATGGGAATTACCTGCAGGTACATAGAGCATGTGTCCAACTTGATTGTAACACGTTCCCTTCTGATGAATCAGGAGTGACTAGGCAGGGGAATTATCATTGTGAGGAGGGTTGTTAAGCACTCGTCTCTGACTTCCAGAACCACAATCAATATCAGCTCTCTGTGCTTAGGCTGGCTGAACACTGACAAAAGCACATGCACTCCTTGGTGGTAGTTAAATGTGTTCAGAATAGAATCACAGAAGCAAGCAATGTGGAGGAGACCTCCTGAGGCCCGTGTAGTCCAACCAATAGCTCAGAGAAGGTCCAGTTATAGCAGGCAGCACAGGACTGTGCATAATCAAATTTTACTGTTTCTAAGGATGAAGATTTCACGTCTCTCTAGGCCCATCCTAGTGTTTGACCATCCTCAAAATGAATAATTTTTTTGCACAGAACGAGAATTTCTTGTGTTGCTGCTGTGCTGTTGCCTCTCATCGTTATTCTGCAGACCTCTGAGAAGCATTTGGCCTCATCTTCTCTATTCTCTCCCATGAAGCTGTTACAGAGAGCAAGAGAGCAGTAAGATCTCCCTTGTGTTGTGTCTCCCTGAGACAGAAAAAACCCATCTCTCTCAGATTCTCCACACACATCACCTACTCTTGCACCTCGAGAGCTGTGGTAGCTCTGTGCTGAACTCACTCCAGTATGTTGAAGCCATTTTCATTCAGAGAGTGCAATACTGGACAGACTACTCCTGATGTGATCTCACAAGTGTCCATTAGAGGAAGAATCACTTCCCTCAGCCCACTGGCTGCATTCTTACTAGTATAGCCCTGGACATGGCTGGCTATTGCTGAGCAGGCAGGCATTGTTGGCTTGTGCTCAGCTGGTCCACTGGGCCCCCCAGGTCTTCTGTAAAGCTGCTTCTGGGCCACTTGACTCCCAACCTGTACTGTTGCATGGAGAGGCTGAGGGAGCTGGGGTTGTTTAGCCTGGAGAAGAGGAGGCTCAAGAGTGACCTCATTGCTGTCTACAACTACCTGAAGGGAGGTTGTAGCCAGGTGGGGGTTAGTCTCTTCTCCCAGGCAACCAGCATCAGAACAAGGGGACACAGTTGTGCTGGGGGAGGTATAGGCTGGACATGAGGAGGAAGTTCTTACCAGAGAGAATCATTGGCATTGGAATGGGCTGCCCAGGGAGGTGGTTGAGTTGCTGTCCCTGGAAGTGTTCAAGAAAAGACTGGATGAGGCACTTGGTGCCATGGTCTAGTTAATTGGCTAGGGCTGGGTGATAGGCTGGACTGGGTGATCTTGGAGGTCTCTTCCAACCTGGTTGATTCTGTGATTCTGTGATTCTTACTGTTTGCCCACAGGGGTGTATAAAGCTGCATGGTTTGCTTACATAAGTACAAACACATGTTACTACTGCCTTCAAAGTGTCTAAATTTTTTTTTATGAGTTCATTCTGTGATAACCTTAATCAAGACTGCAAAACTCTCTGCTTAAAGCAGACCTGCCACTTGAGGATAATATGTGTTCACATTGCAACACTGTCCTGTTTTGTCACTGCCATTTCATGCCATGAGAGTGCAGATTTTACCATGTAGTTATTTTTAAGAATGGCTATGACAATAAGTATTTTCCCTTCAGTCTTGTACTTGTAAATTTTAGGTAATCTGTATTAGTGTTATTAAATGAGACATAGTGAAGCAGAAAGTGCTATTAATGTCAACAGCATCCTCACTTGCCTTATGCAGTGAATTGTAAGCAATGATACCTCGACTGCTTTTACCAGGTAGTTTACTCATGCTAAGACTCACTTTCACATATGGGAGTCAGAAAGGCACTGCAAATGGAGGGAGGGGGTCTGTATGTCTGTACAGTTTCATTTTAAGTACCATTTCCCTTCAGATTGCACTGGTAGAAATGGGTAACATGCAGCCCTTCTGTAAGCTTTACCATCACCTTCCTGTATTTCTTTCACTGGGTAAAACTGGGGTACACAGCCGGCTCTAGTTGTGAGCATTGCACAGCAGCAGAGCTGGCTCTGAATGACTGTGGAAACCCAGGTATTGGGAGCAAACTTCCAGCTCACACAAAGGATTTTTACAGTATTGAAATGCTGCCTCCAGTAGCTGAAAAACTAGTTCAGTCATTTCCCTTACTATACTTAAGATATTTTTTTCTTACTGACAAAATATTTCCTGTCATGTGCTGTGACTAATTTCCCAATGTTTATTTTTGCTGTATGAAAAAGATGCTTGTCTAGTACAGAGTTTCTAGATAAGGTGATCAAACAGGTGAAGTTCTGAGAAGTGTTTACCAGCAATATCATTACTTATGTCTGTGGACAGAATGCTTTATGTCTCATGCTCTCAGAAAAGGAAACTGAGGATGCTTTTTGTGACTGTCTTGTCTGCTTGATCTCTCATTCAGCTGAGAGAAAGGGGGAGCTCTGTCACGATTATATTCTGATGCCTGTCTTAAATTACGTGGCAGATGGGTTAAGATAATGTCAGACAACATTACTGATGAATCTAAATACTGATCTTTGGGAAATGTTGGTTTCTTTGGAATAACGTGTATAGGATGGCCACGCTATGAATAGCAGAGTTTTCCATCATTCTCCAAAAAGAAAGGTGCAAAGTGCCTTATAGCAGTGTCATTAAATATACTTTTCCTGGCCTCTGCTGCGTACTTTTGAATGATTCCTATGGTCACAGTGCTGCAATAAAACTGAAAATGGAGTGCCTTTGGTACCAAGGACCCTGCTGTTAATTCTCCTGATAGCCATATTACAAGAGGAGCTGTAGAGTCATTAGCATGTCATGATATATAGTTGTATAGAACACTAATAGCGCAGTGGGATTGCTTAGAAATTTTACACGAGTCTTAAATCTCTTCTTGGCTGACTGCTGAATAGTTCCTTTATGGTCCTTCTTTTCCAGCGCGAGATGAGAACATGGCCACCTTCCGTGGTTCCGAATACCTTTGCTATGACCTGTCGCAGAACCCCATCCAGAGCAGCAGCGATGAGATCACTCTCTCCTTCAAGACATGGCAACGCAACGGGCTCATTCTGCACACCGGCAAGTCAGCCGACTACGTCAACCTGGCCCTGAAGGATGGCGCCGTCTCGTTGGTCATTAACCTGGGATCTGGGGCCTTTGAGGCCATTGTGGAGCCAGTCAATGGCAAGTTTAACGACAACGCGTGGCATGACGTTAAGGTGACACGCAACCTGCGGCAGGTAATGGTGAAGGGGAGAAAATGCTGGGGATATTTTTGTTCTCTTTGATTGGGATGGACAGCAGGTGGGAGAGAGTGATGGAGAAATGGGGACACTCAGTGAAATTGCTAGAGTTTCTCCATCTTTACTAGATCTTGGTATCTAAAAGACAGCAAAAGAACATTAGATAATGAGAATTTATCCCTATTGCAATATCTTATTTTCCACTTGATTAATTTTCTTTTTATTTCCCCCTAGTCTGATTTAATAAAAACTTCTGACATTACTTTCATCTCCTTTTTCCTTTTATCTTTTTCTGTTCTCCTTTTCTCTCTCTCTCTCTTTCTAAAATGTTATTATTTCCTTAATTATGATTCAATCGTATTTATAATTTTCATGTTACTTTTACCACTGTGGAAACAGAGATTTTTTTCCAACACCAGCCAAGACTCTACACCTCTCCTCTCTTTCTTTCAGTTTTGTTTATTGGTTTAACCATTGCCATGATGTCATAATTCTAATTCTTCAAGTCTTTTTTTTCCTCCTTTTCTTTTCCCTGTGTGCGCATGTGACTGTGCAGGTATGCAGGCTGGTGGGTATGTGTGTAATTATTTTAACTTTAAACCTTTGGAATTAATTGGCTGGAGTGTTTCTGAGTCTTCTTGATTCTCTGTTCTTCTTTGCTTCTCTTAATTTTCTCCCCTTCTTTCTATAATGAGATTCTACTATTTTTTTTTCCCCCTGTGTCTCTGCCTATGAGACTCATCTGTTGGCTGTCAGGACTGGAAAAGCAGAAGAATCATTAAAGTCAAGCAAACCCAGATCAGTCCAGCACCTTACAATTCCACTTTGGCCAAGTTTTTATGGTTTTTCCACTGTGATTTTGCATATCTGCGTGCTGCTTTTCTGAGCAGACAACTCTATCAAGTAATGTATTTGGTAGTAGGCTAGTCTTAAAATCCTGAAGCCTTCCTCATGAAATATAAATTCAGGTATAAACAGATACAATAAAATTAAATAATCTTGCTCTGAAAATTGGCAGATATATCAAGTCACTAAGGCCCATCCACTGCATGATAAATGAACTTTACCTTGTGAATAGGATTTGTTGTTTGGTGTTTTGCTAATTGCTAGAGGCAGCAGAAATAGCTTGCAGACTAAAATTTTGAAATCAGTTTTTGAAAACAATATGATCTGTTTACTTGCTCTTTAATGGGAATATTAACACAGCATTTAAGTGTTTTATTTAAGCTTGTGCAATGTCATTTGCTGACAAAAAAGCTTTTGTGGTAATGCTTTACGGTAGCTAAGGTAAAATGTGTCTCTGAGTTTAGAACAATCAGTGCCAGGGATCAGAAACAGTCTAACACTAGTGGATGTCAGGGAATAACTTACCTGTTACAGGGATTTCATATAATTATTTTAAATAGTTGGGTTTGGGGCTGGAGATACTTGTTTTTCCCACATGAATCCCTGTATTTCTATGTTCTTGTGGTGTCTAGGTCTCTGACAGAAATACTCTGTCATCAAACTTTCATGAGGTTTCTTATGTATGGCAAGATGAGTCCAATTTCAGTAGTTTTTATGCAGACTTAGATTTAATTTCTTATGCAGTGGATGGGTCTTAATGATCCTTCTTCCCTTAAACATTTGTGTCAGTCCAGTAGAGGGAGAGGCACCAAGTAGTTGAGGCTTGTCAGCCTGGAAGCGTGAGAACACATGGCTTTATTTTGTGCACATTTTGTTTTTAGGTTGTTTCCAGAGTGGCTGGTCTCTAAATATCTCAGCATAACTTACTGATCATTTTAGTTAATCATACTTTTTTATTTTTGTTTGAAATGGATTTTCAATGGGAAAATGTGCCCAAAATAAAACACAGCCTTGCTTCATGCCAGGTTTGGTATGGTTCTTGAAGAGGCAGGAAGTGAGTAAGGGTTGCAGACAAAACTATGCCTTGGAAATTCTCAGTTTCCTAATCATTTAGCTATAGTCTACGGCTAAATGGAAATATCTCTGTGTTTCTACACCTTGAATTAGACTAGGACAGTACTTTGGCAATTATTAGAAAACAGGTGAATCCTTTGGCAGTTAAGTAGCACCACAGTTTTTTAATCCTCCTGTTCACTGTGGATGTTTTTATGTGATCCTGAATTCTTACAGGATTCAACTTGACTAGACAAGAGAGAGAATGTTTTAATAGAATGGTTCCTTCCAAAGAAAGGCCAGTCTTAAAGTCAAATTAAAAATAAGTAATAGTGGTCATTTGTGGTCTGATTTTATAGACAGGCATGGCAGAATACAATTCACCCAATAAATATCAGGAATGCTGGATTTAATTTTTTTTTGAGTCATCTTTTCCCTGGATATGTGTATTTTAACTTCTGACCAAGTTCAGGCTCAAAATTGAGACATTGACCCAGAACCTAAAACTGTCCAGAAACTGTGATTGGTGAGGCCTTGAGGAGAAGCAATCCTGGTAATTCTGAAAGTTGGTAAGTTTAACTGCAATTTTCAATAAGGAGAAACCTCAAATTCTGCAGCTTTCCTGTCAGGCCTTGTGCATTCTTACTTTTCTTCCTACCTAATAGTACCAAATAAGTCTTAAAACTCTTCAATCTTCAGGATAAAGGCATTGGAAAAGATTGAAACTTGAACAACTAGTAACTTTTGAATATTTGCTATGGGCATTGCTCAGGACACAGCTAAGAGTGGTCACTCTGTATCTTGACTTAATAAATGCTTCATTTAACAACAACAAAAAGGATGAAGACAGCATTCTAAGTAAAGCACAGAATGAAGCAGTTTTTCTCCATTCTGACGGCAGCTTCCAATAGCTTTTGTCTCCTGGCTTTGTCTGTGTGTACATGAGAGGGAGTTTTTCTATCTGTAAAATACTTCACCATTTTTCAGACAGTCTGTGGACCTGTGATGTCCTTTGACATCTTCATACAGAAAATATGATAAAGTCTAAGATTATTTATCATTTATAAAATTATGCAGTTTTTTTCCTTTATTACATCCAAGATGATGTTGTATATCCTAAATAGGTCTGCATATAAGAAATTATCTACTCTTCATCTTTTGTTACTTAAAGTTGCAGCATAATATAGGTAATTTGGGAGTCTTGTTTCCAGCTATGCTTGTGCTTTCTCAAAAACCCCCAACATCTCAAAACCAAATGAAAAAAAATCTAGTAAAAAACATTGTTCCTGAATATTGAAGCTTTTTAAGGAAGTCAGTAGCCTTCTTTTAACTGGAAATAAATACTTTTTTTCTTTAAAGTGAACTTTAAAAAATAATTATGAATTTGAAGAATAAGATCAAAACCTAATCCAGTTCCAGGTAAATGGGTTATCAGCAGCTTCAGGATGCTCTATAGTCTTGTCTTCTGCTCTTTTTTGGGGGGATGGGAGAAGAAGGAGGAAGATATACATAATTTTTTGTCTCTTAGAATTAGGACAGAACTGTAAGTAGTTGGACTTTTGCCTGGTGTTTTTTTTTAATTGTTAAACGTTTTGTATCTAATCTAGGTGAGTCCTAAATGCTGTTTTTTTTTTTAAGATCAGATGACTATCACAGCAGTTAATTTTCTTAGAAACAAACCGAGTGAAGCCACAGATTCCCTTGAGTAGTGATTGTTAATGTCAAAGCAAATCTCCATGTTTATCTTATTATTACAATTAAAACGAAGCCCTTTCTGCCTTGTGAGGAACCTTTACTAGAAATAGGATCATGGCTGTGTCTTACCAAAGCTGTCAGAGTGTTTGGGGCAGTGTGGTCTGATGGGAGGAGAAGAGGAGACTGAAGCACAGACTTCTGTGTCTGTCTTCAGATGTGCGGCTCTGTCTCATTTTTAGCATGCTCTCCCTTCCATTCCATACTCCAATTCCCTAGTTTATAAAAATGGATTTACTAACACAACACATCACTGTGAGAGAGACTTCCTTGATGAAGTCTGGATTTTTTGATCTTATACTGAAGTACAGAATATTATTTCATCCCCATAGAAAAATAAAGTAGACTTTGGACTTTATGTTCAATGCCACAAAGATTTCACAAACTCATTTATTTAGTCAATATACAATTCACTGAAGAAAATTGCAAGAAGACCATTTTTACGTGAGTCAGTGTAGATCTTGCTTGTGTGATTGAGGACAGTTCTTGCCAACTTCAGTCACACTGGAATGAGAGCTTGGAGCCTCCATGGGCTCCAATGTGCTATTGATACTGATGCTAGTCTCCATGCAAAACCTGCTATAAAGATCTCAAGTTCTCCAGCTTCTAAAAAGTAAACAAGAAACAATCTGTAGATTCAAACAGCTGTCATCTGCGTTCCTTGGGAGGAATTAACAAAGCACCTGCAAAGTTCTGCTAAACCCCTCTGAGTGAACTGACTGGTGAACTCTCCTAGCTCCTTTATAACATAGATGCAGTATGAGAGGAAAGACTCAAATCTTGTCCATCTTCTCTCTTCAGCCTTGACACAATTTTGCTTAGACAATTACTCAACACATTTCTTCCTACCGTAGGAGAAATTCAGTTCCGATAGTCTCAGATGACACAAGTGGGATACAGCAAATGGCCAAGGACAAGCATTTTTTTGTGTGCTTCTCCTGAAAGTCACAGACTCACCTGCTTTTAAACAAACCTGCAGATTGGGAAACTTGGAAGGGACACTCAAAGTCTTCTTATAAAGAAATGATAATGATGACTATATATATATAAATGAAATGATAATGATGACTCAAAGTCATCTTTATCTGTATCCCTGAGCCAAGGGAAATATTGGCCTGCTTGTGATACTGTGCAACAATGAGGGTAGTGAGGCTTCCAAGAGGAGCAGGAATGTAGGTGGGTGGTAGTGGGTGGAAGAAGGGAGTCACGGTTGGATTTTGTGCTGAAGGGGTGAACTGTGTACTGTATGTGTGTATCTCCAAGGATAAGGTTCTTGTTTGAGGGGAACACTTTGATGGGCATTTGAAGAGTAAGTATTGCATTATTTTAACTTTGTTTCAGTCCTGGATAATGTATATGAGGGTTGAAGTTAACGACTAATACCAGGGTGGGAAGAGTAGGTGGCACCCTTCTTCTTTTACAGTCTAGATGGCATGGTTCCCCATAGAGTCCTGGTCATGTTGTCCTCTTTCTCACTTCGTGTGTCTCAGGTGCCCCACGCCTTTTTTTGAAAGACTAACACTAGACCATTCATGCAATGTGTCATTTTTACTAACCAACTAATGTACTAACACCCTAACGACTCATCTTTGCTTTTAGTTATTTTAATTAACAATCGTTCTGTTCACGATTTTTTAATTTCCTTTCTTCCCCCTTTTCCGCAAAGCACTCAGGCATTGGACACGCTATGGTANTTAATTTTGTTTTCATTTCATTGAAAACACTTTTTTTTCCCACTCTTTTTTTTTTTTAATTTCCTCCATTTTTGATGGAAAAATGACAACAAAACCAACTAACAGAACTCTTCTGGAAATGGGGTTTGACATTTCTTTCACTATTTTCCTCACCTCCATCTTTAGTTTCTCTTTTCCATTCTAGTGATAAATTACTGAGGGTTTTGTCCCTTGCTTTGAAGCTTAGCTTCCTCTTGGTTTGGTTTTAATTTTGCTTTTTCCTCCTTTTTTTTTTTTTTTCCTTTTTTTTTTTTTTTTCCTCTGAAGGTTTCTAGATCAGAACCATTGCAGGGCCTCTAGTCCGTGGTGGTGAAGGCTCTCTTTTTCTCTCATCCTTTTGTTGTGGCAAACGGCTATTAGAGGCAAACTGGCCGGAGTTGTCCTCTTTCTCCTATTTTTCCCCCACTGCCCTCCCTCCTCTTTCTCTCCTTCTTCTCCTCCCTCTTGCTCTCTCACTTTCTCTCTCTCTGACCTCTACCTGCTGTGGCCAACAGGAGCTCAGCCAGTTGTTTGTTTCAGTACACACTCTCTGCATGGCATGTCCACGTCTGGTGACTCGCCCGTCTCCTCCTGGCCTCGATCTATTTTCCTCCATCTTCACCTTTAACTACTAACAATATCTAAGCAAAACACCTAAGATTCACTTGCTCCTCTCCCCTAACCCTGCCCTTCCATCCTCCCTTCATCCTCCATGTGTTTGGGGTTAGAGGTCTTGGGGACATTTCTGTTCGTTTTTTGTTTTTTTGTTTGTTTGTTTTTTTTTTTAAATTATTATTATTTTGAGGTTTGTTTGGTATTTTTATTTTTGATTGCATGCAAATGTAAAATAGTTTTCTCTCTCCTTCTCCCTCTGTCTTTCTCTTTCTTCCTGTCTTCTTTTTGAGCTTCAGATATATTGGCATGAGAAGTGCAGTGTGTGCACGCTTTGTGTTTTCTTTCTTTCTCATCTCTGCTTCCTTCACACTTGTTGGTGTGTGGTTGATTTATTTTGATTGTATTTTAGTTTATTTCTCTTTTTTTTTGGTACCTTGGTTATGAGTTAGTTTGTAATATATAGTTCTTTTAAATTTTAATTTGTTTTTGGTTTGGTTTGGTTTTTTTGGTGGTGGGTGTGTATGTCTCTCTAGGTACATGGCATGCACATCCATAATGTATGGAAAGTGAGATCCCTCCCACCCCCTCCCTGAATGCATGATTGTCAGTGTGCTGTGAGCAAAAGAAACATAAAAAATACAAAATACCAACCTCGTCTTCATTAGTGTTTTGGTTTGGTTCTTTTTTTTTTACTAACAACCATAACTAACTGTAATCATTAAAATAAATACTAATTAATCATAAAATCAGCTAACATGAGAAATCTCTTTTGAGGGCAGTTCCATTTTCTGGCCTGGATAGATGGAAAGCATCTCGATGGGTAGACTGCTGGGTCAGACTGACAGTGGTGACACACCGGAAAGGGGAGAAGGAGATGTGGAGCATTTCCATTGTGGATAAAGCAGACCAGAAAATGGAGCTTAGCTGAACTAAAAAAATGCATACCAAATCTCCACAAAATCCTTAATAAAACTGACATAAAAATGTAGGAGAGGTAATTCATTCTGTTCAGGGTTGTAAGGTCATTGCCTGGGATTTTCTTTGTTGTGTCCTTTGAACAGGTGACAATCTCTGTGGATGGCATCCTTACCACCACGGGTTACACACAGGAAGACTACACCATGCTGGGCTCGGATGACTTCTTTTATGTAGGAGGGAGTCCCAGTACTGCTGATTTACCTGGCTCTCCAGTAAGCAACAATTTCATGGGCTGCCTCAAAGAGGTAACTGTTTCAATTCATTTATTTTTCTTCTGTGCTTTGAGTTTTCAAAGTCATTGCTCTTTCCTACCTTTCATTATGCACTCCATTTCTTTCTCTGATGCTAAATGTTATGCTGATACTGCATAGTCTCTAAGGCTGAATGTGTCATTCTGCTGGACAAGATACATCAGCTGTAAAACGCAGGAGTTTATGGTTGTATTCAGACTTCTAGTGCTCAGATTACAGACAGAATACCCATGGTAGTAGCAGATGTCTTCTGTAAGCAATTCAGAAGAAAGCACTGCCGTCTTTTGAGCACTGAAGCAACAGTGATTAAAAAATAGATAAATGGCCTTTGACTATTAAGCAGCCTTTTTTTGGGTGACAAAATCATAATTAGAAGCTTATTTAAGGTATTTTTTAAGTCTTGTGAATATGTTCACTTTTCAGTTTTCTGAAAAGATACAGAGTTAGAATAAAATAGAAAAATTAAAGTTGAAGGTAGCATAAAATATGTGTGTAAATTATGTGAGGAGAATGCAGCACACAGTGGAGATGTGGCAGTAGTGTGGCCGATCACAAAACCACAGTATGGTAGGTGCTGGATGACACCTTTAGAGATCATCGAGTCCAACCCTGCTGCCAAGGTAGGAGCACCTAGGGCAGGCTGCACAGGAACACATGCAGGCTTTTTTTTCCAAATCTGCAGAGAAGAAGACTCCACAACCTCTCTGGGCAGTCTGTTCCAGTGTAAGGTTGCCCTTACCGTAAAGAGTGGGTCCTCGTGTTTGGGCGGAACCTCCTGCATTCTAGCTTGTACCCACTGTTCCTTGTCCTGTTATTGGGCACCACTGAAAAGAGATTGGCACCTTCATCTTGACACTCACTCCTCAAATGTTGAAGACAGCCTCAGTTCTCTTGGTCTTCAAGGACTGAAGAGCACTGTGTTGATAAGTCCATGCAGCAGAGTTGCTGTGTTTGTTGGCATAGCTAGCTCACTTTCAAAATCATGCTGCTTTGTACTGCTGGCTGCCTTTGCCACATAATACACAACTCTGAGAAAATCCACACGTGGGTTATAGAGATTGAAGTGCCTGCCTAGCAGCAGGAACAGTGTTCCTTGGGAAAAAAACAAACCCAAACAACAACAAACCAAAACCAACACAAACCAACCAACCAACCAAAAAAAGATGAAGCCTCAGACCCGTATCTGAAACTCGATGCAGTTGCTGTTCAGGTGTTATGCCCAGCAGTCAGCTTTTTCTTCCTTCTTATCTCTTCATAGAGAATTTGTGGTTATCCTTCTAATAAATGGTGATACAGATACTGACATGTCAAAAATGTCTTATAGAGAGCTTACTGAAAAAATAAGTTTTCTGTCAGTCAGCACCCTAGCTAGCCTGGAATAAGTGTTTTATGTTTTCTCCCTAATAGTGTGATTCTGTAGTAATACTGTCTTTCACATGGTGTGGCTGGGTGGGTCTAGTTTTATTTGCAGCCTAGAGGGTTGACATAATTTCCTATTTGTATGAACATTTAATATCAGAGGGAAGATGGAGTGAGTTTGCGTAAAGGAGTCATGGAAACAGCAGTGCTGAGCTAGATATTCTGTGGCTGCAGCTGCCTGACAAGCTGCCATCCTACTGATGCTCAATTTGTGGTGTCAGAGGTTGTGTGTTACGTGCCAGTCCTTTGATGGAAGCAATGGCTGTCAGAGTCTGTAGTTGCTCTCCTGTCTGACCTCTGGATTAATTAGGAGGATGCATGTATGCTGGAAAACATCATGTGAGCATCTTACAGGGGAAATTAAACTGCCCTGCTGAGTACAAACTGTTATACAGGAATCAGATCCTTCTGTTTTCATCTATAGAGCCTTGGGCCTGATTTTCATAGGCATTGAGCATCCCAGTGTGATTGCAATCAAGAGAATATACAGTTTCTTAGTGTCCTTTTAAATCAGGATCTTAATTTTATTTATGGATGCTATGAACATAACACTTAGTAGAGGCCATTTTTATGTGTGCTTTAAGTCAAGCCAATGGAGCAGAAAAAACAGGGACAAGAAAATCTTCAGCAGCTTTATTATTTATATAATCATTTGTATTCTATTAGCTTGCACTTATTAGCTGTCCCAGGCTCATAGTGCTCTATGAGAAGAAAAACCCAAAGAACCACTTAAGAATGAGAGCAAGAGAAAGAAAACAGATAATCAAAATGTGCTTTGTAATCTTCACTTGAGTAGGCTATGACAGGAGATGTGTATGAGCAGTTGCCTTGACTTAAAGATAGCCTGGGGCTGGCTGTGTTTGAGCTTCATAGCAACCTGCTCTTACTAGAGGTCCAGTAGTGCTTTCAGCTGCTGTGTAAATGTGCCCAAAATTTATCCAGCCTGGACTCTTAGGACAAATCCAGTGTAATCTATTCACTGAATCTAAGTGCAGTGCAGGGTTGTCAGGGCAGGCATCCAGAAGTAGGATGAATGCAGAAATGTAATATTTCAAAAGGACAGCCACACTACTGATTAGCACTTGGCATTTCCATCCTGCCGTTCCTCCAGGCCTTCTAGGCCACAGGCTGGGGTACTGCAGGTATTGCTAGCAAGTGTGAGGAAGCTGACTTGTGCTTTTACTCAGAGTAGGGTTTGCCAAGTAGAGATGAGAGTGACCTGCAACTAATGAAGAAAGAGCAGCCCTAGGCATCTTGCAGAATACTGACAAAATGCGCTAGTGCTGCCACAACGCCAGTACAGCCAGTACAGAGCAGGCCTTGACCAGAATCAATACCAGCTCTCACTGCATGTATAGTGAGTTATTCTCAGACATCAAAGCAGATGAATAAGGTGAGCAGAAAAGTTTGCCTCGTGCAATTCCTCCTGGGATGAGTTTTCTCTTTTTCCCTTTGCTGGAGATGAAAGTACTGATCACATAGGTAGCAGGATCAACCTGAAATCCACCTGGAATTAGGGGACAGTTATTTGGAGCATTTTCTTTGTTTATTTCTGAAGTGCCCGAGTATACCTGTGCAGTGCAATGCAGTACTGTATGAAAGAAGCCTGAACTGGTTCTGGAGAGATACCTATGGGGATCAGACTGACCTTCTATGATAGCCAGCTTTGATCCTTGAAGAGACAGAGCCATATTAGTGCATTGTTTGTGTGCCTGTAATGTTTTTGGTTTCAAACTTGGCTACAGGGAACCTTACCTGGCTCACTGTGCAGCATGGCAGTATATTTAATGAATCAACCCCTGTAGGTTATGTTTTGGTTTGTGATTTTTCTTTGCTCTGTGGTCAGGAAAGACGCATAGTCTCTCATTGGCAAGTACTAGAGGAGCTTGAGCTTTTAAGAAAAAGGTTATAAGGTAAGAAAGATAGAGGAAGAGGTAGTAGAATAGACTATAAGAGCAAACATTGTTTCTTTGAGTTTATATTTTCTGGTAGAACAGTGCTGTTTTTTTCCTACCAGACTCCTAGCTGTGTAATCCCCTTTTTCCACAGCCTTAGCAGACCCCTAGTGATTTCACTGCTGCTGGGAACGCTAAGTCCTCTGTACTGACCTCTTGAAAAGTGTTAAAGCAGAATAGTCTGTTCCTACTTTTCTGCATTTGTTGAACACTTAACCCAGTGCTGTCTCACTTTCCTAGAAAGTCAAAGAGATTGATGCAGGCTTTGGGATGAAACTTTCTGCTTTCCTCATGTGATTTCTCTTATTTCATCTGGACTGTGTCAGCCTCACAGTAAAACAACCAAAATGCTCCCATGAGAGCTATGAGGGCTCTTTAAGTGGAGCGCTGCTTTCCCTTTTCCTCCGAGATTACATGCAGGTGCTGGAGTGCAACAGGGCAGAGTGCCTAATGACCCTCTCTGCCCCTTTTCAGCTGGAAAGGCCTTCTCCACTCAGCTGACATTGCTGATAGGAGGGGCAGTTCTGTCAGGTTAAGCATTTCATGTGGTCAAAGTCTAAGACTTGACTAGGAGGAATTAGAGTACACTTCCTGGCAAGGAAGTAAGGGTCTTCTGCCTCTCTCAGAGCTCATCTGCTGCAGTATTTTAGTAACCCACATTTACTTCAAGTTTTCTGAGCTAATGTTTCCTCTTTTTGCCATAGAAAGATTTTCCTGCCTCTTCTTTTTCTTGTGGCTACAGGTTCTGACTGGACAGATTCCGCTAGCATATACCTAAATACCTAAATCATAAACCCAAGTGCTGAATGTGTAATTCCTTTACATCAGAATTGAAGATGTTGCCAGTGTCTGGTAGCACCGTTTGTTTGACATTTCTGCATAGCCATTAGAGCAGTGCTGACACTCTAATGAGGGAAGCAAGATTGGAAAATAGAAATAACCTTTTCCATGAAATTTGTTAAAGGCAAGATGTGCAAACAGGACAGTATACAGACATCAAACATGGACATTGCATTGTATTTGTGGAATGTATGGGGCTTTCTGGACCATCAGTCTTAAGAAAAATTGCTCCAAAAGAACTCAGAAGCTAAGCTAGGGTATTTCCAATTGTGGAGGAAAGCAGTTATAGGGATGGGGTAGGAGGAGATACAGAAGTACCTGCATCAGGGAAGGAGTGATAGTGCTTTGAGAGCCAGTGAATGGATAAGTAGGGAGAAGCATTGCCTGAGGGTGGAAATGGAAAACAATATTCTAATAATTTTTAGACACCTCCATATGGCCTGAAGGAGGCAGGACAAGATGACAAACAGCTGTGTTCTGCACGTACTGGAGAGTCCCAGTCAGAGATGGAGATGGAGAATGGCTGGGTGGGAAGCTTCGCTGTGTGGGTAAAGAGCAAAAGCTGGATTTCAAACGCCAGTCACCAGAGAAGGGAGAGAATGAAAACATGTTTCAAACTCTCTCAGGGAGTCACCCATTCAGATTTACTACTCTGTTTACTATTCTGTTTACTTGGAGCAATAGTTAGATGGTGCAGATAGAGGTGTTTTAGAAGAGCCTGAGGTGGTCCCTTGAGAATGGATGTGCATCAGAGAATTTATAAAATCCTTAAAGTTTTTCTGTCAATGCTTTATTAAAATCTCAGTTCTGAAAAAATGTTGATTGATACTAACAGCTTGATGGAGGCAGTGAGGTTTGCATATGGGCAGAATATGGCAGAAATTGTTGCAAAGGTCAGGCACCATCTGGCCATGATAGGAGAAAGCTGTGAAAGATTAGATCATTTCTGTCTACAATTTAACTGCTAGGAGCCAGATTTCCAAATAGTTGATGAATGTTCCCAGTTGCTGTATGTACATTTCAGACGCTATCCACAAAAGAGATCTTTTCCACACCTATTTGTGTGTAAAATGATGATATGGTTTCTGTTTGGGGATGAGTTTTTCTGGCTGGAATGTCATACTGAGAAGGAGGCTGAAAGTGCAGTTAGAAGGCAACCTATAAACATGGAGACAGAGAAAAACAGCCAGCATGTGAAAACAGCGGACAGGAAGTTGCAGTCTAAGATACCATCCCTAACAAGGAGACTAGACAGCCTGAAAGCTTCTGAGTGCCCAAGATCCTCTTCCATGGCAGTGATTTAAGGCCCCAGGAATACATAAGAGGAGAGTTCAGGAACCATCAGTGTGGGGAATTTCACTGATCTGCTGTGGAGGAAGTTAGCACAAGAATATCACTGATTGCTCACAGGATCTTGACCTGACACTGCTGCTCCAGCTGCTCTATTGTGTTCCTATTTGTGTTGCTTGGTGAATTTAATATTTGAAAAAGAAAGGGAGGGGCTACAGGTACTACATCAAAGCAGACAGAGCATGGCATAGGCTAAATGAGTACTGTGTTCAGTTCTGGGCCCCCCAGTTTAGAAGGGACATCGAGATGATTGAGCGTATCCAGACAAGGGCGACGAGGCTGGTGAGAGGCCTCGAGCACAAGCCCTATGAGGAGAGGCTGAGGGAGTTGGGATTGTTTAGCCTGGAGAAGAGGAGGCTCAGGGGTGACCTTATTGCTGTCTACAACTACCTGAGGGGTGGTTGT